>VZRF01001697.1:84943-146952 GCA_013396875.1 Vireo altiloquus
GATATTGGGCAGGAATTGTTCCCTGGCAGGGTGGGCAGGCCCTGGCACAGGGTGCCCAGAGCAGCTGTGGCTGCCCCTGGATCCCTGGCAGTGCCCAAGGCCAGGCTGGACATTGGGGCTTGGAGCAGCCTGGGGCAGTGGGAGGTGTCCCTGCCCATGGCAGGGGTGGGATGGGAGGAGTTTAAGATCCCTCCAACCCAAACCATTCCAGGATTCCATGGTTTAACTGAGCCCTGGGGGTGGGGGGCAGGATGAAGGGGGCACAGTGGGCATTCAGCACCTGCCCAAGAGGACAGCAGGGCCTGGGCTGGGCTTTGGAGCTCCCGGCTGAGGTGATCCTTCAGCAATGTGGGATTTGACACAAAAGCTGAGCAGAGCTAGGCACAGCTCCCAGCACTCCATGGCTCAGGCTGCAAATGTCCCTCCTCGCTCTGCTGCAGGCCAGGACGGCAGGGAAGTGGCCCCTGAAGTGGTACGCACCCGAGTGCATCCTCTTCCACAAGTTCTCCAGCAAGAGTGACGTCTGGAGCTACGGCGTGACCATGTGGGAGGCCTTCAGCTACGGGCAGAAACCCTACAAGGTGAGGGAGAAACCCTACAAGGTGAGGGAGAGCCCTACAAGGAGAACCAGGGCCCTAGAAGGAGAGGCAGAGCCCTACAAGGTGAGGTAGAGCCCTGAAAGGAGAGGCAGGGCCCTACAAGGAGAACCAGAGCCTTACAAGGAGAACCAGGGCCCTAGAGGGTGAGGCAGGGCCCTACAAGGAGAGGCAGGGCCCTAGAGGGTGAGGCAGGGCCCTACAAGGAGAGGCAGGGCCCTACAAGGAGAAGGAGAGCCCTACAAATTGAGGCAGGAATCCTACAAGGAGAACCAGGGCCCTACAAAGTGAGGCAGGGCCCTAAAAGGAGAAGGAGAGCCCTACAAGGAGAACCAGGGCCCTAGAGGGTGAGGCAGGAATCCTACAAGAAGAGGCAGGGCTCTACAAGGAGAGGCAGGGTGGCTCTGTCACCGATGGGTGTCACAGTCCCAGGGACCCTCTGGAACTCCAGTTCCCGCTCCCCTGAGGGAGCATTCCCAGAGCCAGGCACACGGGAAAGGAGAGAGCCCCAATCCCTCTGGGAAAGGCACAAATCAGGCTGGATCCCAGAGCTTTGAGCTTGTTTTAAGGGAGAAGAAATGGAAAACGAACGGAATTAGTCTGGGTTTGAATCAAAGCTGAGCTCTTTGATCCTTCTCTGATCCTTCTGCTCACGTCAGAGACAAAAAATCTCACCCACTGCCTGGAGGGTGGGAGGGGTGGGGTGGGCANATGGGATGGGATGGGATGGGATGGGATGGGATGGGATGGATTTGGCAGGATTGGCAGGATGGGGTCAGCAGGATTGATGTGAAGGAGTCACCAGGGTGGGTGGGATGGAGAGGGGAGGCTGGGCAGAATGGGGTCTGCAGGATGGGTGGGATGGGTCAGCAAGGTGGCTGGGATGGGGTCTGTGGGATGGGATCTGCAGGGTGGCTGGGATGGGATCTGCAGGATGGGATCTGCAGGGTGGCTGGGATGGGATCTGTGGGATGGGATCTGCAGGATGGCTGGGATGGGGTCTGTGGGATGGGATCTGTGGGATGGGATCTGCAGGATGGGATCTGCAGGGTGGCTGGGACAGCAGCCCTGGCTGCTGGGATGGGAACAGCGACTCTGCCAGCTGTGGGACCACACCCCAGGCCAGACCTGGCTCTAAGCTGTCTCCTCTAACCCTGCTGCCAGCTCTGAACACATTCATCCTTTTCCCGCTTGCTCCCATCCCAGAAAATGAAGGGCCCCGAGGTGATCAGCTTCATAGAGCAGGGCAA
Source organism: Vireo altiloquus (assembly GCA_013396875.1). NCBI lineage: Eukaryota > Metazoa > Chordata > Aves > Passeriformes > Vireonidae > Vireo > Vireo altiloquus. The sequence goes on from VZRF01001697.1 coordinate 86,790, forward strand.
GCGCATGGACTGTCCCCAGGAGTGCCCGGCAGAGATGTACTCCCTGATGCAGCAGTGCTGGACGTACAGGTGAGGATGTCCCCAGGGTGTCAGCTCCGGCAGAGTCACCAAACCCCAGAATGGGATTGGAAATTCGGGTTGGAAAGGGCCTTAAAGCCCATCCAGTGCCACCCCCTGCGATGGGCAGGGACACCTTCACCACCGTATGCATGGTGACAACACAAAGCAAATGGTGTCTCCTGCCCTGGTTTGTGATGATTCTCCAGCCCAAGATGAATTTTTTATTATCAGAGCCCTCCATCTACCTGTGCCAATCCTGGAGGATCCCCAAGGCTCGGTGTCTTTGACCCTCTCCACCCCAGAGAAGTCTCAGCTGCCTCCTGAGCCCTGGCACAGCCAGGCTGCTGCTCTCCCCCAGGCTCTCTGTGTGTCCTCTCATTGCACCAGGCCACTTCTGTCCTCTCTCATGGCTTTATTTGTTCCTCTCTGCCCTTCCAGGTGGGAAGAACGTCCAGGATTTGTGGCTGTGGAAAACATCATCCGCTCCTACTACTACAGCATTGCTGCCAAGCCTGAGCATGGGCCAGAGGCAGCAGACAAGGCCAAAGCAGCTCTTCCTTGAGATCCCTTCTCTGCTCCTCCACCTGCCCTGCACGGACCTGGAAAGGCTCTTTGTGAAGTTTTGCTTTAATCTCTCAAACGCTGGTCCTGTTCCTCAGCAGCTGCAGAACTGAGGGCGTGGGGGCTGTTGGTGTCCCCGCAGCCAGGGACACCCAGCTGTGCCTCCCAGCTCCTCCAGCCCCACCCAGCCCAGGGATACAGGCACTGTTAGACCTCCTTCCCACCCAATTCCAAAGCTATCCCAGGATATCAGAGCTTTGTGCCTCCCAGGCTCATTGAGGATGAACTGTGTTGGCTCCAGAAAAATCTGGATTTTTTCTTAACGAACAATCCTATGCCAGGAAAGCGCCAGGTGCACGATTCTGGTGGGGTTGGCACTGGGTGGGACACAGCACAGGGAGCCACCGAGTCCTTCTCCCCTTGGATGAGGGCAAGGAGTAGCTGGTTTGCTGCTGGGATGAGGAGGAGCAGTGGGATGGAGCTGGTCCTGCTGCTTTGTCCCCCTGCACCTCTGGAGACAGAGCAGATGTCACCCAGCGCTCCAAGGTGGCTCCCAAACAATCCCAGGACCAATCCCTCAGCTCCTGGATCCCACCTGGCCCCTCTGTGCTGACGAAAAGTTGTTTTCCAAGCTTAAAAACTGGTCACCCTATAAATAAACCATTCCCTGTTCTGAACATCCCATGCCTCGGATCATTGAACGTGGAGAAATTCTGGCGACTGCTTTGGGCTCGCTGCCAAAAAACCCCAAACCCATCAGGGTAACAGAGCCATCCAACGCTGCATTTTTAGTGTCAGAAAATCGCTTCATTCTCAGCTCTGGGTGTGGATGGGGCTGACAAAATCCCAGCCTCCACACAGCCCCCGATCCAAAACTCCCTCACCTTTTTATACATTTTTAGCAAACAAAGCAGTGAATGTTCATTGAGGCATATCAAGGTTAGCTCAACAAAATTTACAGTTTCAGTCGTTTTTCCAGGCTGTGTTCCCACAAAAGCAGCTTTGCTGTGTGCTCAGAGTAATTTAAGAACAGCACCTTGTCTGTAATTAATATACTGGTTATGATTAATTAACTAAAGCTTATTTTAAAAGCTTTATAATTTCCAACAGGCTGACAAGAAAATAATTGTGATTTCCCTCTACTTTAGGCCAGGATTTCCCTCCTCGATGCTCTCCTTGCCCAACCTGGCCGCCTTTGGGCTGGTTTTGCTGCAGAGCTGGTGGTTTTTCGCAGGTTTTTTTGCAAAAAAAAAAAAATATTGCTCAGCTGGGCCTGCTGTGATCCCACCTGCCCCCAGTGCAGGGGATGGCCAGAGCTGCAGAGAACAGAGAGGCTGCGGAGGCTGGGGGAGCAGAGGAAGGAGGAGGTGGGAGCCCTGCGATGCAGTGAACACAAGAATTTATCTCTCACCATCTCCTGGTAGTCAAAGCCACAGAGCAGCTCCCCCCCAGCACCTTGTCCTGGGGCGAAACAAACAGCCTCAGGCCAGGGCACGGCCCAAAGCCTCGCTGAGGGGATTTGGGCTGAAAACAAACTTCTGGGGAGCATTCAGGTAATGAACATTACCGACAGCTGAGTTCAGCTCTGTCCCAGCAGCCCCAGAGCCCGGCTGGATGAAAAACGAGTCCCAAGTTTGGATGAAAAACGAGTCCCAAGTTTGGATGAAAAACCAGTCCCAAGTTTCCTTGCTCAGACCGAAGCCTCCAGTGACACCAGCTCCTCACGTGGCATTTTCTCTCTCAGCTCCACCAACCTGTCCTGCATGTTGAACCCTGGATATTCTGTCCCCCCCCAGCAGAGAGGAAAACAGGAGGAGAACCGAGGAGAACCTGACTCGTTCCTGTTTGTTCATTAGTGCAGAGACAGGGAAAAAATTCACCTCTCTGTCATGTTTTCCTCTTCAGTTGGAAAAGGCTCAATGTGTTTTCTACTTGAAAGCCACTGCCAAAACTTTTTGTTTAGACTCTGTTTTCAAAACAAATCCATTTTCTGGTTTGAAATGGTTTCTTGCAATAAATTTGCAGTTAACTGGAGGCTGCTATTTTTTTTTTCTTTTTTTCAAACAGGGAAGGAAAGCAGAGTATTCCCAGAGAAACTTCTGGTTTTGTTGGAGACAGTTTTGAGTGTGTGTAACCACACCCTGACAGACAGGACATAAATCCCTTGGGATTATGCCAGAGGACCAAGGAAAAGGGTTTGTCCTGCCTGGGCTGGCGATGGTTTGGGTTGGAAGTTGTCTGTTCCAAGAGCGTTGGAAAATAGCAGGAGTTGCTGGAAGGGGAAAAAAGGAGTGAGACAAGCAGGACCTGAAGCCACAGGGCTCTGAGAATCTTTGTGATCCCTGCTTTGGGGACATGCAGGGTCTGGCAGTCACCCCTGAGGGGAAATTCCTTGGAATTGAGGCCCTGATCATCCCCACTGTGCCATTCCAGAGGGACTCAGCTCCCTCAGTGGGAACATCTCCAGGTCTCCAGCCCTGCAGCCTTCCCTCTCTGCCATCCGCAGCTGGGATTTATCCAGCCCTGCCTCTCTCCCTGCTCCCTGCTGCAGGTGAAACACCCTGCTGGACCTCCAGCCCCTTCCCTGCCTGATCCCAGGGCTCTGGCCTTGGGTAAGAGCAGTGGCTTGGATGAAGGCAGCAGTTGGAGAGTACAGACTCAGAGCTCTGTGGCAGATGCTGCTCATCCAGAAACTTCCCCAAATCCTCTCTTTTCTTCCTTCCCTCCTTCCCTGCACTCATCCATCTCCTGTTGTACCCAAATCTTTCAGGCTCTCCTGAATTTTTCACTCTCCATGTTGGAAGGGATGAACTTCACCTCCTGAGCACCCACAGCGACAAGGTGACAAAGTGTGGGTACCCATTTGAATCATCGCTGTGACATTCATGATCACTCATGATCAGTGTGACACACTGATCTAGCTCATCCCAACCCATCTTATCACCAGGACCCTCATCTTATCACCAACACACCTGTCTTATCACCAGGAGCCCTGTCCTATCACCAGGACTCGCCTGGTTATCAGCTGCACACAGCACAAGGACAAAGTGACCTTTCCACCCCCTCAGGTTTTGTTCAGCAGCACAAAAATGGGACTAGAACAGCTCTGGGCTCACTGATCTCTGTTTCAGAGTCCTGAGGAACTCCCTGAATCCATAGAAAAGGAGATTTTCCAAGTTATTTTCCCTTCTCCCACCATGCTGTTCCCTCCCTGGCCAGCAGGGAAATGTCTGGCAATGAAGAAGGCACAGAAAGCTTTGGGCCTGCCAAGAATACACCTCCAAATCTCACATTTCTCCGTGGAATTCCAGTGAATCTCTGATCCCACACTGTCCCCTCCTCTCCCTCCAGGACAGGAGATCAGCTTGTTCCTAAATCCATCAGAGGAAAGTGAGGCAAGGAAGGGTCTGACTTGTCAGGGGTTGTCAGGGCCTGGAAGAAAAGCCTCCATTGTTTCTTTTCCTACTTTTCCCTCCAGGTGATGCCTTCTTTTTATATTCAAAGGCTTTCCCTGCTCAGAGCAGTCAAACCACACCAGCACAACCAGTGCATCCATGGACTGAGCCGTGGCCACCTCTTCTCTGCTCCCAGATCCCACCTGGAATTCTGTGCACAGTGCTCCCGGCTCGGGAAGGACATGGAACTGTCCTTGGAACAAGCCCAGAGGAGGCCACGAAGCTGACAAGGGGAGTGGAGCACCTCTGGGTGGTGTTCACCTGGAGAGGAGAAGGTTGTGTGGAGAACTCAGAGCTTTTCAGGACCAAAAGGAGCTGCAGGGAAGCCAGAATGGGATTCTGCATCAGGAATTGCAGTGTCAGGAGAAGGGGAATGGGTTTAAACTGAAAGAGGGGAAATTTAGATGGGATACTGGGAAGTAATTGTTCCCTGGGAGGGTGGGCAGGCCCTGGCACAGGGTGCCCAGAGCAGCTGTGGCTGCCCCTGGATCCCTGGCAGTGCCCAAGGCCAGGCTGGACATTGGGGCTTGGAGCAGCCTGGGACAGTGGGAGGTGTCCCTGCCATGGCAGGGGGGGAATGAGACAAAATTTAAGGTCCTTCCCATCCAAACCATTCCATGATTCTAATTAGCCAAACCCAATTGCAGAGGCTCCTGCCGTGGACCCAGGAAGAAAAAAGGATGTGCCAGGCCCTGGAAGATGCAAACTGAGGTGCAAAATTAGAGGTTTCTCACTGACAAGAGGAGTGTAGGTGATGGGGCTGGTTTAGGTATTAACGAATATCCAAGGCCTGGGGAGAATAAATTCTCTTCTTGCAAAAGGAGGAAATTTGTTTGCCATCAGGAAATCTAATGGAGCAGATGAGAATTGGAGTCAGCCAAAAGGTCTTGTCTTCTTTTGTCTCTGGTTTGGGGTCTTTTTTAAAATGTTATCCTGGTTTTCCCTGCCAAAAATCTCTGTCCTTCTCGTGCGTTTTCCTCAGAAAAGAGGGAAGTACACATTCTCCTGGAATGGAGGGAGAGGAGGTGACAGTGTGGGATCAGAGATTCACCTGAATTCCACGAAGAAAAGTGAGATTTGGAGATTTGTATTTTTAGCAGGCCCAAAGCTTTCTGTGCCTTCCTCATTGTCAGACATTTCCCTGCTGGTCAGAGATGCCTGGTGGGAGAAGGCAAAATAGCCAGGAACAGCCTAGAAAATATCCCTCAGAAACCCTTCAGGTGGACATTTTGTTTTTCAATCAACAACAGAAACTTTGGAAAAGAAGAGAGGTGCTGGTCCTGGAGTCGCTGATCCTTAGGGAACCATTCCAGGTTGATGATGCTGTTGGAGAGTAGGAAATCCATCCTTGCTCATCCATCCCAACTTCCAGAGACCCCCATGTGGGGACAGGAGCACCCTGTGGGGTGGGGACAGGCACTGGGATGCTGGGGGCAGGTCCTGCAGCGAGCCAGGAGGTGCAGAGAGCACCAATGACACCCCTGCAGCAGGCAGAGGCTGGTTTTGTCCCCAGCTGCCACCAAGCAACACAACAAAATCTACAAATATCAGCACTTCCATCTGAGGATGGGAAAAGGAATTAGGGAGGGAGATATTGGACATGAACAGTGAATATTTGTGCATGCAGGGAAGGGAGGGTGCTGGGTGCCAGTTTAGGGACAGAAATTCAGGGACAGGTGGGGGAAAGCAGAGAGTGCAAGGAGATAATAAAGGTAATACCTACAATATTCTTGTGGCCATCACTGCTGAGCTTTGGCCTCTGGGAGATGTGTTCGGGGACAGTGCCTGGTGTCCCCACAGCCTCCTCAAGGCCCCTGCTCTGTGGAGGTGGCACTTTTGGGGCCTTGTTCTTACAGCCTGGAGGATTTGTGGGTACCCAGGAATTTGGCTCTTGGTCTGAGGTCCCCTTGTGTCCCTTCCTCCTTCTCTCCTCCACTTCTGGGCCCTCCCTCTTGTGACCTCCAGCCTGGGCTTGTCCCCTGGGACAAGGTGAAGGATCCTCAAACTGAGCAGAAAAATAACTGGGTGTCAACAGGTTAAGCAACTCCTTCAGTAAATACATTTTGTGACTAGATTTATTAATTTAATTAACCTACAAGGTCATTGCTAAAGGAACTGCTTCTCTACACTCTCCTGGCTCATCCATCAGCTGGGAAATCCTGTGGCCACAGCTCCAGGAAGGCCAGGGCAGTGTGGGCAGGGGGCTGAGCTGGCAGGCTTTGAGGGCCATCTGAGTGATGTCTCAAATGGCTCCCTAGAAACAGCGACCAGACAGGAATAAAGGAATAAAGGAAGGATTTATTTAAAAGGCCTTCAGAGGTCACACTCTGGGCTCCAGAGGCTCCTGCCTCAGTGCATCCCAACATGGACAATGCCAGCTCCCGAGTTCTTCCCACTTTGATATCAGCATCAATTGCCCAAGCAGAAGCCAGGCAAGGATGGAATTTGCCCAAGCTTGCCCCCCTCTCCCCAAGATGAAGGTTTGCAGTTGTTGGGCCCAGGAGGGTCTGGGTGTCCTTGGAGAGCGAGCTGGAGAGGCTTTGTTATGTCAGTGTGAGCATGAGAGAACAGCACTGAACGAGCTCCAGGGACCTGCAGAGTTACACTGGGCACTGCAGGGTTGGGAAAATATAAAAGTTCAAACCTAAGGCATCATGAGGGCCTGGCCAAGGCCTTGCTTTGTTTCCACCGAGAGTTCTGACAGAATCAAACCCTTCCCCCAGAACTCTTCGCTTGGGCCTCGTCAGCGTTTTCAGGTGGAAAACTCCTCTGTTGGAAAATTCTCATCCAACCCAAGTCATTTATTGCTGGGGTCAGGGAGTGGGTGGAGAGCAAGGTCCTGGCAGGGCTGTGGCAGCTCCCACATCCCTTGGTGTGACGGAAACTGGGATGTGGTGGAGCAGCTCCTTCCCCAGCTCTACAAAATCCACGTCATCCTGGGCAGCATTTTGGCCACGTGTCAGTTCAATTTTGGGAAATAGACTGGAATGACAAACAGGCAACATCCCTTGACCTGAAATGAATAAAAATCCTGTCGAGGTGAGAAGCACCTGAGGTGGGAGTTGGTATCTCCTTATCTTCTCCAGGGAACAAGGGATGGGATGAGAGGAAACAGCCTTGAGCTGCTCCAGGGAGGTTTAGATTGGATATTAGATGGAATTTCTTCATGGAAGGGGCTGCTCAGGGTGGAGTCCTCATTCCTGGAAGTGCTCAGAAAACCTGTGGCTGCCACACTTGGGGACATGGATTAGTGGTGACCATGGTGCTGTTGGGTTGATGGTTGGATTTGATGACCTTAAAGGTCTTTCCCAACCTTAATTCTATGATTCTGTGTGGAATTCTGTGATTCTGTGCCTCTGATACATCCCTCTGCCTTTCTTGCTCCCAGAGCTGTGATTCCAGGAACACACAGTTAATCCCTGGGGAATTGGCCTCATTGTTGCACAGCAATGCCCCAACGGAAAATAAATCTTCATAAATTTGCAAGCTTTAACACATTTTGTTCTACTGTAGCAAATCTCACAGAAAATGATCATTTTATTTGCTATTAAGGAGCACCTGTGCAAGAGACACCTTCAGGAAGGGACTCGAGGTAGCTGTGGTAAAAATAGAAGGGAATCATATAAACAAGGGAATGACAAAATTAAGGGAATCACAAAATTTACTGTTGTGTTCCAGCTGTTTAAATTGAAAAATTAACTGGTAGATAGCCACCAATTTAAAAAAGCAAAATAAAAATTACTGATTGGAAAAAAATCATTGCAATGACTAATACAAGATAAAACATCTCCTCCAACCAGTGGAAAAGGGGAAAAGTGGTTTCTTTTATGTGTTTTTGCTTCAACAAAGAAGAGAAACAAGGGATGGAAAAAGTGTTTGATGGATCAAAAACAGGTTAAAAACAGACACAGGAAGGCAGGTACAGAATCCTGCCAGCAGATCCCCAAATTCAGCACCCATTCCCCCAAACGTGAAGCAGCAAAGACTCAGCAGAGAGGGAAAAAATCCTGTACAGAAGGCTGAGAGCTGCTATTTACGGCAGCGTGTTTAACACCCCGGAGCTGTGCTGGCACAGCCAGAACGATCCCAACTGAGCTGACACTGGGAGGAGCTGCAAAGACGCAGCAAAGGTGGGGAAGGGGCAGAGGAGCTGCTAAGTGAGAGCAGAAATAACGACACGGGCCCAGATACTGAAAGTGGAAGGAAAGGAGGAATTTTTGGGGTAGAATATAAAAATCTACTCGCAGACAGAGCAAAGGGCTGTGGAGCCTCGGCACAGGGAATATTTCAGAGGATATTCCAGGTATAAACTACAGGAATCACGTTTTAAAGGGGATTTTGAATTTTACTTTGCCATGTTTAATTCTGATTTAATGCCAAATCATCTGGTTTATCTCTGTTGTTTTAACTTCAGGAATGAACCAAAAAAATCTCTCCTCTAGGCTTTCTTAATTCACTTTTCTAAATCAAGGATTCGATTGTAGCTTCCCCTAATCAAGAATTCCTGCTCTTTCCATTAGGATTTAGGGAGTTTTGACCTTTTATCTCTGGCAGTAGAACAGGCAAAGGACATTCCCCTGAAATGGGTCACAATTGCCTCCACATCCAACCTGTTTTGCCCTCAGGGATCAGAGCCCAGGAGAGGATGGAGAAGTCCAGCTGGACAGGATGGAAATGGGAGCTCACACTGCTGGAGAAGGAAGCTCCTTCCACAGTTGTCCCTTTGTCCCTGGGACCAAGATGAATCAAGAAGCCTCAACACAATCCCAGGCTCAGGAAAACCAAAGTAAGGGAAAATCAGATTCATCAGCAGAGTTAAATGGAGAGGGAATGAAGTGATGGGAATTTGTGGAGGTCATTCTTCCCAGCAAGTCAATGGAAGGAGGATGTCAATGTTCCCTTTGAGCAGTTTCCAGAGGACAATGTGACTTAGGGCAGATTTTATCCTCATTTTCCCTTCTGGTATTTTGGGTTGGAGCCTTCAAAGTGGGGAATGACATCCCTGGGGCACCTGGGAATTGTCAGGTGTGTGTGGGAAATTCCCAGTGTGTGTGGGAAATTGGGTGGGTACCTAAAATCACCCAGGGCTGTGTCCTGCACACAGGGACAAAGCTGGGCCTCTGCTGGCGCTGGGCCTGCACGAGTTGTTATTATGGAATCATGGAATGGTTTGGGTGGGAAGGACCTTAAAAGTTCATCTCATCCCACTCCTGCCATGGCAGGGACACCTCCCACTGTCCCAGGCTGCTCCCAGCCCCAATGTCCAGCCTGGCCTTGGGCACTGCCAGGGATCCAGGGGCAGCCACAGCTGCTCTGGGCACCCTATGCCAGGGCCTGCCCACCCTCCCAGTGTTTGTGCCCCTTCCTGCAGCATTCTCCCCAAATCCCCACCATCCCCTCTGCTGGGAATGGCCAAGGGGACTCTTTGGGAATCCTGTGGGTGTGAATAACCCAGTGGAAAACCCTCTGCTCCCAAAGCTGCTGCAGTCAGGGAGCCACAGGCCCTCGTGCTGCCCCATTCCCTCTCCGGGGGTGGAAAGGAATCATCCCCCAGTGAGGGAAAGTGAAGAGCACTGCCCAGCCCGGGGGTGACACCGCAGATGTCACCGTGGTTTAATCCCAGGAGCTGCTGCCAGCCCTCAAACAATGGCTCAGGCGTGGCAGAAGGGACCAGGGAGCTTTCCAGCCCCTCGGGCAGGCCATTCCCCGGGGATGAGTCCTGCCAAAATCCTGGGCATGCCAGCAAATCCCTGCCAGCTCCAAACCCCTCCAAGAGCAGAGGAGTGGGAGCCCAGCTCAGTTTTGGGTCATCCCTGCAGCCCAAATCCAAATCACCTCCCCTAGCCGTACAAATACTGAAGGTCCTCCTCCAGTTCTGTCTGAGTTTCTTTTTCTCCTGTGGCAGCAACTTCCAGAGCTTTTTCCTGCAGGATGGCTTTTGCTTCGTTTGGGATGAAATGTTATTGAAGCCCTGCAGGAATTGGCAGGATGGGCTGAGGAGCTGCAGACAGGCTCTATTCTTCTGGGCAGCTGGGGTGGCTGAGCACTGAGGGCAGCTCTGCCCTAAAAATGCTGTCGTGGCACCTCCTACTCCCTCCCAACGCTCCAATAATGCCTTCCAGCTCAGTGAAAGGTTAAAATAAAGATAAAACATGATAAACCCCAGCTGAGCTGGGCTCGGGGTGGTGGCAGAGCAGTGATTTGGTTTTTGGGGTTCAGGGCGAGAGGGTGCAGAGGCACAGAAGGAGGAAAGGGCCTGGTGGTGAGGGCAGGAGCTGAGGCTTTGAAGATGGGGCTGGGATGAAACATCTCAGCAGGAAAGGTGAGACCTGACCTTGAAAAGGAGCAGCTCTGAGGCCCTGCCTCGAGTTAGGAGGAGAAACAGAGCAGGACCAGATGATCCAAACCACAAAAATCCCCTGAGGAGGGAGGGGTGGGAGATGTTCCTGCGGAGAAAAGTCTGGGGGTGCCACAGCTTTGTGGAGCTGCTTTGAAATCCTCAGCTCCTGGCAATGGCTTTGTCAACAGAAAACAGAAAAAGGAGTTTGGTTGTGGAGAATTTTTCTTTGCAACCTTTGGAGGGTTTCTTCAAACGACACGTCTGGAAAGCAAAGAGTATTTTGGGGGAATTTTGGCTGCGATGTTTTGATTGTCCAAGCTGGAAACCTCTGGGGAGAGGGAGAACAACTGAGGGTGGTTCCCAAACTGCTCTTATGAAATTCAGTTTGAACTGAAAATTGAGGGTTGCTGCGGAAAATTCTCCGTGGTGAAAATTCACATTTCTGTGGAAAACCTGTTTTGAACAAAATATTTCACATGGCTTTTTTTATGGCAGACTGCCCAGGGATGAAATTACCTGATCCCTGAAAATCTGAAATGCAGGAAATCTCTTTTTACACCTGGATGTGATGGGCTCATCCCTGTCCCCTGCACTTCCTTAAAATCACTGCATTTCCTTAAAAATGCTTTTTATTCCTCTTTCCAGAACAATCAATTTCAAATGTTGCATTTCAACTCCAACTTCTGGAGCTAGCAAGGATCTTTATGTCACAATCTCATTCCTTCACAGATAAAAACCATTTCCTGCAAAACTGGCATTTTCTGAAGGAAAATTTCTATATTGCCAAACAAAAAACTCCCTTAAAGCATTATATTGTATTGTATTGTATTGTATTATATTATATTATATTATATTATATTATATTATATTATATTATATTATATTATATTACATTACATTACATTACATTACATTATATTATATTATGTTATATTATATTATATTTTCTTGTATCATATCATATGTCATGTCATGTCATGTTAATTCTATTCTATTCTATTCTATTCTATTCTATTCTATTCTATTCTATTCTATTCTATTCTATTCTATTCTCAATAAAAAGATGGGAGGATGTGTTTTTTCTTCTTAAGAAGAAGAAAATTACAAATTAGAAAATTCTTCTAAATTAGATCAGGACCTTACAAAATTCTGTTTCTCTCCATTCACTAGAAGGGGAATCTTACAGGATCTTTCCATATGGAGAAACCCTTCAGGAGCAAATATCTAAAGTTCAATGCAAGCAGGAGTCTCCTGATTCCCACTTTTGGGAGCAGTAAGAGAGAAGAGTGACCTCTACAGCCCAGCCCTGATTTCCTGGGAAGAAAGATTCTCTCTCCCTTGCTCACTCACACTCATCCTCTCAGAACCAGTGTAAAATAAAATAGAATAAAGTAAAATAAAAAAATACTCAGCTGACACCCACTGCTGTGAATGAGACTGGGATCTCTGCAGAGATTTGGATCAGATATTGGGAAGGAATTGTTCCCTGGGAGGGTGGGCAGGCCCTGGCACAGGGTGCCCAGAGCAGCTGTGGCTGCCCCTGGATCCCTGGCAGTGCCCAAGGCCAGGCTGGACATTGGGGCTGGGAGCAGCCTGGGACAGTGGGAGGTGTCCCTGCCATGGCAGGGAGTGGAATGGGATGAAATTTAAGGTCCTTCCAGCCCAAACCATTCCAGGATTCTGTGATCAATCCAGTGAGGATGGTCATTAACAGATGGCAGAGTTTTCCCTGTTGCTCCTATCTTGGCAGCACCAGGATGTTCTTGGTGCTTTTCCATCCTACTGGAATGCAGGGATGGAAGTGTTGGCAGAGGTGTAAAACCTGAGCTCACCCCGAGGACAAGGATCTGGCTCTGCTGAGGCCTCAGTGCAGTGCAGAGAAGCAGAAATCACCTCTGGGCTTTGCTGCCCCTTTCCCTCTTTGTTCACCTGCCAGGACCCTCTGACACCTGGTGGTCACCAAACAGGACCTAGGCTGCACCCAAAGCAGGCTGCAAAAAAAGAATATTTCATACTTTTGTTTGAATCATCCCAGTTGCAGGGGAAGTTTTTATTCACGGAATCATGGAATGATTTGGGTTGGGAAAGACCTTAAGGATCATCCAGTGCCACCCCTGCCATGGGCAGGGACACCTCCCACTGTCCCAGGCTGCTCCAAGCCCCAATGTCCAGCCTGGCCTTGGGCACTGCCAGGGATCCAGGGGCAGCCACATGAGCAGATCCAACACCAGCCTCAGACTGCACAGGAAGCTCAGGGAGAGGTGTTGGGACCCTCTGAGCTGAGGAATTCTGAGGGGGAATTTAATTGACTGGAACCAATCCATTAAGTGGGGCTGCCTTTAGCGCGGATTTTGCTGTGTCTCAATGGTCATCAGTAATGAAACATCTCAAAACCTCAGAATATCCCTGTTTGTTTGTGCCACTCTCTGTTGCCTGGAATTTAAACTGAGATTTATTCTGCTTTTACGGCTGCATCCATCAAGCCCTTCTCATCTTCCTCCTCTTCCTCTCCGTGTCCCACCCCACAGAGGTCCCCGTGCCACCCTCAGGGCGCTGCTGTCACCTCCCTGAGGCTCCTCACTCTCTCCTGGGTGACTCCGCACCTTCCGAAACTCAAATTCAGCACCGAATCCTCCCCCTCGGATGCTTTTTGGATGCTGACGGGAGCTTTTTCGAGCTGACGGGGAGCTCGAAAGTAGCGGTGCCGCTGCAGGAGCCACCTGCTCCCCCCCCGCTCTGTCCCCGCGTGTCACCTCCTCTTGCGTAACCGCGACATCGCTGCAGCTTCCCCGCGGCTGCTCGGGCAGGAAAAAAAAAATAGTGAAAAAAAAAAAAAAAAAAAAGAACAAGAAAAAAAAGTCTAAAAAGGACCCAGGGCGATGTCTGGAGGTGCGGGGCTGTCACAGGGGCGGGAGGTGAGGGACACTCGGGGACACGTCCCCCTCTCGCCCTGCCCGGGTGGCTCCTGCAGGAGCCGCGGGATTCCGGGGCTTGGGTGCCGTCCTCAAGGTGAGTCCTGGCCAGGTGGCGCTGGGGAATCCACGGAATTGGGGCTGTTCCAGGTGTAGGGGGGAAAAGGAGGAAACCATGGCTGGGTTTGTCTCCTGGGACGGGGCTGGCTCGTGGCAGGAAAATCGCTTTTTTTATTTTTTATTTTTTATTTTTTCATCTTCTTTTTTCCTTCTTTTTTTTCTTCTTTCTTAAAATCTTTTTATATTTCCCCCCACACACTTTTTCCTTTTCATATTTTAAGAGCTTTTTAAACCTCTTTTATTTTTTTCTTCTTTCTTTCTTCTTTCTTTTTCATGTTTTTTTCTCTTTCCCTTTTTACTTTTTCCATCCTCCTTTGCTCTCTCTCCCCCTTATCTTTATTATCTCTTTGCACTCTCTGCTTTCCCCCACCTGTCCCTGAATTTCTGTCCCTAAACTGGCACCCAGCACCCTCCCTTCCCTGCATGCACAAATATTCACTGTTCATGTCCAATATCTCCCTCCCTAATTCCTTTTCCCATCCTCAGATGGAAGTGCTGATATTTGTAGATTTTGTTGTATTATTCCACTTTATTTTCCTCATTGTCAAAGTTGGAAGTTTTTGCTGCCTGTTCTTTCCACTGTGCTTATTTTATCAGCCAGCACTGCTTTGGATTTCAAGGAAGTTTGAGAATAAATAATCATTCTGTTGATTAAAAACCTGTGAAAATGACATTTCTTGGGTCTTCCCAGACTAAAAAAGTCTTTACTGTGTGCCCATCCAAAGGCTGGAACCTCCAATTCCACAGGTGACAGTCCTTGGTTGTAGTAGAGAGAATAGAAGACTTAAATTTTTTGAAACTTTTAATTTTTTTTTTTAAGATCTATTATTTTTGGCCATCCTAAATTTGAATTTTATTGTGCTGTGGCTTCTGACTGGCTGGATTTGTTGGGAGAAGGGAAATAGAGTTCCTCATTGTCCTACATGCCAATTATCCCATATTAGAGCCCTGCTCATGATAATTATTGCGATAATTAATTGTAGGGATACTCCCATGCCAGCACAAGTGGAAGAACCTGCAGATATGAGGCAGAAAATATTAATTCCTCTCATTTCTGTCATTTCTGGTTGCCAAATGCACCAGCTTTCACTTTAAAAACACCGCTTTTAAAATTCAGGCACCTTTAAGGTGCCTCAGAACTTCAGTTTTCTTACAAAGAGTCTAAACCATCAATTATTTTAAGAAAATATTCCAATCTCAACTTAAATTTCTTTACACTGTGTCATTAAAAGTTAAATTCAAACGATACTGGGTTAGGAAATCAAATGTGAAGAACTTTTGGTTTTGTTTTGTTTGTGGGGTTGGGGTTTTTGGTGTTGTTTTCTGCCCGCCTGGTTTTTGAGGCCCCACATTTTTCTTTAATTAAAAGTTGAGACTTCTACATCATTAAGCACCTTTAGCTCACAGAGGCTTCCAGAAAAACTGCAGATATTGGGAAAATCTTATTAAAGTCCAGCATTTTTTGTTTCCTGAGCAGCTGTAAAACATCTTGGAAGCAACAACACCAGGCCCCAGCCTTGCCCTTGGGGTCCCTGCCCTGATTTGTCCTGAGGTGGAAACCTCTAGAACACAGCCCAACTTCTTCTGTCACAAACTGTTTCTGTTTCTCACTCTTATTAATGAATTATTTAATAATTGATCTTATTGCCCTTGCTGCAGGGGTTGGTTTGAGGGGGGTTTTACTGTGCTACCCCCATCAGTGTGGCCTTAGCAACTCGGGGTGAAGTGTCCCCTTAAATCTGGGGAGCTGGGCACTTGTCACATCTCCTGAGGGCCCCTCAGACCTAAAAGATGGGGTGGATGAAACCCTTTTGGTGAATAACCTGCCCTGAAATTGCTGCCAGGCCACAGCTCCCTCCTCTTCCAAAGCTGTGCAATAATTCAGGTTATTTAAACAAGTCAGGTAAGGTGTAATTAATAACAAAAAACTAAGTAAGGTGTAATTAACAGCAGAAAGTCAGGTAAGATGGAGTTAAGAGCACAATTTGCCTTTGTGTCTTGAAAAGTACCTTTATTTTCTCGCGGAGTCAAGAAACTCCTCCTGCTTCCACCTTGTGAATGTTTTCTGTGATTCTTAATATTGCAATAATTGGAATAATGCGAAGGTTGGAATAAGCAGGGGATGGAAGAGAGAGTTCATTGGTTTTTGTTGATTTCTGTCATGCTCTGGCTGCTGATTTCTGCTGCTTGGGCACAAACCTGGAAGGAGTTGAGCAGCTTTAGTGGAGACACTCCAGATTTGGCTCGAGTGCAGTTTCAGACAAAACCCAACTCCTAATTTAGAGCCTTGGCTTTATTTACCCAGCATTTTGAGACTGATAAAGTCCTGATAAGGACCCTGCTGCCTTGGGCACCGAGGAACCAAGATGTGGAGTTGAAATGAGAGGTTTCAGCTTTCGTGGGTTGCCAGCAGCTCTGTGTGTTACGGAAACCCAGCAGCAGTGACTGTGCCTGAAAAATCTTCAGAAGTTTCATTTATTTCCTGTGATGGCAGAGTGAAAGGGAAACCTCTGAGAGAAAATCTTGATATTAGCAATTAATGACTGAGAGATGCGACCAGGCTGGGCCAGGAGTGCCTTTGGCACGTGCACGGGTGGAGGAGGCCTGGCAGCCTCCAAGCCAGGCTGGTGGTGATGATTTGCTTTCTTTCAAAACAAAAAGGAAAGTTTTTGGAGGACTTCAGGTCCTTGGACAGGATTTCTGCAAAAAAAACCTCAAGGATGGGAGTGTTCCTGCTGGAAAATTTTAAAATCCCAGAATCTCAGACTGGTTTGGGTTGGAAGGGACTCTAAAGCTCATCCAGTGCCACCCCTGCCATGGCAGGGACACCTCCCACTGTCCCAGGCTGCTCCAAGCCCCAATGTCCAGCCTGGCCTTGGGCACTGCCAGGGATCCAGGGGCAGCCACAGTTTGTAACCATGAGATGATGACAAAGGTACCATGTGCGGAAATTCCTGGTCCTTGAGATGCTACAGTCCCAATCTGCTGAATATTCTGAATATTCTCCACATCTCAGTGGGAATGCTCTGGGACAGGAGGGGAAGCAATGAAGTGAGGGTGAGTTTTATTTAGGTCCTGCAGAAAACTGTTGTAAATGGGACCCTCTAGCCCTGAGTTGTGGAAGTGCTTGTGCTGGCTTGGGCACAGGAAAAGACTGGGAGAAAGACAGGGAGAGCTGGACTTGGTTTCAGTTTGTCTGCTTAAAGCTAAATCATTTTTTAGGGCTGGAATCTGGCTGGGTTTGCAAAATCCCATGGGATCCACTGCCTGTGTGTGCCTCTGGGGTTCAGGGCCTGGTCAGGGCCTGGTTCAGGTTGGTAAATCAGGGATAATTTGCAGCTGCTGCTGGGAGGAACCACACAAGGAGCAGGAGGATTGGGATCCTGGAAGTTTTATGGGCCATACAAAATATTTTGGGTTGGGCATTTTGAAACAGATTCGTGGAAAGATGAAAGAAGGAATCAGGACTATCAAATACTGGAGAAGGCTCTTTCCTGGCTTGTGTTTTCTGGAGGGTGAAAATGAGGAGAAGTCCTTGTTTTTATAAGGATTTGTTCTGCTTTTCCTCTGGAAGTGTTGTCATGGACATGGTGACAGTGGCACCTTTTCAGCTCCTGCAGAGCAGGTGGATTTTGTCATTTGCAAGTGATAAAAAACGACCAAATTGACAGATTTCTGCATTGTTTTAAAACCAGGGATTTCATGTACTCTCAAGACCTGCTGACCAGGGATGGTTGCACCTCCAAAAGATTAGAAATGTGGTCAGTTATTTCCTGCTGGGTCTTGACTTCTGAATTGGAGTTCTTGGGAATTCCAGGACAGGAACCCCAACTTGTTAAGGCCTCTGTCAGTTCTTGCATTTCTGGCCTTGTCTCAGAAAAAGCTCTTAGGCTGTACTTAATTTTAGCTTTCAGTTCAGGCCTCCTGGATTTCAGAGCCTGCAATAACGTTCTGTGG
The DNA here is from genome assembly GCA_013396875.1 of Vireo altiloquus. Lineage (NCBI taxonomy): Eukaryota > Metazoa > Chordata > Aves > Passeriformes > Vireonidae > Vireo > Vireo altiloquus. The sequence continues at coordinate 104,195 of VZRF01001697.1, forward strand.
GGAGGAAGGGACTTACCTTGGGCTCGTGGCCGCCTCTCACTTCTTCCTCCTGCAGAGGCATCACCATGACCTGTGGGGTAACCTTCAGACAATTATGAGCTTTATCTCTGCCCATTGATCTTCACATTTAAAAAAAAAAACCCTATTGTGACAGCAGTTTTGGTCACATTCAGTATGAAGCAGATGGAATTTTCCATCCCTCCGGGTAGGCAGAGAGGGGAGGAGGGCGGAAGCCAGGCTGCACTCGCCGCACGTCGCTCGTGGGCATCCAACTGCTCCTCCAAGGAGCTCCTTCAGCTCCTCGGCTCCTTCTCTTCTCCTCCCATCGTCAGGGTGAAGATCCAGTGGCTGGAAAAGCCTTCCTGCAGTGCCACCAAGGTAAATGCAGCCACACCCCGCAGGTTCCCGCCAGCAGCCCCAGGGCGGCTGCTGGAAACATCAGAATTCCTGCAGGAATCGCCAGGTTCATCCCCACCCTCTGCTGAGGGGCACAAAGGCTTTGTGTGTGCTTTCCTGTCTTACCAGCGATATTATAGATGATATTTGAAATGGCACGGGTCTGGTGTGGAGGGGCTGCAAGCAGGGCCCTGTGATTGCGCTCGAGGATGATCTCAGTGAGGGGCAGCGTCAGGAGCTTCTGGCCAGGTTGGGTTTGTTGGCATTAATCAGCTCAGGGGAACTCCAGACTCTACCAGCATCGTTTGATCTGAATGAAAGAGCTCAGATAATCTCGAAGAAATGGCCAGGGGAAGAAGAATAATTCAGTTATTAATGTTCTGTGTTCCCGGAGCAGGGGACAACAAATGGGTGCTGAAACTGAAGGAACAACTAAAAATTGTTTGTAAAAGGCTCTGGAGTGCCCAGGTTGTTTTTCTGACTTAATTGGCTGTCCAAGGAGAGGTTTGGTTGTTTTTGAAAAATAAGCAGAAATTATATGAAAACACTGAGATCTGAATTGATTTGAATTTTCAGAGAATCACAGAATGATGGAATGGTTTGGGTTGAGCCCATCCAGTGCCACTCTCTGACACAGGCAGGGTCACCTCCCACTGCCCCAGGCTGCTCCAAGCCCCAATGTCCAGCCTGGCCTTGGGCACTGCCAGGGATCCAGGGGCAGCCCCAGCTGCTCTGGGCACCCTGTGCCAGGGCCTGCCCACCCTCCCAGGGAACAATTCCTTCCCAATATCCCACCCAGCCCTGCCCTCTGGCACTGGGGAGCCATTCCCTGTGTCCTGTCCCTCCAGCCCTTGGAAATTGTCTCTGTCTGTCTTTCTTGGAGTTTCTTCAGGTCCTGGAAGGTCACAATTAGTTTACCTTCTCTTCTCCAGGCTGCACAACCTCAGCTCTCCCAGCCTTTCCTCCCAGAGCTGCTCCATCCCTCTGATCATCCTGGTGCCTTCTCTGGACTCGCTCCAGCAGCTCCACTCCTTTCTATCCTCAAGACTCCAGAGCTGATTTCAGTTTTTGGCTGAAATACTCAAATCTCTGATTTCACTATTTCTGCACTGTCCCGGAGTCAATACTTTCCAGCCAAACTGTGAGATAAAACAGGGGAAGAAAAAGGATTTCTTGAAAGTCCTTTCCCAGAGGAAAAAAAACCCCACCAAATTTATGATTATCTTGCACTGAGCCACAGTGGCACAGGTCAGATTTCTTGGGTGCAAAGGCAACCGAAATGGAGTAAACACTGTGAAAACTTCATTATTTTCTGATTCTGTGACTATCAGCAGCTCTCACTGAGGCGTTTGCAGACCAAGAAATGCAAAACTCGGCCACTTGTGAAGGTCCAGCAGCACCCTGGGGGTTTTCAGGGTTTTTCAGCACATTTCCAACCTCATGCTCTGTCACAGACCCACAATCACATTTAGAGGTCAGGATGTTCCAACCTGAGCAATACCTGAGCTGCTCTTGAGGCTTCTTACCCCGAGCAGAGCAGCCCCAGGGCTGTGGGCTTGGACCACAGGGCCTGGGGAATCAAGGAAGAAGCTGCTTTGGTAACTCGAGGTGGGTTCCCAGGCTTTGAACTCTCCTACCTCAAGACCATAAAGACAAAATTAATTCTACTGAGCTTCCAACAAACCCCCTGTTGGGATTAGGCTGCGGAGACAGTGATTTAATAGCTCAGAGCTCAAAATTTTAGCACACCAGGAAGTTCATCGTGTCCTTCTGAGCCGGAATCTGTGGAGGAAGAGGTGATTTGGGGGAGTTCATGGTTGTAATAGTAATTAATAGTAATGAATAATAATTGTAGTCTGCTCCAGAGAATCCTTCTGGGCTCTTGGAACCTGAATTTCAAAGAAATGAATGCAAAGCTTCAGTGGAGATCAGATTTTAGAAAAGCTGCAGGTGAAAATGCCTGATTTTGGAAATTAAAGGCCCTGCAGTCCAATGCCAGACCTGCAGCAATATTTAACGCTTGGAGCCAACCATCATTTGGTGTTTTCAAAACAGACACAGCAAAGTGGGCCTTTGGCACTGCGGGGTTGTTTCTGAGTCAGTTTTGGTTTGAGTTTGCCTTTAAAGCTTTCATTCCTCCAGCAGTGGCTGCCACAGGTCATCGGGTTCTGCTGTTTGCTGCTTTTGTGCCTCCTTTCATCAGCAGACAACGTTATTTCCCACTGAGACACAAAAAGTGAGTAATAGCTGTTCCTCAACAGCTCCTGTTAACCACTGTGCAGTGTGAATGTCAAATACTCAGGAATATGAGTAATTAGAGTGAAGCCCTTTTATCTTAAACAGCCCGGGAGGTTTAGAGAGTGCCCTAAGACACCACCAAACCACAGGGGCGATTTTTTTCTTGATTTTTTTCCTAATTTTACGCAGGTGAAGCAGCAGCAGGGATCAAAACTTGTTTGCTGCTTGCAGTGTTTGCACAGCACAGTGTCCCCGGGAGAAGTTTTCAGGGGTTTCTGATGTAAATCGGCACCTGGGCCTCATTTTATCAGTGTTAAGTTCTCATATCAGTGAAAAATATCAGAGTTATCTCATTTTATCAGAGCAAATTCTCAATAACTCCCGTGGGTTTGATACTGATGTGCTGGAGTGCCTCGAGATCAAGAGCCGAGTTCTGATTTAGTTAAGGATGAGATAATTTGAAAGACAGAAAATAGGCAGCTCTCAAGCTTGATTATATTGGTGTGAAGCAAGGGCAGCTTGGCTCAAACTCTGTGATTTCAACTCCAAATTCCAAATCCTGATCCCAGTTTAACAAAGGTAAGTTCCAGTGATGTTCCCATGGATTGGCTCTTATAAACCAATAACGAATCTAGTGTGATCAGGAAACTGGGAATGAGAGTTTCATCCAAAGATTGTCTGTGGGGCAGTGAATTTCGTCATGGAATTGGGCGTTTTTTGGAAAATAATTGGAAGTTTTCTTTCCTTTGCTTGTTTAAAATCAACCATTTTCACTTCAGAGCTGAGAACAGAAATCTCCAACACGGGGAAGTTCTGCCAAGTCACTCTGCGCCTTTTTATATTACAGTGATTGACCTATTTGATTAAAATATATGTAGATTTATGCTTGGATTTTCATTTTTGACGTTTTAGTGATGAATTCTCCTCTCAGCTGTGCTTTTAAATGAGACTTCAAACACTGATTTTTTTCTTGATTGTTGTAGATATAATTTTTTTATATAAGTATAAACAGGTGTGAAGATTTAACACAAATTTTGCAACTTAGGGCAGCCATAGAGAGAGGTAGCCAAATTTAGAGTCATACATTAAAAATTAAGGAAATTAGGAATAATAAACCACAGATATTTGTGATACTACAGTGGTTGAATTTTATATCTAATCCACTTCAGCCTTTCTAATCCCAAAGTATGACCGTGACTGTGGTTCAGTCGTGCATCAATAACCACTTGCTGCTGAACAAGGCCTGGTCTTTGTCTCTTTTTTGATGACTACATCATCTTGAGGCAAAGATCTCCAAATTTTAGTTGTGGTGTATGAAGATTCCCTTTGTTTCTTTTAAATCCACTCCCTGGTAATCCCACCTAACTTTCTTTACTCCTGAGAAATAATGAGTTAAAATTTCTCTTTGGAGCAACTCTTCTTGATGCCCTTTGCAGGATTTATTTTAATTTTACTGCATCCTTGAAGAAAAGAATAGTCTGAGGGTTGAAGACTTGCCTTGGGCTCAAAGGGAGATTCAGCAGCTGATTTCAGGGTGGTTTGATAGTGTATCAGCTCAGGGCTCAGCACTGCATCAGTTCCGCTGCGATATCAAGTTTTTCCTGGAGGGTTTTGCACACCCTGCTGGAAAGTCCAGCTCATCAGAGCCCCCTCTGATCTGTGGCTCAGGGGGGAGATAAGGGAAAGGAGAGGAGATAGGGCTGAATGAAATCTCTGAAGCTGAGCCCTCATAGGGCTTTCTTTTAGCGGGAGGAAAAGCTTTTACCAAAAATGAGGATCTTTTTTGGTACAGCAAGTCCTCGCCCTCACAGAGGTGCAAGTTAAACCAGGGCACTGCACATCCAGCCCTTCCCAGCTGGTCAGAGGCATCGTAGAAGTGATAAGGATGGGTTTTACTGCTTATCTTCATGTATTTAACAATATTTATATGAAAGTCGTGCCTTGCATTTGGCTTGCTCAGAGATGAAGCTCAAAGGCTGCTCTCTAGAGAAGCAGAGCTTCCGAGATTTGCTCTGTCTGAACAGAACCAGCAGATTTAGGGGGAAAAAAAGAGGTGAAAACTAAAGAAACAGCATCATTTTACAAATGTTTTGGTGCTTTCTCTTAGGGGTGCAGATAACACAGAGCTCAGCCGATATTCAGGCAAGGCACTGGTAAATAAATATGTTTTACCTTTCCAGCTGCAGAAACAACAGATGCCAAAGCAACTTAGAAACTCTTGGTTGCATAACTCCCCTGACCAAAGCACTGCTGACATTAATGTTTCCTCTGGGCCCTGTGGGGACAGGCTCGGTGGCACTTTGTGCTCTGGCTGCCGGAGGCCGCGCTCGCCCAGAGCCCCGCGGCACTCGTGTGGGCACAGGTGTGACTTTGTGGGCTGCAGATAAAAATAACAGGTAGAGTTGAGACTCTGTGGGCTAAACCTTGATGCTTTCACACCCTGGCCCAGCTCGGGCTTCATTCCTTGACCTTAAAAGGCCAGATCCTGCCTGCAATAAGAGCTTCCCCTGCCTCCCATCTCACACCAGGCCTCCCTCCAGGCCTTCCCTGCCTCCAAGGAAGTGGAAATGTTTGATCCCTGCCTTTTCCCCTGGGTTCAGCCCTCACTTCTCACTCTTTCACTTCCATGTGCTTCAAGTGTTGAGTTCTGAAGGAAATTCCCACCTTGGCTCCGTCACTTGGAGTGGGAAGGGTTGGATTAACGTGGGAAAGGTTGGACAAAATGGGTTTTCGGGAAGGTTCGTTGCTCAGGTTTTGTCTCAAAAATGCCAATTTTGGGTCCCTTTTTTTCCCCCCCAAGCCTCCCAGCCTGATTGAACAGGGAATATTGGGAACAGTAATCCTGAAACTTCCCATAGCATCTCCTTGTGATGGGCACCAGGAGCAAGGGAAGGACGGGGAGAGGACAACCTGCTCTGCCCACTGTGCGTGAGGAGTTTGCTCAGTGAAAAAGCCAACTGTTGATATTTGACTCATTCAACAAACAACTCACGTCACCTCCAAACCTGAAACATTCCTGCTAAGTGATTAAGCCCTGAAAAAACTGCATTTATGCCTCTTGACACTGTGAGAAAGCGCAAATCCACTTGCTGAAATTCTCCTTTTGATGCTTTCAGATCAGCAGTAATTTTGATCGAAAGCTGGAGGAATTACCCCAAACTAATTCATGCCAAATGACATTCTTTGTTTTGGTTTGTAGTTACCCTCAAAACCTTTGTGTACTCTGAGATCTCCAGGGCTTAGGGATAAATAAAAATAAATGCATTCCAAATGTATTTAATTACAAAATCCCACTGATTAATGCAGAGTACTTTGGTGGGACTTGTCCTCTTTAAACCAGAACCAAACTCTGGTCACACTGGCCAAACTGGGAGAGGAAATAGATGTGGGTTGGTCTGGTTTGTGGGTCTGCATTGTGCAGAGGTCACTGGTGATGACAACCTGCCAGTAGTGAAGGGTTCTAAATCTGCATAAATAAAGACTTCATCTACAGTAGAACATTGAATCAAAGGTATTTTAGGCTCAGTGTTCATCTTTCTTCTCTATAATATTGAAACTCTATGTGTGTGTGATGGAGCTTGTTTAATCCACCCTCACATTGTCTGATCCTCAAAATCCTCCAGAGATCTTTCCTGCTTGGAATAGGTTAAAAAGGGATCTGATTTTCTGAAGTACCTTCAAATGGACACAGAGGAGGATTAAATGGGATATTCCCTGGGAGGGTGGGCAGGCCCTGGCACAGGGTGCCCAGAGCAGCTGTGGCTGCCCCTGGATCCCTGGCAGTGCCCAAGGCCAGGCTGGACATTGGGGCTGGGAGCAGCCTGGGACAGTGGGAGGTGTCCCTGCCTGTGTCAGAGAGTGGGACTGGATGGGCTTTAAGGTCCCTTCCCACCCAAACCATTCTGAGATTCTGGGATTTTATGATATTTTTTCCCCCAAAATTTCATCCTCTCTATGATTTATGAGTTGTATCCTGGAGGAATAGCAGGCGACTCTTGGAAAACCAGACTATTCAAACGTGGTCTTTCACATGAAGCTCAGAAGGCCAAGACCCCTGGAAATGTTCCAAACCTCCAGACACAAATTACAGCTGGACAGTGTTTAGGAATTGTTTATTGCCCACAGAATGAGCTCTTTTGAGTCGTGTTGATGTGGGATGATGACGAAGAGAGGAAAGCACAAACACGGTCCTGTGTGTCCTTCACTGGGATCTGTGCTCAGCCGCTCCCTGACCAGAGTGAGTTCTGGAATGATTTGGAATTGCATCTTTGCCTTTTGCTTGAGGATAGTTCTCAGCCACAGAGAAGAGAGTGACTCATGTTGCTTACACAATAAATTCAGCAGGAAGGTCGGAATTACTCATGTAATTCCATTATTGGCCGTGTGGATTTGCAGACAGCTCACGTGCCACATTTTCACAAACTTATGCAACCCCAGCTCTCTGCACGAATTTGATCTCTCACTTCACCTCAATATCTCAATTTAATTTCATTCCTAAATAGCTTTTTGAAAATTTCTGGCTAAAAACTGAACAGTGCTCAGTTTTTGGATGTCATGGCGGGTTTATTGCCTCTGAGTCTGGGCAGTGTTGAGCCTCAATTATTTGTTTCTTGGGGGTAAGAGGAGGGGGAATTTTCAGCTGAAAGCATCACCAGTCCTTTTCCCCTCAGCAGCATGAGCAGCCCTGCCAGGAACCTCGGGGCTGCTGCCCCCATGACTCAGAAAAGCCCTTCAGTTATAGAAGGAGCTGCTGGGACTACTTCAGCTCTGAAGGGAACCATGAGCACATTTCAGTGCTGATAAAGTGTCCTGGAACCAGCACACACCGAGGGGGCACCTTGATCACTGTTTGTGTGTTGGTGTTCATGGGTCACAGCAGTGTCAGAGTGAGGAGATGAAGTGAAGGACCTTTGCAAGGGCCCTGGGGATTGAAATGTGGCCAATTCCAAAACTCCAGTGCCTCAGTTGCTCACTGAAGTGAAACAATTATGCTTTTCTTTACTGTTTTAGAGTAATCCTGGAGAGGCAGTGGCTTATCAGGCTCGGTGCTGGCTGGTCCCTCTGGCCCAGCTTCCTGTTGGAAGGGACATGGTCCTGAGCAGGGAAGAACTTCTGAGTGAGAACTGTTGCAACACCTCAGGGAGATTATTCACAATGTCCTGTAGTGACAGGACAAGGGACAATGCTTCAGACTGACACAGGACAGTCAGTTCATTGGGATATCGGGAAGAAATTCCTCCTTGTGAGGGTGGGGAGGCCCTGGCACAGGTTGTCCAGAGCAGCCATCACTGGAAGTGTCCAAAGCCAGGACTTGGAGCAGCCTGGGACAGTGGAAGGTGTCCCTGCCCATGGCTGGGGGTGGAATGGGATGAGTTTTAAGGTCCCTTCCAACGCAAACCATTCCATGGTAGCAAAGCTCTTTTGTAATGCTGCTTCAGCTCCTACCCAAAGTCCGTGACTGAGGTAAATCAGTTCTTCTCCCTGGGCCTTCCTTATCTCCCAAACAGGGCTAACGACTCTTATTTCCTTTGTAAGGCAGCTTGAGATAAGCGGAGATCACTACTCGTTTTTATCATCTTGATTGAAGTTACTCAGATAAAGTGTGACTGTGCACTGAGTCGGTGAAATGTGTGGGGTGGAACTCAGCTCAGCCACGCATGGTTTTTGGATATCCTGGGGTGGACTTTGAAGATGCTGGTGAGATGTGAGTGAGCAATTGATGTGTTGACCCATCAGGACCCAAATATTTTGAAAAGGTTACAGAATCTGAATATTTTGAAAAGGTGGCTCCAAAACGACAGGAATAAGCGGGAGAGGCTGTCCTCATTTTCCAGAGAGAAAACGACCCCATTCCAATATTAATTTACCCAATGGCACTAATTATCAGCAACGTTAGTGGTAACTAACGAGCGTTCTCATTCCAGCAGAACCACAGCTGCCTTCTCCACCAGCATGGAGAACTTCCTGGCCCCTCGGAGCGAGCTGGTGCTGCAGCAGGGCAGGGCCCAGCTGCTCCTGGGGAAGGGGGGAGGCCATTCCCGGCGGAAGCGGGAGTTCATGCCAGACGACAAGAAGGACACCATGTACTGGGAGAAGAGGCGCAAGAACAACGAGGCCGCCAAGCGCTCGCGGGAGAAGCGGCGCCTCAACGACGTGGCCATGGAGAGCCAGCTGGCAGCGCTGAGCCGCGAGAACGCCGTGCTCAGGACCGAGCTGCTGTCCCTCAAGCTGCGCTTTGGGCTCCTCAGCCCCGAGCCCGGCCTCTACCAGGGCCGCCCCCTCGGGCTCTACCTCAGGGGGCACCGGGCAGCCTCACCCCTGCTGGGCGTGGAGTCCTTTGCTGGTGACTCCTGCTGCCCTGCCCAGAAGGGCTTCGTGCCCAAGGTGCTGGAACCGGTTGAGTTTCCTTGCAAAACCTTCAACCCCTCGGCAAACGGCCTCGGCTGCGACTCCAAACCCATTCCCATGGACACGCCTGGCCTCCAGCAGCCCAAAAGGTTTGAGGCATCCTTCAGCCCCACAGTTTGCTCTCCATTTCTCAGCTACCCCTGCCCAGACAAACACCCCTTCCCCTGGCCTTGGCTGGGCAGCGCCTGCTTCTTGTGCCCATCCGCCAGCGCCGCCGAGGCCAGGAAGGAGAGCAGCACCGCGGTGTCGGATGAAGATGACGAGCAACGAGTGCCCAAAACTTCTCCTGTGCCTCCCTACAGCCTGCCCTGTCCCTCAGAGGAGCAGCTGAAGGGCCGCAGCTTTGCTGCCCTCCCGCATAAGCTCAGGATTAAGAGCAAAGCCCTGGGTGGTGTGGAGGAGACTGGGCTGGACTCACACTGAGGTAGCACAGGAAAGGCTGCTGCAGGGCCAGAGTGAGGCATCCCAAGGACACAAAGGGTTTGGCAGGACAAGGCGGGAGGGAAATGTCTTTTTCTCCAAAGATGGACGTAATTTTCCTTGCTCTGTGTAAATGCTGAGGGAGTTTCTGGGTCTGCATCACTACAGCACGGCTGCAGCTGGCCAGGACCCTGCGGTCTCCTGGTCTCACTGGTGGCTCTGCTACCACAGCGAGCTCAGACTGGAGGTGTGAAGGGGCAGGAAGAGGACAAGACAGTGGGGATGGTTCCCACACAATGTGACACCACTGCAGCTGCAAGGGGTATCAACCACTGTACTGACCTTTGCTTCGTCATCGCCTTCATCCTCACCAGTGTGCCCGAAGCCAGAATTCCCTGACAAGGGAAACTGTTGATGGAACCAACTTCAGACCCCTCAGCTGTCTGGAGAAAATAAAAAGGGACTGTGACTCTGGGAGTATGGATTTACACTGGCATGAAATGAGAGCAGGGCCTCCTCCACTTTATTCCAGTTTACCATCATTTATCTCCAGAGAGAACAAACTCTTCCTCTGTGCCCAGACACGCTGTGGTCCAGAAGTTAATTTCATTCATCTTTGCAACTGTTCTTATGGAAGACTAAATATTTTTTTATCATTATTATTATTATCATCGAAATCCAAAAAATATTTTAGTTTTGCTTCTTTTAAAACAGGCATTTTCAGACCTGATCTTTGTGTATTTGGGAACAAGCTGCACATGGTATTTGTATTCCTGCATCTGCTGGGACACAATTCCCATCCATCCTGCCTTCTGCCCGCTTTTCCTTTGGGAAAGCCTCAGGGAGAGCCACCTCCTGCAGGCCCCTGGAGCCTCCTTGGAGCCATTGCTCAGTTTTCAAGCCAAAGAGAATTCTCAGGGATGTACTCAAGGTATAGCTGTAACTTCCTCTCCTCAGATCTTTCCTGCTTTGTCTCTTTTCCCAAGGAAAGGATGCTCCTGCTCTTCTGATGTTGCTGGCTCTGTCAGCCCCAAACATTTTTGACATGTTGGACAAAACCAGCCCCATCCGATGATTCCATCGGCCCCAGTCTGATGGAAGAAGATCTCAAAGTGAAAAAGCAACTTCAAGCTTTTCTCCTCTGCCCCAACCACACATTTTCACTCCATGTCCCTTGTCCCAAACGACAGAAGAGCTGCAGGGTCTGCCCAGCCCTGGTGGGAACCAGAGCTGACAGTGGAGCTCAACATCCCTGGGAGTCTCCAACTCATCAGTTCTCCAGCTCAGGGGATTCTCCTGTTCCTCTGTGTGTCTGTCCCTCTGCCCCTCAGGTGAGACCCCACCTGCGGAGCGGCTCCATCCCTCGGATCCCCCTGGTGCCTCCTCTGGCCTCTTTCCAGCAGTTCCACATCCTTCCTGTGCTGGGCCCCAGAGCTGGGATTGTGCAGCCTGGAGAAGAGAAGCTCTGGGGTGACCTCATTGTGGCCTTGCAATGCCTGAAGGAGCCAACAAGAAACACGGAAATAGACTGTTCACAAGGACACAGGGAATGGCTTCCCAGTGCCAGAGGGCAGGGCTGGGTGGGATATTGGGAAGGAATTGTTCCCTGGGAGGGTGGGCAGGCCCTGGCACAGGGTGCCCAGAGCAGCTGTGGCTGCCCCTGGGTCCCTGGCAGTGCCCAAGGCCAGGCTGGACATTGGGGCTGGGAGCAGCCTGGGACAGTGGGAGGTGTCCCTGCCATGGCAGGGGTGGCACTGGATGAGCTTTAAGGTCCTTCCAGCCCAAACCATTCCATGATCCATGAAAATTTCAGGCTCTGGACAATAAGGACAATTGTCAGGAGTGTTTTTCTAGGAATCATTTCACAGCCAATAAAGGACTGCAGCAATAATAGGACCATGCAAAAGGACAGCCCACACTGCCTGACACGGGATGGAACAATCCCTCAAACTGCTTTGGAAAAGAGGACCCTGAGTGGGAGCTGTACAAGGGATCTGAACCAGGCAGATACCAACATGTGCCCAATAAAACTCTGTTTGCAGAAGCTGCAAAAGGTGTCTTGGTTTGACTCTTGGGGCTGGATCTGCATCATTCCCCCTCAGGAACAGCCAGCGTGATAAATCCATCCCGTGAGAGCAGGTGGGAACAATCTGGGAGCTGTGGCAGAGCTGTGGGCACCCACCTTCCCCATTCCTCTGTCCATAAAGGTTTTTCCCTCCATGCCTCTGTTCCCACAGCAGCACCACAGCTCCCCAGCACACACCCTCCAGCACTGGGGTGTGGAGCTCAGTCCTGGCTCACTGCTCTTCATAGGGACACCCCACCAGCATCAGCCCTGCCTGGCCCTGTCCCCCCCGCTCTGTCCGTGCTGGGATCAAAGCAGAGAAATGGGCAGAGCTTCCTGGCACAGCTGCCAGGGCACGGGGGGGGTTCTCCTGGCATGAGGGGAAACCAGAGCTGTAGCCGCTGCTCAGGTGTGAAACACGATGCTGGTTTCTTCAGTGATGCTCTGCAGATTAAAAGAAACCACACGCGGTTCCATTTCCTGTCCCATTCCCGCTGTCCCCTCTGCCCCTCACCACCGGCAGGGACAGCTCACGGCGAGGAGGTGGCACAGAAATGATTTTGTTGAAAGGAATCGCCTCCCTCCTATTGCTGCAGTTCCCAGTCCCTGTGGGATTCCCTCTGGGCAGGGCTGGCCCTGCTCCGTGAGCCTGCGAAGAGTCTGGGATGCAGCGAGGGGGTGGGAGGGAGCTCGGTTTAATCGGCAGGGAGGATTGGGGGTTCATGGGTTGCCCCTGGACCTGCGGTCCCTCCTAACCCTACTGCACCCCTAATTCTGTGGTCCCTCCTAACCCTGCTGTCCTTCCTAACCCTGCTGGACCCCCTAATCCTGCTGTCCCTCCTAATCCTGCCATCCCTCCTAACCCTGCTGTCCCTCTTACCCCTGCTGCCCCTCCTAACCCTGCTGTTCCTCCTAACCCTGCTGCACCCCCTAACCCTGCTGGACCCTCTAATCCTGCTGTCCCTCTTACTCCTGCTGGACCCCCTAACCCTGCTGTCCCTCCTAACCCTGCTGTCCCTCCTAACCCTGCTGGACCCCCTAATCCTGCTGCACCCCCTAATCCTGCTGTCCCTCCTACCCCTGCTGCACCTCCTAATCCTGCTGTCCCTCCTAACCCTGCTGCACCTCCTAACCCTGCTGCACCCCTAACTCTGCTGTCCCTCCTAATCCTGTTGTCCCTCCTAACCCTGCTGCACCCCCTAATCCTGCTGCACCCCCTAATCCTGCAGTCCCTCCTAATCCTACTGTCCCTCCTAACTCTGCTGTCCCTCCCAACTCTCCTGCCCATGGCCCAGAGTGATTCAACCCCGAGAGATTTAACCCTGCAGTGCCCAAAGGTGATTTTCGTGGGGTGTTGAGGACACTGAAGGAATTTCCTGTTTGCTGTGTCCCTGCTCTCGCACAAACCAGGGGCCAAACTTGCTTTGGAGTCGGGGCCAGTGGTGCTGGGACCTGCTGGGTGCCTGTGGAGGGAGCAGGAGGGTGGGACAGTGAGGAAGGGCAGTCAATGGCTAACTCATGTGAGCACAGTTAACTACTGGGGGACAGCAAATGTTAGTTCAGGCAGCAGATGTTAATTACAAAACCTAAGAAGCCGAGTCCACCCTAATCTTGTCAAGATAGAAGGGACAAAGATCATCTCAGAGACCACTGAATCATCCCTCAAAGGACTACACATGCCCCAGGGAGAAAGGTGAAAAGTGCACTGTGAGGAAGACTACTTATCTTCATCAGAAAGACCCCCGAGGAAGAAGAGGAGCCTTCCTCAGTGTGACCACCAGGACACACAGGGCATGCGTGACCTGTATGCTAATGATATTAATGACTTCCGAGAAATAATTTGTATAACCACGCCTGTCCCAAAAAATGTGATGAATATTCATAATGTAACCCATAATACTGTGTTGTAGGGAGCACCGGGGTGTGTTTGGAGGAGCAATCCCCACACACCCAGTGCTGAATAAAGCAAATCCTCACTGCTCTGACTCTGTCTCTGAAGTGTCTCTCCTGGCCCAATTTGGGGCAATTCAAGAGCAGCAGGGAAAGCAGCAGGAGATGGGGACAGAGTGTGCAGTGAGCCAGCCCCAGCCCCACACCTGATCCCACACCGTCCCCTCCTTTCCCTTGCTCCAGGTTTTCCTTTCCTGCCCTCCAGGGTCACTCACTTGGAGGAGAAGCAGGTGGAGTTGGTTCTTCCCCTCCTTCCACACCTTTCCTCCTCCTTTGCTGCTTTGTCCTAGCAGATTTCCTGCGTGGGGAATATCCATCCACCCCCATCCATCATCCCAAGTTCCACAGCACCTTCAGAAAAGAGCCATTGTTGTACCACTTGTGAGGCCTGGCTGGAAGGGAGCCGAGCTGCTCCTGCCCATGCTGGGGCTTAGTTAATTCTTTAATTAGTCTTTGTTCCGAAGTGATTTCAGGCCGTTCTCAAGCTGATTAATTACTGGGCTGAGCGTTATAGAATAAAAAATCCTCTGTGTGTCCTAAGAGGGGGAGACAAAGGAGAGATTTCCTGCATGTACCTCTTTGGAAAAGTATTCCAGGATTTATTATTTATTTTTTATTCCTGTCTACCAGGATGGGAAGGTTTTGCCTTTGAGCTGAGAGGGACACACTGCAGGCACCTAAATATACACCAAGGGAGCCCTGGAGAGTCTGAGCAGGGGAGAATTGCTCAGTGCTCTCCACGCCTCAGAACGAGCTGGCACCCAGGAAAGTGAGCAGAGGCTTTGCAAAAGCTGCAGGATGGATTTTTTTTTTTGTGCAGCTTGTGACTAAACCCTGCAGCAAGGGACCACAGGGGTCAAAAAACAAGGAGAGGATTTCAGGAGGGATGAATCTGCCAGGAGGAACTGGAGACTGAGCTGGGGGAGACTGGGGAGTTGGGAGGGTGGGTGATGCTGCTGCTGCTCTCCCTGAGGTTTGCTGAGCATCCCCCAGCTTTGAGGACAAGCCTGGATGGAGCCAAAGCTTCCAAAAGCTTCTCCATCCCCGTGCCTCAGAACGGGAAATTCCTCTGTCTCCAGACACAGTGAACTCCAAAAAACCACAACAAATCCCACCCATTTCAGGCACTGTGTGTCACACACTGCAGAGCCGGGCAGAGAAATGAGTACAGAGCCTTCCCTTCAGAGCATGAGTTAATGCTGACCTTTAGCTTAGGCTCAGGCCCCAAACTGAATCATTGCCGAGGCAGGAAAAGTCAGCAGTGACTTCTGGAAGGAGGTGCTGCCTTCAGAGCGCCCTGCTCACACACTGGGGAGCCCCTGGCTGCCCCGGGGAGGGCAATGCTGATTCAGAATTCAGTTCTAAATTTCCTTTCGGTTGTGTTTCTAGCATAATACAATAATTAGAAGGGAAAACTCCAAACCATACAGCACGAGCAGCATTAATCATCTGAAAATGAGCTGCTCCCTGCATTGCACCCTGGCCTCTCTCACCCAGGAGAGCAGACACTGCTCGGGCAGCTCAGGCTCAGATCAAACTGAATTTCCCCGTTCCCATCCCACAGGATTCTCTCCATTTAATGCTTCCTCACTCCTAGAAGGATTTATAGAGAATTGGGTTGGTTTTTCTGCGGAAAAGAAAATAATCGTGGTGTCCTGGGTTGGTGTTTGTGCCATCAAATCCCAGAGGGGCTCGGTGGGGTCAGGGCTGACGTGCAGCTCCCGTGGAGCCGTTTGGGATTATTATGTTGGGGTTATTCCCAAATCCCAGCCTTGGGGGGGTTGCAGTGGGAAGGGGCTGCGTGGGGAGGAAATTGGGCAACGTTTCTGAGTTTGTGGTGATGCTCTGACCCTGGGCTGAGTCACAGCCTCTGGACCGGGGTTTAGGCTGGGCTTTGCTGTTTCCTACACAGAGACCGTGCTGACCACAGGCAGCTTTTCTGCCTCTTATCTCCTGCTGGCCTTATCAGCTGCACCTCGCCTGCTGTGCTGGACCTGACCCTTTCCTGCTGAGCCTCGTCCTTATCTTTAGATCCAGGTGCCTCCTTCACACCCTCCCCGTTTGTAAATCCCCTCCTTTGCACCTCTTGTGCAAACTGGTCACAGTTCCTTGCCCGGCTCAGTCCCCCCGGGGGCTGTTCAGGCACTGTCTGGGCAAACTTGGAAAAGTGTTTGGAAAAGCTGGGTTTGGAGGGTATTTTAAAGGCATTTGGAGGGGGATTTAAGGATACTGGAGGTTGTTTATGGGATTTTCATGCCCAGCCACATCCCTGTCGTTGGAAAGGACAGAACCTGGGGATCAGCTGGGAAATTACACAGGACAGTGTCCTGGTGCCTGTTGGACTTCCAGGGCTGGAGATGTCAACGACCATGGAACTCTTGGATGATTTATCCAATGGGGATTTCGGGATGATGAACCTCAAAAAGCCTGTGAGGTCTGTCCATCCTTCCACAGCAGGGTCAGGCTGGGACAGAGCTGGGGAAATGGTCTGGAGACACCCACTGACCATGCCCTGGGGTGACCCTCAGCCTCCTGTGTCCCCTGGGGTGACCCTCAGCCTCCTGTGTCCCCTCAGCAACTCCATCCTTCAGCTTGCAGAAGGACAAAGCAGATTCTGCAATTTGATGCAAAACTCTGGGAGTCGCTGCCTAAATTCCTCCTTTCTCCCCAAATCCTTGGCCATGTGCAGGAATTCACAGCAAGGTGTTCGGATGGAGGGATTATTGGGGAAGTTTTGGGCACTCAGATTTAGCGAGCTACCTCCCAGCTTCGACCTTTCTCTTCTCACATCTTTTAAATTCCTGTCCCTGTGCAGAAAAGGAAGAGACACAGAGAGATTTCTCCAGGAACCTGCTGGAATGCAGCTGCAGAGCTGTCACCACACCAAGTTATTTATCCCGGGCCAGGTTTGTGGTCTCAGTTCTCCTGAAGACCACAAGCTCTCATTTCTCACAGCTTTACTCAGAGCTGGCGAATGTGAAAACATCAGAGGGAGCAGGGGAGGTTTGGCAACTCCCTGACCTCAAAACCATTCAAAGAGCAGCTCTCCAGGGTGAATTGAGCTGGCCTGGTTCTGATTTTTGTTCTTTTCAGGTATTAGAAACCTTTGGAGCTGGGAGGTGTTGGGGCTGGGTGGGGCAAAGGAACAGCTCAGAACTGCTCCCAGCTCGGCCCCAAACCTCGCACAAGAGTGGCCCAAGTGGCTCCATCCCAATTTCTCCTCAGGCCTGCTGCAGCCCTGCCCCTCTGGGCTGGACACAGCCCCAGTGCCCTGCTCAGGAGTGAATTTTCCCAGACTTTCCCCCTCTCTGTTTTGCAGGAGGCTGTGGCAGAGCTATGCTGAACTCCCCAGACCTCACTCAGGGTTGTGTGGTTTTTATTTCTGCTTTTTTTTTCCTGCCCAAACTCCCTCATTCATTCATGGCTTGGTCTGAAATGTGAACCAAGCCTACCTAGAACCCCAAACATCACTTTTCTGCGTAGACTCCCCCCAGTCTCCCCAGAATTCTTGGTTCACTGTGTTTAAACCTGGGAATTGTCTGCTCTTCCTGCTGGTTTATCCCTCTCTTTGCACAGACCCAGAGCCCTGGGGCTGGCTCAGCCCTGGTGCCTGCAGAGATCAACACCCACCACACATCTGGAGCACAGCTGGAAGGGTCACAAAGGTGTGGGGGACGATATTGGATTGTCCCTGGTGCAGGGGAGTTGGATCTGGATGATCTTTAAGGTCCCTTCCAACTTTTCTCTGTTCAAGTGCTGCTCTGGCCCAACAAAGCCTAGCTTTTTGGAGGTCCAGCTGGATTCTCTGCACCCCAGGAGAGAGGGAAGGGCTGCCCAGGCAGAGGGGAAGATTTCTCTTTGCAGATGAAGCAGCGGCAAGAGGTGTGAGGAGTTTGTTGTGTCTCTGAGCAGGAGAGACCCCCCCGTGTTCCCCAGAGCCACCAAACCCCAGATGAAAAAGCCTGCAGCCCCTGGCCAGGCTGTTTTTTCTTCTTTTTCAAGGCTCCATACCAGGAAAGAAAGGAGCCACAAGTGCAGCTTCTGTTCTTCATGTTGTTTATTAAGTTCTTATCTCAATTTCTGTGTGCTGCTCCTGCCTGAGCTCAGCACAGTCAGAATCAGGCTGCAAAAATGGTCAGAAGGCCTCGAGTACAGACTGTTTGAAAAACTTTTTACCCAATTAACAGTTCCAACATAAGATATTTTTAAGAGTGTACCAATAACTATTAATCCTATTTAACACGTTTCTTCTACCTCAAATCTATCCTACCAATCCCTCAGTGCCACCACCACAGCAGGAATGGAGGAGAAGGAGAAGAAGGAAAGGCCCAGGGCCACCACCCTGAATCCTCCATGTTTGTCCCCATTCACCTCCACACTACAAAACCCAAACCCATGATTTTTCACCCTGTGATAAACTAACCACAATCTGTCTGACATTCTCGATGCTTGCAGTTCATCCAAAAGTGTTGGGAGCTTTTTCCAGGGGCACAGATCAAAGGCTGTGTCCCCCTGGGATATCAGGGGGGGTTCCCAAACTCCCCTGAGCAACAGGAAAAGTTTCCCAGCTTTCCTGGACTCCAACACCCGGAGGGGAGGCTCTGCTGGTCAGGAAATTGAGTTCCAGGTTTGTCCCTTCCCATGCTTGGGGTGCCCTGAGCCTCCCTCTGCCCTGCCCCCTCTGTTTGGTCTCCCTGGTTATTTTCTGGTGACACAAAGTCTCTGCTTCGGCTGCCGGAGGTTCCTCTGCTGGAAGAGATCAGAGGAAAAAAATTAGGGCTTTTATTGATCCCTCTGGATTTCCTCCGGAATGCAGCCACAGGATGTCAGTGCAGCCATCCAGATGTGGCCTCCTGGTCACCCCCAGCTCCAGATGTGCTGCCTCTGCTCTCTTTGCTCCCCAGCTGAAGGGCAGGAAAATCCTTCCCGGGCAGTTTTCCTGCTCCTCAGCAATTACAGCTGCTCAGGGAATTCCTTTTTCCTGCCTGGCAGGTGAAGGAGGCATGATCTGATCCTGCTTCTCTTACTGTCAGCACTTCCCTCCCTCCACCCCACAGAATGCCAAAGGTTTAGATTTTAAGTTGCGCTTTTGGGTTTTATTTCTGTGACCAAAATGAAAGGGGAGGAATATCTTTAATAGGAATTTACTTGAAAAAATTGGGGGCTTTTCCTGGTTTGTTTGTTTGTTTTTTTTTTTGTTCAGGATACGATAACCTTTTCAGGAAATATTTGGAGCTGACTGGCATGATTTTATTAATTCCCTAATTCCCACTGTCTCCTTGGAGCAAATGGAAATGGATCAATGGGAGACACAGCTGAGGGGCACCAGAGCTCATCCCCAGTCTGACCTGGTCCCACAAATTAGACAAAAATTAGAAAGTTTAAATACAACCCAGGCAATTTTCCTCCTTGTTTCAGCATTTTCCTGTGGCATAAATGACCTTCCTGAATTCCTCAGCGTTTGAGAGTTGTGGGTAAAAAAAAATCTTGAAAACAAGGAAAAAAAGGAAGAGCAAAACACAAAATCCAGACGGGAATGGAAACACTGTTGCATTATTTATGCCATGAAGAAAAGGGAAAAATAATCCTTTTTGGTGATCACCACTGCGAAATTTAAAATTTCAGTGTGGAAGAGAAGTGGGGGACTCGTGTTTGAGCCCCGAAATTCTGCACAACTTCACAGGAACAGAAACAGAGCCCCAGAGTCCTGGTGGCCACACGTTTGTCACTCAGTGATTCATTGCGGGAGCAGCACAACCACAACACTGAAGCTCCTGAGCAACCTCGCTGTGGGAACAAGGACTGTCCCTGCCAAAGTGGGCAGAATTTGGGAGATTTCGGTTGAAAGGTGTCATTTTCTGAGCAGTTGGAGGATGCTGGCGGAGCTCAGAGGATGTTGAGGATGTTGAGTGTGGCCGCCCTGGGTAGGGGCTGAGGTGGGACCTGTCACAGCACCTCACTGACCACATCCCCACAGCTTGGACGTCACCTGGGAGATGGGGATTCGCCTCCTGTAAACACTCTGGGGGTTGCTTTCATTTATTAGAATTTATTATTTATGATTACTTAATTTCTGACTCTCAATCCCAGCCCAGGTGCCCCTCTCAGGCTGTTCAGCCTTTGCTGCCAAAGTTCAGAAGCTGAGCTGGATTTAGGGGCCAAATATTGATGCTCTGAGCCCACCCTGGGGCTATGAAATAAAACACTGTGAGATTTAAATTACTTAATTGCTAATAATCTTTTTGACCCAAATCCTAAAGAGCTGGGGATTGCTCCATTGGATGGGACAGGAGAGTCTTTGGGGACATTTGGTGACAAGTGCTGAGAGCTGAGCCTCTCACAGCAGCTTCCTCTCCTCATTTTCTGAGGCACTTGGCCCTAAAGCAGCAGCTGAGAACTCTCAGTGAGTCAGGCACTTTCATCAGAAAAAAAACTATTTTTGTTCCTAATGCCTTTGAAGCAGAGGCTGCAACTCCAGCATTAAAAGGCAATTGGAGCACTAAATCCTCTTTTTTAATTCCACACAAACGAGGAGCTGGGTGCCTGGAGAGCGGGAGGATGAGGAGCAGCACAGAGATTCCTCCCTGCCCGGGGAGTGGTTTGCACAGCCCTCTCTCGGGAAGGAAACAATTCCTTTCCATATCCCCAGGGTCCTCCTGGTTTTCTCCACCTTCCCAAGCCCCTGTTGTCCCCATCCCGAGCTCAGTCCCTCGTTGGAGCCTCTGGCCGGGAGCCTGCCAGGGTCCAGGGAGCTGCTGGGTGCAGGAGGAGGTTCAGCCCCATCCTGCTGTTCCTGAACTGCTGCAGGATGGGCACAGGAGGTGCAAAGGAACTTTCATTTCCCCCGAACAGAGATGCTCTGAAGGGGTGGGAAATTGGGGCAGGAGCTCCGAGGGGCTATCCCCAGCTGGTGCTGACTGGGAGGGGCAGTGGGGCACAGAGGCTGAGCCCTCCAGAGCAGTTCAGTGCTCAGCACCTGAACTGGAAACACTGCGGAGTGCAGGCTGGGGAAGATGGGATGCCAGGAGTGTTAAAATAATCCACAGAATCCTGGAATACCGCGAGCTGAATCCCAGAGGGATCATTGATCCAGCCCCTGGCCCTGCACAGACACCCCAACAATCCCACCCTGGGCATCCCTGGCAGTGCTGTCCAAACGCTCCTGCAGCTCTGGCAGCCTCGGGGCTGGGACCATTCCCTGGGGAGCCTGGGCAGTGCCCAGCACCCTCGGGGGGAAGAACCTTTCCCTGAGCTCCATGCCAAGGCCTGACCCAGCTCCAGCCGTTCCCTGGGCTCCTGTCCCTGCTCACCAGAGATCAGAGCTGCTCCTGGCCTGCTCCCCTCGGCACCAGCACTGGGAGCTCCAGGTCCAGCTCCAGCCACACCTCCGGGAGGATTGGCCCAGGAATGACCAGAAATGAGGACGATGTGGATGGAGCTGCTCCCAGCACACGACAGGGCTCTCGATGGGGTAACTCGAGCAGTTTTGGCAAGTGAGGAACAGGGGGAGGAAAAAAATACGTGAATGAAAGGGAAGGGAGTGGAAAGGCTGCATTTAAAGGTTAACACTTGCACCGGGAGAGAGGAGGTGAGTGTCTGCTCTGAAATAGCATCTGCTGACGCCCGTGTCTAGCAGTTTTTGCTTTCGTTTGGGCTTTTTCTTAAAAGACCAATTATGTCCCTTTTTTTCCACTGCCCTCACTCGCAGCCCTGCTGAGGAAGGAGCCTGATGTGCATCATTGTGAGATCTCCGCTCGTCACCACCTTCCCAGTGCGGTAACATTAATTCACACCTCCCACACGCGCTGCCTTTCTCTAATACAGCAACAGCAACCTGGCACCGAGAGAGAGATCACAGCAGAAAAAGACTTTCCGCTGAATTACCTCAGTGTTTTGAGTAACCTCAGAAATCACACCATGCCTTTCTTCCCGCTCCCTCCCATCCCTGATGGATGATGGCGGGGTTTGCATCCTGCTGAAACACACCCAGAGCTGCTGAGAGGGTTCCGGCTCTGAGCACGGAGAGTGCCCTGGCCCCTGCAGGCTCTGAGCCGGGAGGTGCTGCAGGGGCACTTGTTTAGGGTGTGTTTGCTTTTTATCACCGAAAAGGGCTCAGGGTAACCTGGGGGCTGCTGTCAGCTCGGAGCACAAAGATGCTGCTCTCCCTGACTGGAACCTGAGCACCANTCTGGACCTATCCCTTCGGCACAAAGGTGCTGCTGTCCCTGACTGGAACCTGAGCACCAGCCCCTGGTACCCTGCTGGCCTGTGCCAATGTCCCCAGCCCCTGGAATCGTGCTGGCCTGTGCCAATGTCCCCAGCCCCTGGTACCCTGCTGGCCTGTGCCAATGTCCCCCAGCCCCTGGTGTCCTGCTGGCCTGTGCCAATGTCCCCAGCCCCTGGTGTCCTGCTGGCCTGTGCCACTGTCCCCAGCCCCTGGTGTCCTGCTTGCCTGTGCCCTTGTCCCCAGCCCCTGGCATCCTGCTAGCCTGTGCCAATGTCCCCAGCCCGTGATGTCCTGCTGGCCTGTGCCAATGTCCCCAAATTCCCACTGCACACTGCCACCCATTGACGTGCAGGGACCCAGAGCATCAGGTGGATGTTTCCGTGCAGGTTTTACACACAGGAGCTGCCCCAGTGCTGGTGCAGAGCACAGGGGACAGAGATCTGGGAGGGCTCTGACTCTGCTTTAATTCACACCATCCCCGAAAGCCCCTGAGCAATCACTGCTGCCGTGAAGTCTCTTCCCAAAAACTCAGAGGAGCCATCCTCCCCCACGGGAAAGGGAAGATAAAGGGCTGGTGGAGGTGTTTGATCACCTGCAGAGGTGGCAGAGCCCAGGCACCCACAGGGAATGTGGCAGAGTGGGCAGAGGAGCTGCTCCGAGGGCACTCCTGGCTCGTGGGGATGGAGAGGAGAAAGAAGAGAGGAACTCCCTGCTCCTGCCTCCATCCCCGCGGGGTGCTGGGGGGAATCCGCAGGGAATGGAGGAAAAAGAGGATTTGCAAGGCTGCAGCTGTGCCAGCTGAGGTGGAAATGCAGCAGTGCCCGCTCAGGGCTGTGGTCACTGCAGGGCTGGCCAGGGGCACAAGGAGAGCTCTGACCACCATCAGCCTTTACCAGAAAAAGGCACAGCCAGAAAAACAAAGGTGTGATGCCTCAGCTGGCAGCGAGGATGCTCAGTAACACCTCGGGGTGTGCCTGGCACCCCCCTCGTGGCTCCCTTGCAGCTCACAGGAAATAAATTATAGCTCTTTGCTCCACAGGACCATGGTCTGAGTGATGCGGTGCCACAGCTCAGCCCCGGGAACAGCCCCGGGCAGGCAGCAGCCAGGGCTTGTGCGGGGCTGGGAGCAGCTCTGGGGGATCCCAGGAACTGCTCCTTCCTCCAGGCAGCCCCGATTTGGGGCTGGGTTTGTAAGGAGAGATGAACTTGTTTTCCCTGGGAGTTTCAGGGGAAATGAAGTGACCACTTGGAGTCCATTTGAGAACCAAACACTCTTTGCTGGTCAGAAATCCTTGGGAAAGTGTCCTGCAGGAGGCCTCCAGCATCCCTGACACCTCCTGCCTGCATCCCTCCCACATTCCTGCAGCCTCCCGCTGCTCCCCCGCACTGTCCCTGTGGCAGCCCTGCCCCATCCCACGGCCCTTCCACATTCCCTGCAGTGCCCAGCTCCTGGCAGGGCCTTTCCCGGCTCTGGGAATGGAATGTGGGATGTGCCCGAGGGCCTTGTGACATCAGCGGGGGCCATTGGGGTCAGTGGAACCCCAGCCCTGGTAACCCCTGTGTCAGGGGGGTCTCTGCAGCCACCAGAGGGGCTCCACTCCCTGCAGGGAGCAGCATGTCCTGTGAGACCCTGCTGGACGCTGTCCTGAGGCTGCACTGACCACTAGTGGCCATCGAGTGCCCCTGCCCTGAGCCACAGGTGTCACCTTGCTGGGGGATTGGCACTGCTGAGCTGCCTTGGCTGAGCACAGGTACATGTCCCTTGGGCAGTTTAGCATCGAGGAGGTGACACCAAACCATAGAGGTGACACCAAACCCTGCAGGGGACACCAAACCCTGCAGGTGACACCAAACCATGGAGGGGACACCAAACCCTGCAGGGGACACCAAACCCTGCAGGTGACACAAAACCTCAGAGGTGACACCAAGCCCTGCAGGGGACACCAAACACTATATGTGACACCAAACCCTGCAGGTGACACCAAACCCTGCAGGGGACACCAAACCATGGAGGTGACACCAAACCCTGCAGGTGACACCAAACCTCAGAGGTGACACCAAACCCTGCAGGTGACACCAAACCCTGCAGGTGACACAAAACCTCGGAGATGACACCAAACACTACAGGTGACACCAAACCTCAGAGGTGACACCAAGCCCTGCAGGTGACACCAAACTCTGCAGGTGACACCAAGCCCTGCAGGGGACACCAAACACTATATGTGACACCAAACCTCAGAGGTGACACCAAAATCTGCAGGTGACACCAAACCTCAGGGGTGACACCAAACACTACAGGTGACACCAAACCTCAGAGGTGACACCAAGCACTGCAGGTGACACCAAACTCTGCAGGTGACACCAAGCCCTGCAGGGGACACCAAACATGACACCAAACTCTGCAGGTGACACCAAACCTCAGAGGTGACACCAAAATCTGCAGGTGACACCAAACCTCAGGGGTGACACCAAACACTACAGGTGACACCAAACCTCAGAGGTGACACCAAGCCCTGCAGGTGACACCAAACTCTGCAGGTGACACCAAGCCCTGCAGGGGACACCAAACACTATATGTGACACCAAACCTCAGAGGTGACACCAAAATCTGCAGGTGACACCAAACCTCAGGGGTGACACCAAACACTACAGGTGACACCAAACCTCAGAGGTGACACCAAACACTACAGGTGACACCAAACCGTGCTGCTAAATTCAGTGACTGGCGCTGACAAAAATTTAACATTTGCTGCTGAAACAACCAATTCACAAATGAAATTTCTGGCTGGGCATGATGAGATTTCCTGGCTGCCCCAGGATGAGGTTCCCAGTGGAGAAAGCCTGATGAGATGCAATTAGATTAATTCGCTAATTAGAGGAAGGACTGAGGGGGATGAGCAGGGAGGAGGAGCCCTGGCCTGTGGAGCTGTAAATCCCAGCTGGGGCTGGGTGCCCTCACTGTCACTGGAGGTCTGGACAATCAGCTCAGGTTGTCCCCGTTCTCTCCATGAAAGATGGGACAGGATGGAATTCCGACCCTGGGAAATGGTGCTGGGTTGATGCTGAGAGCAGGAGGTGGCAGAGGTGTCTGGGTGTGACTCCCTGCAGGGTGGCCTTTTTCACACAAGGAGAAATCTTACCACTGCTTCCGAAGCAGACGGAGCAATTTTCCATCTGTGAGAGCCAAGTGGAATAGGAACTGCTGGGGAGAAGGATGAGGAGCAGCTGAGTCTCATCTGTGAGGCTCAGAGAGTGACAAAGTGGCTGTGACCTCACAGCAGCTCCCTGGCAGTGCCAGGCAGTGCTGGGGCAGGGTGGGATCGGTGCCTGGTCACCCTCCAGTGGCAGCAGGGACCTGGCTGGGTGCTGTGGGGACGAACACGAGGCCAGGAATGCTGAGGAGCTGCCCTGGTGAAGGGGATGAGAAAGACAGAGGGAGGTAAAGGCTGTGCAGGGGGCACAGGGAGGGGCTGCAGCAGCAGCTGGGGGCAGATTCCTGAGCTTCTTCAACCTCTTGATGCCTGAAATGGCTACATAGAAACAGAGACTAGAGAGGAATGAGGGAATAAAGGAGATATTTATTTGAAAGACCTTCAGAGGTCACACCATGGGGGTCCAGAGGCTCCTCTGCCCCAGTGGATCCCAAGGTGGACCCCAGGTCAGGAGTTCTTCACACTTTTATAGGTTTGGTCNTGCAGGGGTGGAAAATATAAAAGTTAAAACCTAAGGCATCAATTCTCACTCTGCCCTTGCCCAGCCCAATCCCTGCCCAGTGGGTGGTGCTGAGCTGGCCTAGCCCTGCAGCCTTGAGCTCCAAGTCCAGCACGAAGCTCAGCCTGACAAATCCCTGAGGGGATGCTCAGGAGCACTGTGCGGTGTGAGTCCTCCCCTTCCTCCAAAAGCAGCCCTGGGTTGAGGCTCGTGGGCACCAGCCACCCCCAGAGCACCCTTGAGCCCTTCCTCCCTGCAAGCCACTGCTCCCTCCCCTCCTGGTTGTCTTGGTGCTCCTTCCTCGTTGTTTTTCAGATTTAATTTTGGCTCTGGTTTTGGGGCTCAGCTGTGGGGGACCCCTGGCCGGTCTGGGGCTTGCCCCCTGCCCAGGATGGCAAAGCAGGGTGGGGTTGGTGGTACCTGGCATGTCCTGGGCTGGTGGTGAGTGCTGGTGCCCTGCTGGGCACGGTGAGGATGCTCTGTGGAACAATTCCTTTGGGAAACAGGGTCTAGAGTGGTGCTGGGAAGGTTTCCTTGGCCTTTGGGATCCCCACAAACGGGTCAGGCAGAACTGCATCGAGGCTTTTCTGCATCAGATCAGCTACTTGTGCCTTTCTGTGGGAAATGTGCCCTGTGCTCCCAGTTTGTCCTGGGCCTGGGGTGCTCCCAAAGCTTCCCTGGGAACCTGCTGGATGTTCTGCCTTCCCTCTGGTCCCTGGGCCCTGCAGGGTGTGCTGGGGCTCTCCTCCCCAAACCCTGGGCAGGAGTTGATGTGGCTCCTGCGTGAGAGGCAGCTCCTCCCCTGAGGCTGCGGTGGGAAAAGGGAAATTCAGAATATCCAGGAAACAGGTCCAAAAACCAGCACATGCCCCCAGTGTGTGCCAGCTTCTCATATCTGTTGTTGGCCTCCCGTGGCTTTTTGAGAGGGAGAGACTCCCTGGGGGAAAGGGGAACCATGGGGAGGGAAACTGAGGCACAGCAGGGACAGTCAGCTGGAGATCCAGGGCTCTTCCTGGGGCTGCCAAGGCAGGAGCTATGGCACAAAGCTGTGTCAGGCCTTGGCATGGAGCTCAGGGAAAGGTTCTTCCCCCCGAGGGTGCTGGGCACTGCCCAGGCTCCCCAGGGAATGGTCCCAGCCCCGAGGCTGCCAGAGCTCCAGGAGCGTTTGGACAGCACTGCCAGGGATGCCCAGGGTGGGATTGTTGGGGTGTCTGTGCAGGGACAGGGGCTGGGCTGGTGATCCCTGTGGGGTCGTTCCAACTCAGGATATTCCAGGATTTTATGATTGTGGTGTCTGGGCTCAGCCCTGCTCTGCCACAGCATTCCTGGATGCCCGTGGGAGGTGGGAATTCCTTCCCTCTCCGAACGTCCCTGTCACAGGGC
Organism: Vireo altiloquus; assembly: GCA_013396875.1. Taxonomy (NCBI): domain Eukaryota; kingdom Metazoa; phylum Chordata; class Aves; order Passeriformes; family Vireonidae; genus Vireo; species Vireo altiloquus. The sequence continues at coordinate 130,993 of VZRF01001697.1, forward strand.
GGCAGCCGCGCTCAGGACACTCGGGGTGGCTGTGACACCGCAGACGTGTTTTGCAAGAGCTCCGAGAGCCTTTAATCGCTGTTTGCTGACATAATTGGTGCTTCAAGCCCTTTGTTTGAGCGAGCAAACAGATCCTAATCCGCCGCAGGGAGCCGCGCTGGGGGCGAACTGGTCGGACCTGCCCCGGAGGAGCTTGGCTTTGAAAGCAAAACCCACTCTGGTTGCGTGGAAACATCGCCCGCAGTGGAAGGATTAATGACTAATCGTGGGCTCGTTAATTCTGATCGAACGCTTTCACTTTCAGAGAGTTCATTTAATGATGGGATCAAATGATTGCAGAATTGCAGCCCCAAGTCTTGCGCCCGGCAGGAAATTGGGGCACGAAATGAGAGTTTTTGGGCAATTCTGGCTGGGTGAGAGGGGCAGGGAAAGGTGCTGAACTCTAAAAACTCTAAAAACTCTAAATCCCTGCGCTGTGGGATGGGAGCTGAGCAGCAAAACCTCTGGGATTTCTGCAGAGTTGCTGATTTGGGATGATGAAAATGCTGAGACACAGGAAATTCAGCTTCGTGGCATTTATTGAACTGGAATCAGCAGCAATCTCACAAAAACACAGCCTGGCTGTGCCACACTCCGATTTAACAATCACAATAATTTAGTTTTAATTTAACAATTGTTAAATTTAACAATTTAACAATGTCTCTTTACATCATCATGTCGTAATTATAAATAGATGAAATATCTGAATTAATTTAAGGTATTTACATTTTTAAAGCTCAGTGGTGAAAAAAGCTAAAATCTAGGTGGGATTTCTAAGTCTACAACAGTCAGTCCCCAAAAATCTCTAAATTAGTATAATTTTAAGGCTTTTTCAGAAAACTGACGTTAACACTGAAGGGCCTTGCAAACTGCACCTCTTGGTAGATTTTATTTTCCTCTTGATAGATTTTATTTTCCTCTGGTTGTGTAATATTTATATAAAATTTATATTTATATAAAACACTGCAGTGCTTTAGAAAAATATTTTCCTCAGCACCTGCACTGTTGGCAGTTTCCTGGAGTATGAAAAAGAATCGTGGCAGTAGTGCAAAGATTTGTCTCAAGGCGAGAGAAAACACGGAAATAATTTATTAAAAGAAACATTTTTCTAGTTTTTAGAGCTATTTTTCCTTCATCAGTGGACGAACAGGTCTGGGAAGACCAAGGTGAGGTGTCAGTGAACCTTCCCTGAGCTCAGGTGGGGGAAGTACAGCCCATACAGGCCCTGCTGCACCTGGTACAGGTGAGACTTCCTCCTCAGGCAGGAGAGCACCTGGTGGGAAAAGAACAAAATTAATGGGGAAAAGGAGAAAATTAATGGGAACAGGACAAAATTAATGGCAAAAAAATTGAATCTGTGCTCTGCCTGTCATTAGATGCCCCCAAATCACGTTGCCAGGTGGGAAGGGAGGGATTTTGGGAATAAATGTTTGCCTAAAGCTGTGAGGCAGCTCTGCAGCAGGGAGAGAGCTCTCATTTTTCCTCTCCAAAATCCTGCTGGCTGTAATTTTGACTCCTGAACCTCCCTGCTCTCTGTAGAATCAGCTCTTCTCCTCAGCTGGTGCAAAGCAAACTGTTCAACCAGTGCTTTTAAGATGTTTTTCCCCATCAGAACACCTCCAGGGGTGGGCAGAGGATCTCCTCTGCCTTCTCCAGGGACTTGCAGCCCTGCCAGGCTGTAGGTTAAGAGCACTGAATACAAAACTCTCCACGTGGTTCCCACAGGGCTGTTAAAAATGTTGTCTTTGGCACTCCCTCACCTGGAACCTGCTCATTCTGCAGGTATTTGGGCAGGGAAGAGGTTTAGGAAATGCTGCAGGGCATTCCCTAATTCCCCCCCTCCCTCCCGTGGATTCCCTAATTCCCTGCTCATCATCTCAGTGCTGGCCTCGCCTTTGGGGTTGTGTTTTTCCCTCTGCAAAAACTCAGTGCCAGCCATGATCCTGCTGCTTTTCTAGAAGGAAGATCCTGCTTCCTTTCCTAAAAATCTGCTGGGCTGACCCTAAATTCCCATCTCCATCTCCTGCTCCCCTGTGCGTGGAAGAACCAGCAGGGGCTGAAGGGTTTGGGGTGGTTTTTGCTGTCAGCAGGTGCTGATCCCACTGGGATCCCGAGGAATGTGTCTGAATGTCCCTCCCGTGGCTCTGCAGGAGTCCAGGGACAGGTGGGACAGCAAAGGGGACACTCACCAGGAAGCACAACAAGAGGAGGAGGATGAAGCCCAGGAGGGTGAAAAGGCAGATGAGGATGATGGCCCAGAACTGAAGCTCTGCAAAGGGGGAAAAAAAAGGGCAGGTCAGGTTTAGGGACTCTTCCATGTGGGGTTATGAGAGGGAGATCTCGCCCTGGCAAAGTTCAGAAGTGCTGAAACCAGAGCAAATTACAGAAATTTGGGGAAATTGGGTGAGGGTCGAGGGATCCACAACCTTAAATGCCACTGCAGGGGCAGCAGAGTCCCCAGATGATGATTCCAGGGATGTTCAGAGTGACAAAGTTCTGGGATGTTCAGAGTGACAAAGCTCTGGGATGTTCAGAGTGACAAAGTTCTGTCCTAGCTGCTTCTGGACTCTTTTGGGGACAGGGCTCAGGGTGTCAGCAGTTGTTTTACCGGAGTGTTTGAGGTGCTTGGGAAAGCAGCAGTTCAGGGTATTTTTTTTCCTCTCTCCTGTTTGCTGTCAGTTCTGGGGTTGTAGCTAAGCTAAACCATATCTGCTCTGCTCTTTTTTTAGAAATACTTCAGTTATCAAAATTTATTGGTGCCAGAATTTTCAAACAGCTTCCCAGATTGCACTGCTTTTACCTGTCCCTCAATTCCATTTCCCTCAGGCTGGTGGCACTGTTGTTTGCTACCAGGAGCCCTGGATTTTTGGTTTTTTCCATGGGCTTAGTCCTAATCCAAGATATTTGATACTAATTTATTACAGCTCAAGTATCTATGAGGGTTCAAATATTTGTTAGAGCTCAAGCATTCAGTGGCTGTTGGGTCAATCCTTCCCCAAAAAAAAAGCACCTACCAGATCTTTTGGACTCAGGTTCATCTGTCTTGAGTGGAGAGTAACCTGGAAGAGAGGAGTGGGACAGATGAGGAATTGAACTCTGATTAAAACAAAAACGAGAAGAATTCTCCAAATTCTCTCACCTTCCACCACCAGACTCTGCTCCTCCAGCTCATAGCTGGGGCCCAACCTGGTGAAGCCTTGGGTCAGGACTTTGAGCTCCTCAAACACCTCCTGCTCTTGCAGAGTCCCTGAGAGGGGATCCAGGGTGAACTTGCAGACTGAGGCAACCTCTGTGTGTCCTTTGCCATGGACAGGCCTGGGGGGTGACAGGCAGAGGGGAGAGAAAATGGAGTGGAGCTGAGTAGAACAGGGAGAAGGATTTGGGGTCTCGGGTTTGCAGATGTCCCAAAAATGTTTTATTGGGATCACTTTTAGCAGCTTGTTCTGGGTGAGACAGGAACTCCTGCAGCCTCGAGAAACCCATGCACTGATTTAATCCCCAGCAAGGCATTTTTAAGAGGTAAATCAGCTCTAAGAGGAAAATCAGCTCTATTCTAAGAGTTAAATCAGCTCTATGTCTAAAAGTTAAATCAACTCTGCTGCTTTGTTCCTCCAAAGAGGAGTTGCAGGAGCCTCACACAGACAGATTTTGTCCTCAGGCTGGTGAGTTCTGCTGATGGTTTTCCTGCTGTGTGTCGGTGGAATTTGAGCTTATTTGAACACGTTAAGTGAGAGAATGGATGTGTTTGCTTTACCCTGCGATTGTTCATGCATGAAAACAGCTCTGCAAGCACCGAAACAAAACCAGCTCTGTTTGGACAGAAACCTTTTGTGGTAAATCAAAACTGACTGAGGGTGAATGAAGTGACTCCCGTGTGTCACCCGGAGCAGGGAGGTTGGCAGGGAGGTGTGGACACCCTGAATATCTCCCTGAACTGCTCTTTTGGGACTTGGAAAAAAAGCACTGGACATACCTGAAGCTCTCCACAGTGCAGCCAACAAATTGGTCCTTCAGGTGGCTGCTCCTGAATACCTCGAGCTGATGGGGAGAAACAACACAGTTGAGGAAAGCTGAGTTAATTTAACACATCCTTTGGACAGGGAGCTTAAACTGTAGGTGTTGGTTTCACCTCTTTCTCAATCTTCTCTTTGTTCTCTTGGTACATTTGGGAGCTGGAGTCCTGCAGTTGTGGCGAGTAGGGAAGGTTGGAGATTTGGAAATTTAATCCGAAGTTTTCTTTGCCAGACTTGAGGGGTGTCTTCTGAGTTGCTGCCTCAACTGAGAGTTCCAAGGCTGGAAATGGAGAGGAAAATTAAAAATTCTAGCAGAGGGAAGTGGAGGCCTTCCTGCCAAGCAGCACTGAGCTGCAGCCTTTTGGCTTGAAGCCTTGGACTGGCAGAACTGGGATTGCACTGGGGTCTGACAGGAAATTCCCAATGCACCAGGCCATTCATTTCTTTGGGATGCTGCACAGTGGGGAAAAAAGCTGAAAAGTTGATGGCTGAAGTTGTGGCAAGCAGTTGCCACTTCATTTTCTGATTATTTGATGTTGAATAACAATTTTGAATAACAATTCCATTTTGAATAACAAGTCAATTTTGAATTATACCTTAATATTGAATAACATCTCAATATTGAATAACCCCTTGAGCCATCGAGGACTGAATGGCTGAATGGCCCAACTCAGATTTGAGTGATTCAACTTAATAACAGATTTATTTTTGCTCTGTCAGCACAGAATTTGGGAAATTCTGAGTGTCCTATGGCAAAGTGAGTTCTCTGGGCAGGGATTTGATCCACGTACTGTCCACTGAGAATTCCTGGAGCCGGTAGCTGCTCCCCAGCCACAGCCCAGTGGTGTTGGAGGTCCTGTCCTGGAAAGTCCTTTCAACCACAGCCCTGTTGATGTTGGGATCAGGCTGGAAGAAGCACTGGCAGTCAACCACGATGGATCCAGGCCTGTGGGCAGAGGTTTGGAGAGAGGATGCTTCGTGTGGGAAGGAGTTTCCTGAAGGGTTCCTGCTGTTCTGAGGGTTAAAGTAACGTGGTGGAATGATGGTGGAATGAGCTGGTTGAGGCTCTTCCTTTGCATAAGGTCAGGAATTAAAATTCTGCCTCTTCTCTGGACAGATTTAGGTTGATTAGGACAGATTTCCATTGCATGAATGGAAGGAAAGAGCAGCACTTTTAGGTTTTTTAAAGCTTTTGCCCTGTGGGAGGGTCGCCTGTCCAAGCCTCATTCCATCCCAAGCAGGACACTGCAACTCACTTGTAAAATCTAGTGGAGTTAAACTGAGAGGAGTGCAGGGGTCACAGAATCACCAGCTCCCAGTAAAAGGATGGAATCAGCAATTCCTGGGATACTCAGAGACCTGAGAGTGCCTTACAGAAACCCTGGCTGAGAAACCTTAATCTAAAAAAACCCTCAAACTGACAAATTCTGGGAAGCCTGGAAATGCCTCCTTAGGGCATCAATTTCCAGCAGGAGAACAGAGGGGAGGAATTCCACAGGGGCACTTGGCCATGGGGAAACAGTGCCAGGGTGTGGCAATCTTTGAACAAAATCAGATTTTATCCCAAACCTCAGCCCAGTGACATTGCAGGTCAGGAACTGGTCCCGCAGGTCGCTCTGACGGTACAAGTGATTAATCTGAAATTAAAAAGTCACATTAAATATTAATGACTTTGGGCACTGTGGGGGTGCTTTAGGCCAGCAGGAGTGATCCGGGCAGGGTTTGCCAGTGTGGGAGAGCAGTGCCCTGAGTGACAGCCCAAGCTCACAGAACCACAGCTCAAAGAGAGCAAAACCCACCCAGTCAGGGCCTTATCAGGTTGATAAGCTGGATTGGTGCTGAAGAGAAAGTGTTGGATTCTAGGAATGAATCATGGATGTGCTGGGCAGGGATTTGCCCGCAGGGATTGGCCTTGGATGCACTTCTGGAGATGGGAGTGAAATGCTGAGGGGGTTCATTTAGCAGATCAGCTCTGGCATTTTGCAGCCCATTTCTTTGGCTGGAGAGAATCTCTTAACACCACATGGAATCATGGAATGACTTGGTTTGGAAAGGACCTTAAAGATCCTCCAGCCCCAGCCCCCTGCCATGGGCAGGGATGACACCCACCAGGTACAGCTTAACAAGACCAAAAGTGAATCAAAAGCCAGTCTCATCTTTCAGATTCCTGAAACTTTTGATCCCAAATGTTGATTTTTTAATTTTTTTTTTTTAATTCAGACATAAATCTTCGGCAGTTGCTTCAGAAACTGATCTGCCAGACATATATTCTCAAATACCTCCTTACCTTGTTGGTGATGCTTTCCACTGCTGCTCTGTATTCTGGAGACTGGGAGTGAGGGTTGGTGAGGTTTTCATTGACTATTCTAAAGCTCAGTCTGTAGCCTAATTTGGCTCCCACTTTGGTTAAGACAGGCTTTCTGGTAGCAGCTGTGTCTGTGAGGGGGAAACCTAAATAAAAAGGGGTAGAGCCAAGTTATTTTTAGATCTCTCCGTATCATAAAAGCCATGTAGGTACATCCCAGAAATTTGTGTGCTTTAAAGGATGGGAATGCTGCCAGCACAGCAGTATCCTGTTGGATTGGTTTGGTCATTGTGTCAGACCTTAGAGAAAACCAACAAACCCAAGGGTTCCTCTGTGCCCCAGTGATGAGGAGTGATCTGCAGGAGATCCCCAAACCCCATTTTCCCCGTGGGTTTTTACCATCGACGAACAGGCTCTTCCTGTCCAGGCTGTAGTGGCCCAGCTTGGTGACATTGGTGGTCATGGTGCTCAGCTCCTGGTAAAGCTTTTCTCTGTCGAACCTGGCCAGGCTGGCGTTGTAGCTGCACACAGCATCCACTTTTGTGTCATCCCTGCTCCTTCCAGACCTGGGGGAAAGTGTCAGACATGTCCTTTGGGACACTGCTCTGCTGGCAGAGCTTCCTGTGGGGTTTTTAGGACAGACACCAAACCATCAGTGCCGATGGGCTCCTGCCTCATTCACCAGGCTCTCCAGGACTGGGGTGATGACATTTAGATACCAAAATGATTTTACCAGCAAAAAAAAAAAAAAGAAATCCTGAATGCACAGAGGGTTGTCACTGGTTGCTGTTCTCTGGCCTCAGAACAGCCACAAATTGAAGGTGTGTGAGAGTGGATAAAGAAATGGTTCATTGCAATTTCAGGAGTATTTTAGGTGTTTTATATGTAGGTATTTTGGTATCTCAGACACTTTTAGTTCAGTATTCTTTCAGATGCTTGCAGTGTCTGCAAGGAGGGCTCAGGGCATGGACCAGGGTCTGCTCCCTGGTGATGAGGAATGGGACAAGAGGAATGGGCAGGAACTGATGCTCAGGAAGTTGATGAGCATGAGGAAGAACTTCTTCCCCGTGCAGTGACCAAACACTGGAACAGAGTGTCCAGAAAAGTTGTGGAATCTCCTCACTGGAGATATTCCAGAGGCATCTGGACACAATCCATGTGCTCTGGGATGACCCTGCTGGAGCAGGGAGGTGGGACCAGGTGACCCACTGAGGTTCCTTCCAACCTGACCCACCCTGGGATTCTGAAATTCTGAGTCTTACCTAAATCTCATGGCTTTACATCCTGTGTAGGCTGAGCTTATGCTGCTCCTTTTGAAAAGAGGGTCAAGCTGTCAAAAAAAAAACAACCAAAAAGGACAATTGAGAGCTGGGAATCACATCCTGAGTTTAAAGCAGGCGGATTTAGGTCACCACCATGACCCAAAAGGGGCACAAGCAGAGCCAGACTCACATAGTAGTTCATAACTTTCACTGTGGATTTGAATTTGCGGGAATCTGGGGCATCCAGATCTGCAGTGTAGCGGAGGTCGGTCAGGGTGAAGTTAAGTGTGAAATTCCTGGATGTTGGTCTTGGTGCAGCTGTGGTGCTCCAAGCTGTAATCAAAGGGGAGAAGGATTAGGAATTTCCTACAAAAAAAGCTGTTTTCACTTTCAAAACCTTCCTAATCCCAGCACACCTTAAAGCTACTCTGAATAATCTCCTCCCCTCTGAATTTCGGAGGGGAGTGCTTCTTTGAGAGCTTCCTCTGAAATGACTTTGGCAAAATGAACTTGGCAAAATGACTTTGGCAAAAATACTTACAGGATCTCTCAAGGGGTTTGTTGTAACCTGGAAAGGAAATGCAAGAGAAAGAGTTATGTAAGAGAGCATCCACTTGGGAGAGTGGAAGTGGAGAGGGGGTGATTAAAAGGATGATTTGGGAATGAATCATCACAACCAGGCCCCAAGGGTGTGAATGTACTAAACAAACAAAGCTTAGGCAGAGCAAGGTGCTTTGGAAGAGCAGAAATGAGAAAATGTGTGTGCCAATGTTTAATTAAACACTGTGGGACAGAAATCAGGTGAAATGTTCACAGGCAGGTGAATGATTGAGGTCAAAACTAAAATTAAGTCACTCTTCAGTGTAATATAGAAATTCAATTAATCAAAAATGTTGATGTGAAAAGATTTAGATCTTACACTTCATCTTGCACAGATAAATTATGCAGAAAACTCCAGACCTTCTCCTCAAGGTCACTTTTTCAACACTGAGGTGATCCCTGAGACCCAGCGTGGTCCTAAACTGCTCCAGTGCCCAGAGGAATGGGAAAATCAAACACTCACCATTGACATAGAGGCTCTTGTCGTCTAGGCTATAGATTCCCAACTTAGTGATGTCACTTGTCATCTTCCTCAGCTCTTGGTAAACCTCAGCTGGGTTAAACTCAGGCACCTGGGAACCCTTTCCATAGCTGCAGATGGTGTCCACTCCTGTGCTATCCCTGTTCTTCCCAGGCCTGAGGAATTGAATGTCATGGAGCTTCTGTTAGTTACCAAAAACATTTTGGGGTTTTTATTCTGATGTAATTAAAAAAAACCATCCCCATAAATCTGTCCACAGTTCTCAGGTGAAGTGCAGAAATTACTGAATATGGTCTAACAAGGAAAAAGGCTAAGATAAACATCATATGAAAGGGCGTAGGAGCTTTATTGCAATGAAAGCAACTACTTGAAAAGGGAGGACAGTTATTAAAGTGTCAGTCAAATGTAAGGAAATCCATTTGCTGCAGTTCCAAGTGAATCTCTCAGGTTATTGCTCACCTGAATCCTGTCACTTTGCAGCCAGAGAAATGGGGGCCAATGCTGCTCTTCTGAAGCAGGGGGTCAATCTGGCAAGGAAACGTCTTTGTGAATACGGGAACCCCAAAATCCTGGGGATTTCAGTGGAAAACAAGGGGACTTTGGCTTACATAGTGTTTCATTATCTTCTCAGTGGACCGGAATTTACGGGAATTTGGTGTCTGCAGGTCTGAGGTGAACATGAGGTTGGTTATGGTGAAGTTCAGGGTGAAGTGCTCCATGGTTGCTCCTAGGCTTTTTGTGGTGGCTGGTTGTACTGCTGCAAGAGAAAACAAAAATTACAGGGATAAAATAAGAACAGGATCTTCATAAGACACTGCTGTTATTGGGTTTCTTAGAGAAAAACCCGATGTGAACTTGATTCCATCCTGCAGACATTTTGCAATGTTACAAACATTGCCAAATCAGCAGGAAACAAAATCAATTTATGCCTTTAAGTAGCTTTAACCTGTATCTGGGTTTCAATATACTTACAGGATGGACTGTGAGGTTCATTGTACTCTGAAAAACAAATGGAAAATTATTAGGAAAATCTTCCAAGAAAGTCTCAGCAGGACTAATTACAGGGAGTTTTATTACAAGATTGTGGTTACTGAATTCAGGACTTTTAACTTAGTGATTGACAGGGTTTTGCCCTCTAATTTTTGTTCTCTGATTTGAGAGGTGAATCAAATCATCTTCATTCTCATTTTAAATTAGTCTGTGTCAACACTGAAGGCTGGACTTGATCTCAGAGGTCCTCTCCAGCCATAATGGTTCCATGACTCCAACAGAGAATCCCAGAGTGGTTTGAGATGGAAAGGACCTTAAAGACCATCCAGTTCCAACCCCTCTGTCCTGGACAGGGACAACTTTCACTAAACCAGGATGCTCAGAGCTCCATCCCACGTAGCCCTAAACACTTCCAGGGATTGGGGAACCCAAACTTTCATTAGGAATAAAGCCTTGGGGAGGTCTCGTTACCATCGACGTAGAGGCTCTGGCTGTTGAGGCTGTAATGTCCCAGCTTGGTGATGCCATCAGTCATGTTGCTCAGCTCATGGTAAATGGTTGTTCTGTTGAATTTGGGATCTGAAGGCTCATCCCTGCAGCTGCACATGGCATCTACTCCTGTGTCATCCCTGTTCTTCGTGGACCTAGGAAATGAGGCATTGGTTGCGTCATTATTGAGAAATCCATCTTGGCTTCTGGTTTACAATCAAAGACAGGCATCAGAAAAACCCCTCAGATATTGCTGCCACGCAAGAAAATGCTCAGAGATGAGTTAGATGCTGAGAAATGGGAATTTTAAGAAGCAGGGAATGGGGACTTTTCCCAGACATGGCTCTTACCTGAATGCCATTACTTTGCAGCCAATGTAAGCTGAGCCAATGCTGCTCCTCTTGAGTAAAGGATCCACCTGGAAATGAAATAACAACGTGGGAGTCAGCAAAATGTCCCAGTGAAGGTAAGAGATGAGAGATACTGACAGAAATGTGCCCCAGCAGGACTTTGTTTTGCCAGACTTACGTAGTGGTACATGACTTTTTCTGTTGACTTGAATCTCCTGGAACTGGGTTTCTCCAGATCTGCAGTGAACTGGAGGTTGGTTATTGTGAAGTTCAGGGTGAAGTTCTTTACTGCTGGTGTCAGAGGCTGGGCACTTTGATCAGCAGCTGTAATGAGAAAGGAAAGTTATTGCTTGAAAATACCATTTTACGTTCAACATCCCAAGAGGAAACACACTAAGTAAAATTCCCAGATATTCTAGGTGGCTTCAAGGCTACATAAGCTGTGGTTCCCTAGCAGGCTCTCAAATTCTCTTAACACTGTTTTATAGACCAGCAGTGCTCTTGCTTGATTAATCCAACTTGCTTTTTTGGCTGTTTACTAATTAGCAAGACCTTCCTGCTCCTCAATTTCTCTTCAGAGGTACTTACATAGTTCAGGCTGCACTTCATTGTGACCTGTGGGAGGAAGAAAAGGGACAGGATTGGAGGAAGTGCCTTACAGTTGGGAAGGTTTGGCACACCCTGGAATACAGAACATGTCTGAGAGCTCCTGTGTAAATATTTCCTAGGAAAGACTGATTTGGTGACTGTCCAGGCATAAATGCACGTTCATCCTGCTGGATGTTGTTGGCAAGGTGCTGCTTTTCTTAGCAGCATGCAGAATTCCCCCTTTCCTAGGGATGCTTAGAAGGAATTTTCCCGATCCCTAAATCCAGTTTAGAATCACAGAATGGTATGGGGTTGAAGGGAACTTAAAGATCATCAAGTTCCAGCCACCCTGCCGTGGCCAAGGAACAATTTAACTTCTACATGGAAAATTTATGTAGGATTTTGCCAAGTGGTGATATGTTGTAGTCCTGTTCTTTGACCTTCAGAGGTCAATCCCTATATTTTCTAGGTCAATCCCTATATTTTCTAAAAGGTTCATAGATAGATAACTTGAAATTAGTGTAACAGGAAATGTATACTTAAAGAAGGTTAATTTTGCTATATTAAAAAATATACATAAAAGGAGGTAAAATTATAAATTAATGTAGAGTGTGGAAGGTCCTATAAACCCAACAAAAAGAACGAGAGATACCATTGAGTGAAAGAACAAAAAATACTAGAAAAAAAGGAATTACTTAGTGAGTGAAAATGACAAGATATGAAATAATTTAAGTATAGAAAATTAAGTATATGAAAGTAAGAGAAATCAGAAAAAATGGTCACCATTGACGTAGAGGCTGTCCTTGTCCAGGCTGTAGGGGCCCAGCTGGCTGATGCCTCTGGTCTTGTTGCTCACTTCATGGTACAGCCCCACCCTGTCCAAAGGCGCAGCCAAGGGCTCCTTGCTGTAGGTGCACACGGCGTCCACCCGGGTCTGCTCCCTGTCATTGCCTGGCCTGCAAAACACAGCGAAGCCTTTGACCACCTTCCTCTGCACATTGTCTCCTCAAGGCCTGGCTTTGTTGCTGCTGTGGCCATTTTTGAGTGAGAAACCAAGTTCTGCCTTCCCAAATATCTGTGTGTTTGGTTCCCGTGCACTGCTCTCGGCCACCACTAAGGGCCTGGGGCTCTTCAGGAACAAGAGGGCCTGGAAGGAATTTGGAATCATCTTTGGGTAGGGCCTTCAGAACCCCAAGGTGAAGGTGCTGGCAATGAGGGGTGGCTCTGAGAGAGAAGGTATCAGTGAGAAGGCAGTGGGATGAGGAGACATTNGAGAAGGCAGGGGGATGAGGAGACATTTGGGACAAGGTGCTGCATCCATAAACGAGGAGAACATGAGCAAGACTGGCCCCATTATCTGAGGAGATCTTTTCAAAGAGACACAGGAGTGCAACTCATACCTGAAGTCTGTTGTCTGACATCCTTGGAAAACAGGGCCAATGCTGCTTCCCTTCAGCAGGCGGTCGAGCTGCCAAGGGAAGAGGTTTCACAATTAAGCCATGACAATCTCTCATCACTTCCTCCAAAACTAAAAGGCCATTGGGGACATGGGTATGGGCCAGTGTCAGTCCACTTACCATGGTGTTCATAACCCTTTGAGTAGATCTGAACCGGGCTGAGTCAGGATTCTCCAGGTCAGAAGTGTAGGGGAGGTTGGTGATGGTGAAGTTGATGGTGAAACGCTCGAGGGTGGCAGCTGTGGTTGTTGGATGGGTGGGAGCTGGAAGAAGCAGAGATAAAGAATGACAAAGGGCAAGAGCCAGGGTGTCAGGGCTCTGGATAGAAAACCATTGAGGTCTCTGTGCCAGCCCTGGTGTCCATGGGGAATGTTGCCACGATCCCCATGTTTCCCCTGGGATGTCAAGGCCACAGCTTTCAGTGCTCATGGAAAGACCCCAGGGAGGCCCTTGCAGTTTCCTGATCTGCAGTTTCCATCCCATTCCTGCAAGGTACTCACTGGTCAGCACTGGCTGTTCGTTGTAGCCTGGGAAAAGAGAGAGACAGATGGTCAGGGGCTGGAGCTGGGCCAGGGGCAGCACTGGGGGAGGGCTGCCAGGGGAGAGCAGAGGAGGCCCAGGGAGGAGCTCTGCTCACCGTTGACGTAGAGGCTGTCCTTGTCCAGGCTGTAGGGGCCCAGCTGGCTGATGCCTCTGGTCTTGTTGCTCACTTCATGGTACAGCCCCACCCTGTCCAAAGGCGCAGCCGAGGGCTCCTTGCTGTAGGTGCACACGGCGTCCACCCGGGTCTGCTCCCTGTCACTGCCTGGCCTGCAAAACACAGCCACCTCCATGAGAACTATCCTCTGCACAGTGTCCCATCAGCGCTGGGCCCTGGTCCTGCTATGGCCATTTCTGAGTGGGAAATCAAGCCCTGCTGTCCCCAAATGTGCATGTTTGGTGGCTGGACACTGTCCTCCAGCTCCAAGAAAGCCCAGGGACACTTCATGAGGAGAGAGCCTATAAGGAATTTGATGTCACTCCAGGGGTTACCACGTAATTTTAAACTTCACCACACCAAGATGAGACTAACGTCAGTGAGGGGGTGTTCTAAGAGAGAAGGGCATCAGGGAGAAACACCACAGGCAGGAGGGCATTGGAGAGAAGGTGCTGCCTCCATAAAAGAGGAGAACATGAGTGGGACCAGCGCTGTTAGGTGAGGGAGAGCTTTGCAAAAGGACACAGGGGTGCAACCAATACCTGAAGTCTGTTGTCTGACATCCTTGGAAAACAGGGCCAATGCTGCTTCCCTTCAGCAGGCGGTCGAGCTGCCAAGGGAAGAGGTTTCACAATTAAGCCATGGCCAGCTCCCTGGAATCCTCCCAAGCTATAAAGCCAAAGAGGGCAAGGATATGGCTCAGTGCTAGTCGACTTACCAGGGTGTTCATAACCCTTTGAGTAGATCTGAACCGGGCTGAGTCAGGATTCTCCAGGTCGGAAGTGTAGGGGAGGTTGGTGATGGTGAAGTTGACAGTGAAACGCTCGAGGGTGGCAGCTGTGGTTGTTGGATGAGTGGGAGCTGGAAGAAGGAGAAATCAGAAATGACAAGGGGCAAGAGCCAGGCTGTCAGGGCTCTGGATGGAAAACCACTGAGGTCTTCTGCCAGCCCTGGTGTCCATGGGGAATGTTGCCACGATCCCCATGTTTCCCCTGGGATGTCAAGGCCACAGCTTTCAGTGCCCAGGGGAAGACCCCAGTGAGGCATTTCCTGCCTCCTGATCCTGTCCCACTCCTGCAAGGTACTCACTGGTCAGCACAGGCTGTTCGTTGTAGCCTGGGAAAAGAGAGAGACAGAGGGTCAGGGACTGGAGCTGGGCCAGGGGCAGCACTGGGGGAGGGCTGCCAGGGGAGAGCAGAGGAGGCCCAGGGAGGAGCTCTGCTCACCGTTGACGTAGAGGCTGTCCTTGTCCAGGCTGTAGGGGCCCAGCTGGCTGATGCCTCTGGTCTTGTTGCTCACTTCATGGTACAGCCCCACCCTGTCCAAAGGCGCAGCCGAGGGCTCCTTGCTGTAGGTGCACACGGCGTCCACCCGGGTCTGCTCCCTGTCACTGCCTGGCCTGCAAAACACAGAGAAGCCTTTGACCACCTTCCTCTGCACATTCTCTCCTCAGACTTTGATCCTGCGGCTGCCGTGGCCATCAGTGCATGGGAATGCAAGCTCCACTTTTCCAAAATATGTGTGCTTGCTGTCCAGCCACTGCTGTCCTCCTTCACTTATACCATGGTCCTGATCAGGAGCAAGAGGTCCTGAAATGACTTTAGTGTCATTGAGGGGTTGGGTAGTCACAACCTCAAGATGAAGGTGAAGGAAGTGAAGAGGATCTCTAAAAGAGAAGTTTCAGGGAGACCTGTCTGGGACAGGAGGGCATTGCTGAGAAGGACTCTCTCTCCTCTCCATAACGGAGGAGGCCATGTCAGTAACTGGTCCCCTTTTGTGAGTGAAGGCATTGCAAAGAGGCACTGGGTGCAAGTCTTACCTGACGTCTGTTGTCTGACATCCTTGGAAAACAGGGCCAATGCTGCTTCCCTTCAGCAGGCGGTCGAGCTGCCAAGGGAAGAGTTTCCCAATTAAGCCATGGCCATCTCTCTGCACTCCCTCCAAATCCAAAAGGCCAATTGGGACATGATTATGGCACAGTGTTAGTCCACTTACCATGGTGTTCATAACCCTTTGAGTAGATCTGAACCGGGCTGAGTCAGGATTCTCCAGGTCAGAAGTGTAGGGGAGGTTTGTGATGGTGAAGTTGACAGTGAAACGCTCGAGGGTGGCAGCTGTGGTTGTTGGATGGGTGGGAGCTGGAAGGAGCAGAAATCAGGAATGACAAGGGGCACGAGCCAAGGTGTCAGGGCACTGGATAGAAAACCACTGAGGTCTCCTGACAGCCCTGCTCTCCATGGGGAATGTTGCCACGATCCCCATGTTTCCCCTGGGATGTCAAGGCCACAGCTTTCAGTGCCCAGGGGAAGACCCCAGGAAAGCACTTGCAGATTCCTGATGCCATCCGATTCCTGCAAGGTACTCACTGGTCAGCACAGGCTGTTCGTTGTAGCCTGGGAAAAGAGAGAGACAGAGAGTCAGGGGCTGGAGCTGGGTCAGGGGCAGCACTGGGGGAGGGCTGCCAGGGGAGAGCAGAGGAGGCCCAGGGAGGAGCTCTGCTCACCGTTGACGTAGAGGCTGTCCTTGTCCAGGCTGTAGGGGCCCAGCTGGCTGATGCCTCTGGTCTTGTTGCTCACTTCATGGTACAGCCCCACCCTGTCCAAAGGCGCAGCCGAGGGCTCCTTGCTGTAGGTGCACACGGCGTCCACCCGGGTCTGCTCCCTGTCACTGCCTGGCCTGCAAAACACAG
>VZRF01001698.1:0-99228 GCA_013396875.1 Vireo altiloquus
TTAGCAAGGACACTGAAGTTTTAGCAAGGACACAGTAGATCCTAAATAGATAATTTATTTGAAAGATGGAACTCTGCACCGTAGCTGAAAGAACTTTACAAAATAAGTCTATATACACTGTTAATATTAGTAGTGATACTGATGATTTTACCTTGTTTACTTCAGTGTATGAGACGAATAATAGACAAATCTTTCAAAGAAGTGTTTCCTGTGCAAGAGAGTTCACAAGAAATTCTCAGAATCTTACAAAAACTACAGATGTAAATGTAAATGTAAAAGAAGGCTTTAAATTAAAGCCTTAGAACAGACGAGACTTATTTGAACCATACATAGCAACTAACACCAAATTTGACTTAAATTCTTAAAACAGACCAAATATTCCACAGCATTAAGATTGCTGTGATATAAAATAATAACACTTAGAATAAACAAAAGTACCTCTGAACCTAAGAACTTCGTAACACAAGGTAGTCAATAAACAACAAGATTAAAAGAATTTCTTTTTAGTTAAACAGAGAAGGAAGAATTGTGGGAAATGCAAAAGGTGAGAATGCTTTTAGTTTGAGTGAGAAAAGCAGGTTTCAGAAATAAAGCAAGGATTTTAGGTTCAGCTGCAACTGCAAAATCAGAATGTAGAAGAAGATACAATAATCTAGACTGCAAGGACATTAGAACAAGGGTTAGTGTTCCTAGATTTGGCTCAGAGAAGTATTGAGGCTGCAGAAAAATTGTTTAGCAAGGACACTGAAGTTTTANTGGGATCTCAGCAGACGTGAGCCATGTACATCTCTGGTGTGCATGAGGCTGATGCCTGAATAAAATAAATAATTAAAAGCTCGTGGAGCGTCTGTCTGCTCCCCCGTCCTGTTTGACTGGTACTCCGACATTTCCTTCTTTTTCTGCTTTTGAGCCATTGCACATCTGCAGTGTTTGTGCTATTTGAACAGATAGAAAGACTTGTAACAGATCTAGTTTGAATTTGAGCCATATTTTGGGGAAGGATTGTTTTTTATTGATCTGAACCAATTGCATCTTCATTTTGAATGCAATTATATTTCCAGATGGAAAATGTTTTAGTCTTGTAGCTGCAATATTGTAGTGTTGTAGCTTTTCAGCTGCTCCTGAGCTAAGTAAGTGTTACTGAGGTTATATAACCTAGCAGGCTTTACATTCTAGTGAAAATTAGAGTGTGGAATTTTTATTTTCCTCTAGAATTTCATGGAAGAGGAACACTGAAATAGCTATTAGCCTTGTGAGATGGGCACTAGTCTGATGTGTAAGAAACTGCTCTCCCAATATTTAGGTGCAGATCCTAATAACCTCCTTTCAATAGTGCAAAGCATCTAAAGGACTTTGAGCCAGAATGCAGGAGTCTTTGTCTGTAGATTGCCCAAATGCTACCACAGGGGCCCAGCAATATCTAATCAAATCTCTGATTCTGCAGATTTATAGTGACATTCCAATCCCATAGTGAATACATGAGTTTCAGTCTGATGCTCTTCATCCCAAAACTGACATTTTTCTATATCCATGTTCTATTTCACGACTTCTGCAAAACCTTTCTTCCCAAGATGGCACATGTAAGTGTGTATATGTCTTGTGTGTATATCAATATCACAGTAACTGATTTTCTCATAAACTGATTTATCACTGTCTGATTTTCTCATAAATTAGAGCATCAAAGAATGTAAGAAAATTAACAGGACAGCTCCTTCCTGTATGAGATGGAAGGAAGTTGGTGTGTATATTATGGATGGTGCATTGAACCTGAAAAAAATGCTGTGCTACCACTGGGTTATGTATGATGGATGTTAGCACAGGTAAAGATGAAACCTTGGATTACCATGGAGCCAAGCTGCTGTCACTGGCAGCATCAGAGGCACCTGGAGTAAGGAATGTGACAAATGTGCTCTTCTAATGGAAAAGTAACAGGAAAATGAAGTGAATTGGAGCATATTGCAGCCATAGGTCTTTAGAAACTTCTCCCTGCTACATTCAGAAACTGCCATTGCCCAAATGTGTCACTAGACAATGAAACTTCACAGACTGGGTTGCTTCCTGCTAAAAGCAATATTAAAATGAACAGGCAGAGATAGTGAGGAGATGAGAGACACTGTCAGAGACAACAGCTAAAGCTCTTTGTTCAGTTACTTGCCTGCTATGATAGTTGTCTATGAGACTTGGCAAACTCCTAATTTACAGTCTGCTTTTTCTTGCAGCACCTTTAAAGTTAGCCTGCAATAAGTTGCTAGGGAGCATAGAAGGGAAAAAAAATAATTGCCTATAGAAAACCAGTGCTGTGCCGAGTTAATGAAGACCATTCTGACCACAGAGAGTGTAAATTATTCTAATTGAAGGAAGAAATAAAACTATTCATGTAATTTTGAAAGACTGGGATCTAGATTAACAGTAAAAATGAAGAGGCTGCTAAAAAGGTGAGGGGTAACCAGAGGCTGAAGATACTAATGGCTGAAAAGGTAAGGGATAACCTCCAATAAGCTGAATTCCTCATGATGTTTCTAATGTTCTGCTCCAGTTCCCAAGAGTCACTAGGATTATTGGTGTATGATTCCTGCAATCCTTAAGACAATATGTCTGTTAAGAATTGGCTCCATTTTGCAGGGCTTTTATTTAAGCATGTAAACTGCTTTGAAAGCCAGAGCATTGTCCACAGTGTAAGAGGAAATAAAGAAGAAAGAAAAAACCTACAGGCAAAAAGGGATGAAAACAGCAGAGCACTGACGATGAAAGTTCAGATTGCATCTCACTGGAGAGGTTCATTTGGGTTATTTCCAAAGGCTCTCTCTCCAAAGGAGCAGGTTGTGGTGATTTGGTTACAGTCTGCCACTGGTTTTGATGGCATTTAGGTACTGCAGTCCCACAGTTTGCAAATTTCCTGTGAACTTAAATTGGGCAGGCCAGCAGAGAGGGGAAGAACAACTTTGTCAGAAGGCAAATTATGTTACTTAGTTCATCGTTGTAATTAACTTCATTGTTTCAGTGTTATGCAGCTGTCTCAACCAAGCATATGTGAGCTTCCCTTCAGCTAGATACTATATGAACAAGTCTGTCCTGAAGACATGTGATATGCAATTATGTAATATTTTATAACTGACTTAAGAAGGTTTTGGACATTTAGATGCTTTGGAAACCACTTGGAGTTCCAGTCTGTGTTTTTACTAAGTCCTAGAAATAAATGAAAGGTTTTCACTTGTTTCACTCAGTTTGTTCACTGATTTTCAAAGTGTCAAAGCAAGTGGGCATTAGGAGGTTGAGGTCTCTGTCATCTGATGGGTTTGATCTGTTTTTCTGCTGCTTTGAATTACTTTTATCTTTCTGATAATGAGCAGCCATGTCACGATTATCACTCACTTCAAGGGGCATCATCCACATTTGCATATAGGTTTTCAACATTTCTCTTATGTCTGAGATTTGGACACCTTTTATCTCAGGAATGAAATAACCATTTAACTTTGAAAATAAACCCCAACTCTTCCAGATTGTGATTGACATTTCTGCATGCTTATAACCTTAGACAGTAGATGAAATACAATTCCTACTGGACTGTTTTTACTTTTTACTCAATTTCTCATTGTTTCAAGTATTGAGGGGTTCCATGTTGTTTATTGATTTTTTTTTTAATAGAAACTGTTAACATAGAATTTTCCATGATTTCCAGCACTCTGCTTCTCAGGCTTAGCCACCAAAGGCTCGAGGCATCTAAAACAATCTTCTGACTTTGCAATTTCATGGACTATTTATTTATTTGAGTAGTAGTTCTCACCCTTTGCTTTCAGTTTTATGAGTGGTTAGATATGTACAGACAAGGGAACAAAATGAGACCTAAGGCTTGCAGAAAAAAGAAGGTAAGCCAAGAATATGAGCCTGTGGTATATGAGACAAGCTTTTTTCTACATACATAGTAATTCCCTTTTCGTTAGGCTGTGTTATAATAGTCATTTTTCTTGGGGTAGAAATGAGACAAGACACAAACTTTCATTTAACAATGTGAAGAGGGTCCTGCTTTGTTATTCTTTATGGCTTAGCCATCCTGACCCTGACTGCAGACTCTAGCTGCAGGCTCCTGTTTGCCTCAGACCCAGGCTGACCTCACAGCAAACCCTTTACTGCAGCCACTCTCTTCTCTGTTTCCTTCTCTGTGCTTCTCCCCAGCATCAAGCTGAAATGCTTCCATTCCTCTTCTTACTCTGCTTCTTCTGGGTTCTTCTCTGTGCTTCCTCTCTTTCCACACTCCTAATTCCCAAGATTCTGCTCCTCAAGATTTCTCTTGGCCACCTAACCCACACCCGTTTATAACACCCATCTTCATTGAGCACGGCTGTTCCTTCTTTTTGGTAATTAGCACAGCTGCAACTAATCAGGGGCGAGGTTGCTTGCAATGTATTTTCCTACATACATAAACTTTTATTTAAAACTAACTATTTAGAGAGGAAGATTCTGTCTCTGACTTTTGAATGCTTAATTACAGAAACCCTGGGATTTGGACAACTGTTTTCTCATCAGGCTCTTGGCTTTGCTGTGCATTACTGATGTTTATATTAAACCCTACTACATCAGTATTTCATTTTTTTGGCAAAGCAGCAGGTGGAATATTTGAACATCTGCCCATCAGCCATGGAATCACACCTCATTTATTGAGAGAACTTGGCCCATTAATTTGGGCTTGTCCTTTTATACACTGTGCTGAGACTTGATTTAAGTGCTCTATTTATCAAAATTTGCACTGCTGAACACTTTTACAGTGCAGCTTTCACTAACTTGTTTTTATAAATATTACTCTGCTAGGAAATTCATTCATTGCCTTGACTTGGAAAATTAGTTTTGAACACCAGGTGCATATAATGCCTACCAAACCGAGTATTGTTATGTGATTTTATTGATTAACTGCTATTGTTACTGAGTAACTGCAAGTATAAAAGTGGTGTTGAGTATGACTAACTAATATGAATAATGACATCTTAGGCTTTATGAATCAGCAAACATGAACTATAGCAACTAGGATGTATAGAAAGAGTGAAGAACTGGTATAGTTTCAACAAGAAACAAATATGTATACTGCATTGAATAGCTCTGGCTGACTCCTGAATCCCAGTTGTGCTCTAGAAATCAGATCTCCTGACTAAAGGTGTGTCTTCTGATATATTGTGAACCTACATCTTTGGGGAAAGGTGTTTGCTGAAGGGCAAATTACTGTGGTGTTTTGAAGGAGAGGATTCTGTGGAGAAGAACAAGAGCAAAAGGTGAGCACCAAAAACTGCCAAGATTCTTGTGACAGTGTATTTATGTTGAAATGATAAAAAAGCTTGTTGAAGTAGTTCTACTTTTCAGCAAAAGTGTTCTAGGGTTTTCCTGTTTTGCTCAAAATTTTCACTGACCCTGTAACTTTTTGTATAAAAATTACTTTAGTGTAGGCTGTTTGTACAACTATGATAAAAGTCAGAGACATGGGAGCACTGAGATGTGTGTACTGAGTGTGACAAAATGCAGAGACCATACCACTGTGATACACTGGCTATTGCAGTTGTGGGCTAAGGAACCAGATTAGTTTCGCTATGCAATTCATCTGACATTAATGAAAAGGTGTGTAAAAATAGGTTGCTTATGAACCTTGACTTCTGTAACTTAAAGGGATCTTGAGCACACTCAAAGACCTAAGTTGCCAGTTTCTTGAGCTGGAGGTAATAAAAATAGTCTGCAAAGACATGCACAGTGCAGGTATCCTATTCCAGGTTCACAAAGCGGAACGAAGTCCCAGCTCAGCCCTGCACTGTGTGCAGTTTGTAGCTGAATTTACCTACTATTGCCTGCAAGTCAGCAAGCTCTGATTACCCAGGTCCTTATCCAGGCCAGACTTCTTAGCTGGGGCACAGCTACTGGTGAGCATGCCTAGATTTCTCACAGAACACTAAGGGCTGGTGTCCATTTGTCTTGGTGTGTCTGCTCCTTTCTTGCCCACACTCCTTGGTCTGGGGTTAGAGCTGACAGAGCCAAATTAGGTCTGACACTTTTGGTGGCAGTAAAAATACCTTGTTTGCCTCCCCTTCTTTCTTCACTGCGTGTGTCCCAGGACTGGTGCCCAAAGGGACCTCTCATTACTGTTCTATTTTGGTCCCTGGTGTAGATTCTGTGGATAGAAAAGTACAGTGAAAAAACTTTAGCAGAAGCTTGCTAATTTTGCTATACTGAAGCATCCTTCCAGATCCTTAGCCAAGACTGGCTTCACAGCAAAAAAAAATGACCTGAAGTAGAGGCAGTAAAATGATTGTGCTTTAACATGCTTTCAGAAATGTGAAGATCTAAAAAAAGTACTATCTCTGCAAATCTTAAGAAAGTCTGGAGGAATATAAACAATATTCACAGAAACTGGTTGCTTGGTTTCTGTGTTCTTCTAGTGCTTTAAAGGGTAGTGGGGAGTGTATTTACAATATAACTATGGATTCTTTGCTAGTGAATAATGCTGCATATACATGTCATTAGACATGACGTTGTGATGTATGCTGAATGTTTTTCTTTGCTCAGTGGAATCTCTAAAATAGGGAGAACTAAAATGTCCTGTATAGAAAATACTGATGCTGTTTACTTGCAGACATAAACCAAGTTTATATTTCAGGCTTCAAATATAGGGCTTTAAAAGAAAACTCAGATAAATAAACATTTTAGATTATAGTTAAAGTTTGGGAAGGAAGGAGGCTATTCCTATGTAGATACAAACAAAAACAGAATAGAATTAAGGGGTAATAGTAAATTTAACCCACTGCATACAAATCTATAATATTTTCTTTAGTAATAATGTAATGCTGTGAAGTAAATCCATTTAAAAATAAGTATAAAATAAAATTTAAATTAACAAACTTTTGCATCAGTATCTTTTCAAATCTTACTTAGTCTCCTCAAAAATTTTTCTAGTTTTGGTGTATCCTTCTTGCCCCACTGCTTTCAAAATTGCTTTTCCTGTTTCTTTTGGACCCTCACACCAGTAGATGACATTACAAGGCAATTCACACTTTCGTCCTCATTTTATGCAGTAGAGAGCAGGGAAGGAGAAAAAGCCATCTTCTACATATAGATTGCGAAGGTGATTCAAATGCAAAAAGGAAAATGTGGCACCTTGTCTCTTGCTGAGTCTGGTTAAGATCTTACTTTTCCAGCTACAATTAGTGCCCTTGGGTATCATTTAAGGATCATTCCCCATGAAAAGAGCTGGATAAGAAACAATTGCAACCACTGCAAAACAGAAGTTGGATTCTGGACTTGATGACATGCTATCCCTTTGAGTGTTGAAGCAGCACCTCTAACCCTGCTATTTCGTGGACACTGGCAGCACAATTGATGCAAAGACATGCAAAGTCAGTGCCAGTGCTAGTCCCACGCTATTTTTGTAGTCAGGGTTAGTAGGGAGGAGCAGGTGCACAGAGGCGTGTATGCTCCCTCCTCATAAGTGAAAATGTGGATGTGATTTTTCTGGCTCCCCAGCGTGTGCCTGTTTGCGATGCAGCAGCTGGAAGCCCAGTGCTTAACCGAGAGGCCCAAGCCATAAGCGGGGATCATTGTTCCTCCTTCTTTGTGAACACTGCATGAATTTGCATGATTGCAAGTACCCTTGCTGTGGGGTTGGCATGCTGTGAGATTTTAATGCTTCACTAAAATTAGAACGTTAACTCCAATACTGTTACGATGCTTTTAAATTATTCTCTTCTGAACTAATAACATGTAACTCTATCAGTCTGTAAGTTGAAACTATTTTGAATCAAATAGTTTCAAATTTGCTTTAAATTTTGAAATAAAATTTGCTTTTCAGAACTTTCCTATATTTTAGGGCCAAAAATCTGCATTAGATTACAGAGCTTGTATATTCTGTGCTCTTACCTTTGTACAGAGATCAGCAGTGACTTGTGCCTGACTGAATCATCTTTTTCTAAAGAGTATCTGATCTTGATTACAACAAAGGTGGAGAATCCATACCTGCACTTAATAGTCTGTTACAGTGATCATTCATATTTTGCCGGTAAAAATAAAAGCCCACTTTAAAATGAGAAATTGTCTGGCTTCAGTTTCTATCTCTTGAATTTTATCCTGTATTTCTCCAGCAAATTACTAAGATCAATGTATCACTTTATATGTTTGGGAAGGAAATAAATTTACTTCCATATTATGAACAAAGTACTCTTTTAAACCAGGACACTTGTAACCTGTTGCATGTAATGTCACAGAGTGGTAACACCTGTGACTTAACTGGCAAACTAAATCTCTGCGTTGCTGGTGGAACAATGGAAAAAAACCCCAGCAGACTTGCCAGACTTAATATCAGTGACTTGGACGTCTCCTTTGTCATCTCTTAAAAGTCCATTGGTTCAGATCACTTGGACCTGCTGGATATATAAAGATGGTTGCTTTTATACTGAAAATTTTTCACCAAAACCTGTTAGAGCAGGACAACCTCAAACTTCTTTTCAAATACAGCAGCAGTTGTGAAAAAACCTGAAATCACATTAGCATTTACACTCTCCATCTTTTAATGAGGCTGCAGGGCTGCCTTTTGTTCTTTGTTTTTAATATTATTTTTAAAAATACTTTTATTCTTAATCATGCCATCCTTAAGTCTTCCAATCCCCTCAGGTTTCTCTGCCAACTGCAGATACATTGAAAATTCTAGCTGATTCGTTACTAACCTCTTTTTCCCAATGTCAAATTTTTGTTGTACATTTTGCCTTTGCTCCACACTTTTTTTGGGGTTTTTTTTTTTGGTGCTATTCAATTTGCCACAAAATCAATATGGGATCTTTAGCCACAAACTGTTCTTTCATAATTTTGTTGAAAATGAATGTTGATTTCACTTTCTAATAAATTCTTTTGATAGAGCTTGTCTTACAAATGTCACATTTTCCTGCCTAATCTTTTCTGTCAAAGAATTTTGGCTGAAGTTTTACTTCAGCTTTGGGGAAATTTAAGTTATCTAGTAAAAACCTTTTCTTACTCCTCCTAGCTCCTTAAAATAGTCTTGAATATATAAGATTTTTAAAAGTGATTTTCTTAGACACTTCTATCAGTTCCCACTCATAATACATATTAGCACCATAACTGGTTGTGTTTTCTGAGATTTTTATCTGTTTTTTCGCTTGACTTTGACTTAACTTGAAGGGATCCTCACTCAAAGATGCAATTTTTTACTAAATAATGAACAATAACTGTCATTTTAAAGTGTATACATACATATATATACACACATATGCATAGAAGGCAGTAAGAAATGCGTAATGCAATACAGAGTTTTCAAATGGAAGTAATTCTCTGATTTGAAACAGAAGATCCTCTGCAGCTGCAGAATTGATTGTCAGCTGCAAGAACAACCAGAATGGAAATTCACTGTCATTATGGAATCTGAAACAAAAACACTAAAAATAAATTAACTTCTAAATTTTATTCAAAGAAGCCAAGGAGAATGTTGCAATAAATTAAACAATCCATGTTCTGTGGGGTTCAAGCATGCCTGCTACAGATTGTTAAACTGGAACAGACCAGCTACAGTGCATGACCTGAGCCAGCTCTTTCTCTACTCAAGGTTGTCCCTGCAGTCTATTTACTAACACTTTGACTAATATATTTTCAAGCAAATCCCTGCTGGGACTTCTGTATCTTCTTCTGGGAACCTAACTCTTGCCATCATTAATATCCCTCCTTTGCTTAAGTTATTGTCTCGTCTCCATTTCTCTTGCTTCCACCCAACTTAAAAAATTTATTCCTTCCCTTAAATATTCATGTCCTAAAGTTCTACATGCCGTGTCTTTATCACACAGATTCATTGACAGCAATTTTCTCAGAAAAACTGGGATTTTTTTAAACTGAATTCTGGCTCTGTAGATGTATGTTGGCCAATATTGATACAATTTACACTCAGCCTTTATTTATTTATTTTTAAACTCAGTTTTGAAGAACTCAGTTAATATTTATTCATTTGCTTGTGTTTCTCACATTTATGTCAGTTATAATCTCCAACAAGCAGCACTGATCTCTCTCATTATTTATTGTTTTGATGCAGAGCGCAATTAAATATAATTAACTGGCTGATTATCATTTGCTGGTAGAATTTGCTAAGAACGCATATGCTCCTGCAGGGAGTTGCTTGCTATTTCCTGCACCACTGATCTGATGCTGTTTGGAGAGAACCTCTTTTTCCCCTCTCTATTTACTGCTTCACTGATCTGGAGAAGGAAGAAAGTAAGAGTATGAAAATAAGTATGCCCTAGCTTGTGAATAGCTATCTCATGGAGAGCTAAGGGATAGAGTCACATTGGCTTTGTTGCAGTGCTGAAACGCAGAAGCACTAAAATATTTGTAATTGGACCATGAAAAACGGTAATGATGCAAGGTTTTTCACTGCCCATGTGATGCTAAGGAAGTCACGTGAGCCAGAAGGTTTTGGGTTATTTCTGATTTATTTTCAAAGATGTCTTTTCAGATATAAGATTCTATGCCAGTAAAATGCTCTTTGTGGGTAGAACTGATAAACTTCCTGCATTAGGAATGAAAGTCATCATTTTTTACAAAGCCAGTCTGGTTGCACGCCACTAAACCTTTACTTAAGCCTTAAGACATTCTATGCATGAATCTAAGTGATGGTTAGCTTCGAAAAAGGTATTCTGCACTATGGTGTTGTAATTGCCACATTAAATTGATCCCTCAAAACTGAAGTTAATATACTGTTGTTTGCTATCATACAAGGTGGTAATTTGAGCTGCTGATCTCAAGATATTCAGCAGCCCATCTCATCTGAAGGTAAAATTCCTTTCATTTACTTGCAACTTGGTTGTCCCTGTTGGAATTCACACCTGGGTTCCACTTAACAGTTAATGCTTTGCCTTATTCAAGTGTTATAAAGCATTTTCTGTGAAGTTAAGCTGTGGCCTGATACAAAAGTGAGTATTTTTTAGCCAAACTTTGTTTAGATAAGTAATGAATTAAGGGTCCTTTTTACCACATTACAGAAATGCTTTCAGTTAATTTTTGTTTACATTTAGGACTTTGAAGAATTGTTGTTCTACCAAGTTTTTGCTTGTTAGATTGGCATTTCCAGTAAACAATAAACCTGTTTCTCCCCATGTGTTAGAAGCCCATTCATCTCTTTTAGTGCATCGCTTCAGTGAGATTTCTCTAATTGATTCTCACATTTATGTAATGCAATCTTACCTGTAAAATATTTTTCCCATCTTTGCTTTTGAGAATGTCTGATGCCTTAAAAATTTCGGGACTTTTTAAACTTCTGTTTCTGTTCCTTTATATTGAACAATGTTATTTAAAAATCTCTTTGGACATACTGGCAAGCACTACACTTAGACAGAAAGAGCCTTCAGATGACTGTGCAAATGTTAGCTAATTATGTCTGCTGTCATTCTGTGAGATAGGCTAGTTTTGTCATCTGCATTTTCACAGATGGGAAATTCAAACTGAGATTTTCAAGTCATTTGCCCTCAACTGCGCCAGATGAGAAAGTCCCAGAGCTGAAAATGGAGCCTGGGAATTGTTGCCTCCCACAGCCCAGAGCAATTCACCTAGGTTTTGGACACTAACTGACTCTGAATAAGTATATCTGGTGAAAGTGCAGCAGCTTCATACAAAATATTCTGTATTTCTGGCAACAGCAGCAGCTATCCTGGAAAGAACTAGTGAGGCACTTCATGCTGTAAGGCACAGCTATGAGAACCCAAACTGCTGTATAACACAGCCTATGTATTTCACCCAAATGATGCATGGCCCCCAAACATCATGGAAGCTGAATCACAGTTCAAAATGGACATTTTTTGGCGTAGAGGTTTTATGGGGTTATTTACAGTCCTCTCTCTGTACTATTTATGTCAATATGAAAAAAAATACACATTTGGTACTTTTTTTTAAGGAAAAGTTACTGAAAGGAATTTTCTTGCTACCTTTTTTTCTGTTGTTTTAGTAACTATACGTACACAACATTTTATCTGTATATTATATATAGTCAATGTATATATATATAAAGAATCGTAATAGTCATTAAGTCATGTTGCAGATTGGAGAGAGCAGGAAAGCACCATAAGAAGAGAAGGCTCAGAACCCCATGTCAGGATTCCAGTACTCAAAGGAAGGATGGAGGTTCTCTCTTCACAAGGAGCCATACAGAGGACGAGTGGCAGTGGGTACCAGTTGTGCTAGGAGAGGTTTCATCTCGATATATGAAAGATATTTTTACAGTGAGAGCAAACATTTGCTGGAACAATCTCCTCAGAGATGTGGTAGAGGCCCCATTAGTAGAGGTTTTCAGAATGCCATTAGAGAGGGTTTAGACTCCCATCTCATCTAGACTCCCATGAATGGGATATTTAGAGTTCTCTTCAAATCTAGATTATTCTGGATAAAAAATCAGAATTTCATGGGGAAGCATACCAACTCAGAAAGGTTGAGTTTTACTACATTTGTTGGCCAGACACAATATTTAAGTGGCCCATATGTACTAGTGAGCTCTCGTTGAGTTCCTTCAGAGACATTTTCAGCAGCATTTCACAGGCAGTTGCTTAAAGTCCTTTATTCATCAAAAAGTTAACAGTTAGACTAAGTTTTTACACGTGATCCAGTAAAAACCTTTTCTTACTCCTCCTAGCTCCTTAAAATAGTCTTGAATATATAAGATTTTTAAAAGTGATTTTCTTAGACACTTCTATCAGTTCCCACTCATAATACATATTAGCACCATAACTGGTTGTGTTTTCTGAGATTTTATCTGTTTTTTTGCTTGACTTTGACTTAACTTGATAAAACTTTTATACCAAAAGGTTAACTAGTATTTTGCTGTATTTTTCCCAGAGAAACTGTGGATGCCCCATCCCTGGCAGTGTTTAAAGGCCAGGTTGGATGGGGCCTTGAGCAACTTGGTTTAGTGGGAGGTGTTCCTGCTCATGGCAGAGGGGTTGAAAGTAGACCATCTCTAAAGTAACCAAACAATTCTATGATTCTATAACTTTTAGTGGGTCCACTCTATTTCTCAAGATTAACTTGGATCAGACAATGATCAAAATCAAAATAAACACAAAGATTTAAAATTTTTGAATTAATATGCCTAGAGCGGAATTTCTTCAAAACAATACCAAGAGCAGACATGATACGCATAGAGTCTACTACCTGGAAGGTAATAAATTTTTCATCTGTGTTTGTTTTATTTTGCAGGGTGTTCTGGATCTGAATTCCCAGATCACTCTGACAGGCTTTGAGAAGCCAAATCTGATCTGGATGCTTTCATAGAGAATTTGAGGGTTACTTGTTCTCCAGTTTCATGAAACTGTTGAATTACTGTCTTTGTAGCCAACCTACACAAAGTATCTGCCAATGCAACTGCTATTTTAGACGTGTAGTCAGGTAAAACTAATATTTTCTGTATTTAGTTTTTCCAGCTGACATCTCTGTTACTCTTTTAGCACTTTTTGCTGCTTCCCATTGTCCATCGTTCTGACCATATCTTACTCTCTGTAACTCCTCCATATTGCTGCTGGCCAGCCTTCGCGTATGAAGATCCGGGGAAGGCCTCTTTTTCCTTTCAGACCTTCCAGCCTGCGCACTGGATTTTTTAGGTGAGACACAGGGCGCGCAGATCTGAGCCCACCCTTTAATCCCGAGGTTCTTCTGCCGGGCCAAAGTGATTCTGGACAGTGGCAGCTGAGGTCCTCCTCAGGACGTAGGCAGATTGCCCCCTTGCAGGGCTAACGAGCTCTGCCTGCCCAGGGAGCATCCCAGCCGGGAATCGAACCCGGGCCCCGGCAATTACTGTGCCGTATCCTTAACCACTACACCACCGGGGCTCCCACTCCTCCATATTAATAGCGTGGCAAAAGAGGTAGGCAGAAGTACATCTATTATCTGTGAGATGATAAGGCAATTGTCCACTTGCTGACCTCAAAAATATTTAATTTGCCATTTTTTCCTGATATCATCCTGATATTTATCTTGAGGGGTATATTCATACTTTGTAATGAAAAATATGCTTTCAGTTCAAGCAATTGAAGAAAGCAGTTTGTTCTTGTTACTTGAAGGGATTAATCAAATTGAAGTTTGAGATATCCCTGTCAATGCCTTCATGAGGGATCTGCTATTCAAAGGGGATATATTCGGTAAACCTATGATTTAGAGTCCTCTGGTTTCTTAGTTACACTTATAAAAGACACACAAAAGCTATGTTCCATACATTTAAACTCTCCTAATCTGCTTATAAATATGATGTTGGACATTGTTAGATGGACTAGCTCCATGGGCAACAATTTAATAACATCTTACCCATTTGTTGTGGTTTAACCCCAGCCAGCAGCCAAGCCCCATGCAGATGGTCACTCACTCCCCCAGCAGAACTGGGGAAAGAATCGGAAGGATAAAAGCTGAAAAACTCATGATCTGGGGTAAAGACAGTTTAATAGGGACAGCAAAAGCTGTTCATGCAAGCAAACTAAACCAAGGAATTAATTCACTGCTTCCCATGGGCAGGCAGGTGTGTTCAACCATCTCCAGGAGAGCAGGGCCCCATCACAGGTCATGGTGATTTGGGAAGACAAATGCCATCACTCCAAGTGTCCTCCCTTCCTCCTTCTTCCACCCATTTTATGTTCTGAGCATGATGCCATATGGTCTGGAATATCCCTTTGGTCAGTTTGGGTCACCTGTCCCAGCTGTGTCTCCTCCCAACCTACCAGGCACCCCCAGCTTCCTCACCAGTTTGTCAATAGAAAAGAAGAAAAGGCCTTGGTTCTGTGTTACTGTTACTCCTGCTCTGCAATAACAGAAATATCTCTTTATTATCAATCCTGTGTTCAGCACAAATCCAAACCACAGCCCCATACCAGCCACTGTGAAGAAAGTTAACTCTACCCCAGCCAAAATCAACATACCATTTGAATCTTATTTTGACTGTGAGAATTATTCCTTCTTTCTCTCTGTTATGTTTCCTGGCCCTTTTCTGCTTTGGCAGGTAAATTATGAAATCTTAGAGACAGTCTCTGAAAGGGACTTACTGGAAGCCTTGCTCCTGTAGGAAGTACTCAGACCAGACATAGCTTAACCTGAGAAAAATTTTTCTTCAAAAATTACATGTTGAGATAGGAATGGTGCACATTCTCAGTCTATCAAAGTAAGTTTTGAAAAACATTCTTAAGCAGAATTACAATGAAATGTTGGAATTTCTTAATAAAAAGAAAATCACTCCTATGCAGAAGAAGTGTACAGGATTAAAAATTAAAATTAGAGCTTTCTTGTTTGAAAGTGTCAGGTAGAGTCTTAACAAGCAATTTGAGACTGTGCTCCAAGAGATGATTGATTAAATTTGAACTTCAAAGAACCTACAAAAACTTAAACAATGTTTTCAAATGAAAAACACATTTTCATGAAATTTTTCCAGAGCAGTTATATCCTATACAGTATTCACCTCTCTGTTTCCTTATGCAGTATGCGATAGTCTAATTTTATAATAATGCCTGTTAAAGAATAGTAAAAAAGAAAATTTGAGAGAAAAATTGAAAAAGAAAGTGAGGGGGTAGTAGTATATTCATATTAATCATGCTTATCCTGGGAGGAGCTCTCAGGTATCACTTTAGTTGCTATCACCATGAAAAAATATTTTACTTCTAGATTTTTAAGCATACATTTGTAAGGCCTCCATTATGTAAAGTATCTGTCAGGTCTGGTGAAATATATTACCATTATCTTTATAACTTACTTTTCACTTATATGTGCACAGTCTTTGATATAAAAGAACTACATTATTGCAAGAGTAAATTCTAACTATATATTTCAGTTTTTCACATTTTTAAACCAAATTAAACATAAAGATAGGATATGTAATCCATATGTAACTCAAAATCTTTCTTATTGGACTTTGAAAAATGACAGCTTGTCAGATCTCAGGTATGTTTCATTAGTAGTATTTAAAAGTTTCAAATACTACTCAGTGTTTTTCTTGTCTTTCAGAGCTGCAGCAATTTCTGTGTATGTCATTCCACTTGTTGCTCTGTCATTTTTGATAATGGGCTTTGAACTTCCAGGCATAATCAATAAGAGAATTATTTCAAACCTATTCATTATCTGCTTTAGTGAAAGGAGTTGGATGTGGATCTTAATGTCATCCACTGATTAAAAGATGATGTTTTGAATTTGCCTCCTTCATTGGCCACAGTTGGAATGGAAAATTTTCAGTATCAAAACTGAAACCTAAAAAACTGCAAGGGGCAAAATACCAAATGTGGGATAGCTATTTTCATGTGTTGTTTTGCTAACACAACTATTACACAACTATCACTTTTTTTTTGCAGTCATAAATGTTACATCTTCTAGTGGTTTTTACTACTGTGTAGATGGTGATACTGGTCAGGCAAAATTAAATTCCCCAGCTGACAATGACACTGCAGCCATTTTTCATTCTATGCAGCAAGATGTTACCTGACTACTGAATGTACTTTTCATCTCTGTTCTGTGAATGTATTTCTGTATACTTTTATGGCTCTGTACTTCTGTATGCTTTTACTTCTCTGTATGTTCTCTGTAGACATAAAATCAAATCCCTTTCTATACTTTTTCAATATATTTGTAATGTCAGCACATGCTTATTACTTAAGGTGAGATCTTTCTGAAGAAATAAAATCTTTCTTCTCTCCCATCTGTGAACACTTGCCAAAATGCAGTGAATTTCTTACTGCTGTTTTAAAGACATCTTTGCTCCACTAGAAAGAGAACTTTCTAGTTCTCTATTCACTTTGTTTCCTCCCCCCGTTTGCTATGTGTTTTTCAAGATATTTTTGGGAGTTAGAATCAGAAATGTCAGAATAATCACAGTTAAATACTGAAAAGAAATAAAATGTTACTGATTTTTTGTCAGATTGGTCAGAAAAATATTACTGAGTTCTCTTTATTGCTTGTTGAATCTTAATCCATGTCCAAAGGGGAAGCCTAAGCATGTCCAAGGAGCAGTAACAAACTTAGAAAAGTTACAACCCAGAAGAAGGAAAGAGTATAATTACAAAAGGGGTTCATAAAATTAGTGGGAGGCCCTGCTATTCCAAAATTATTTATGACCTCTACAACCAACTTATGAAAAGGATTGAAAATGAAGGAGGATGACCTCTTAGCAAATAATGTGCTTCTTGCTTTTAGCCTTGATGATCACATGCTCTTGATTGAGATAGTTTTCAAGGTCAAAATAAGCAGAAGGTAATCACTGAATTGAAGGTCACCTATGTGTCATGAACATGATAAAGCTTCTGATTACTCATGATAAGTTAGTTCTGCATAGAACCAAATAGTTTAGAAAGACTGGCTGGAAAGGGAATGAAGAAGAAAACAGGGGAAAGTACCTTTCAAACAGGGTCGAGAAGCAACATATATTAGTATGTGGCCTCTCCTGCTGTTCCATAGAAAACAGCCAAAACTCACCTACCAGGAGCTTTGCTGCTTTCCAGCAGACATAGAGTTACTATGACCTACTCTGCAGTGGTTTACAACGGAGTTACACCCAGGTGACGTCGTGTGTCCCTGTGCTCTGCAGGTGTATGTCAAGCTGGCAGAGCCATTTTAAGTTCCAGCTAGAGACTAGTGCTTTAAGTGGACTGAAAATACTCTCTTGAGTAGCAGAGCGAGCCAGCTTTTTGGAGGCAGCCATCTGTTGGCTGTGCCAGGGCCCCTGCTTGCCCAGATGATGGCAGGTGCCTCCGGGGCCATGTGGGAGTCGTGTGGGATCTTTGCTGTTGGAGGACACTGGGCAGTCCACACATGAATAATGGGGCAAGCACTAACCTACCTTTGCATGCCGTTGATTTCTTACCCAGGAAACAAAAAACTGCCAGGGAATAAAGAACTCTTGTGTAGTGCCTCATTAGTTTGCTTTCCCTTCCCTTCTTGCACACTGATGCTTGGAGTCCCTTTATGTTTGCAGCGTTTAGAAAAGGAGTTACATCTCTCTAAATGTAACAAACTCCCAACTGGGAAAATACATGCTCACTTCTCAAACAATCTGTGTTCATATGTGAATAGAGATAGATTCAAGAGATTTGTAACACATTCAGGTATAGAAATGAAGAACTGTTAATTCTGATGTGCTGGAGGAAACTGCTGCAGGATTACTGCATTTCTAAGAAAAATTATCATGTTTGTGCAGTCTGTATTCAATATTTACAGAGATAATGGAGATGGAACATTTGATCCAAAAGCACTCCCCCCCAGACCTGTGAGGTGGAGTATCTTGAGGACAATAAAAATAAGTCAGCACCTTGCAGGAAGGATTACAGTTAATGAAATTATATGGACATATGAAGTGGCCTCTGTCAACAAACACATTAATAAAAGCCATAGGAGAGTATAAAAATCAGGGAAAACTGACAAGCATTTTTTCAGGCAGTGCAATTGAAATGAAATTATAAGATTGTGGGTACATAATAAAAATCCAGCTGCAAAAAAACCCCTCTTGACATATGTTTTCATAAGTAGGTAGGGTTTTCAAGTAACTGTGAATCTGGAGAAGATTAACAAAAAGTGGTCTGTGTGATGAGCGGGGAGCAGGCTGACAGGCAGCACCCAGACTGGAGGGGTAAGTAGCTCCTTCTCAAACTGGCAGCCTGTCGTGTAGGGGGTGCCTCAGCAATTGATACTAGGCCCAATACTGTTCAATATTTTAATAAGCAAGTTGGATGGTGTGATCAATTGTTTGCTGACGAAGTCTGACAACAGGCCCAAACTGGGTGGGGAAGTGAGAGCCACCCTGAGGGAACACCTGGATAGGCTGGAAGAGTGGGCTAACAAGAACCGTAAGGTCATGTATCTGGGAAAGCAAAACAAAGGATTATTCGTTCTGGGGGTCCTGGTGGGCAAGCAACTCAGTATGAGAGAGTGCTGATCTCATGCTGATCCCATGCTGCTGTGGCAAAGAGATCCAAGAGAATGCTGGGCTGCACCAACAACAGCATCACCAGCAGATGATGGCCTACAAAAATGTCATTATCACCCTCTACTCTGTGCTTGTCAGGCCACAGCTGGAGCACTGCATTCAGTTTTGGTCCCCACTATACAAAAAAGCTGTGCATGGGTTGGAAAGAGTCCAGAGGAGGGCCACAAGATGATCTGAGGACTAGGAAGCTGGAGGAAAGGAGAACTGGGATTTTTCAGCCTTGAGAAAAGAAAGCTTAGATAAGACACTCTCACCATGCTCCTGTATTTAAAGGGTGACTACAAACAAGACAGAGACTCCCTATTCACAAGGAGTCACACGGAAAAGGGGAGGGGCAATGGGTACAAGTTACTCCTGGGGAGATTCCAACTGAGATTCCAACAAGAGGAAACATATTCACAATGAGAGCAATCAGCCATTGGAATAATTTTCGCACTGGTTCATTCCCTGCTGTTGGACACCTTTAAGACCCAGAAAGAGAGGGTGCCAGGCCACCCTGTCAAGACCAAAAAAGGCTGGATCAGATGATCCTTGCGGTCCCTTTCAACTGGGTATTCTATGATGCTGTGAAAATAAAAAAGATCACAGTATTAAAAGTCAAGGACATACAAAAAATGTCAGATAGCAATGCAAAAAACTCTGTGGAATGAGAGACATGCAGAAGGCAGTACGTTTGTAGATAATAAAAGAATGAGTGAAATAAAGAGCTTTTTACTTGGATTCGGTTGATTCAGCCTGAGCTGATTTATATGGTAAAAGGTATTTGTGACAGCAAGAATAAAATTATGTGTACAGTTGTTCATAAAGAAACCTTTACACAGGGTTTGTTCCAAGATATATTTGACAACTAA
This sequence comes from Vireo altiloquus, assembly GCA_013396875.1. Lineage (NCBI taxonomy): Eukaryota > Metazoa > Chordata > Aves > Passeriformes > Vireonidae > Vireo > Vireo altiloquus. Next base: position 19,804 of record VZRF01001698.1, read on the forward strand.
TTTTGCATAACATTTTCCATTTTAATTATTGTTTTTCCTTATATTCTGACCATATCCTAATGACTTGTAGGCTAATGAAAACTGCCAGGAAGAACAAAAATAAAACCTACAAAGGAGCTCGCTGCATGTCTTTATCTCCAGCAGCTCTGACAACATTTGCATATAATTGTACTTCTGGAAATTACAGACACTTTGGTGGCAGTCTGAAGAGCTGCCTGCAAGATGGTTAATCACTGGTTGTTTTAGAGTAAATGGATTAATAGAAAAGAGGAGCTTTTGCCCTCCTCTTCCAGCACACCAGCGGTTTTTCCCTTCTCTGGTTTATGATGGTATTTAGAGTCTTTGATTGGCTGGCTCAGGGCGAACTCAGGAGAGTGGAGAAGGCAGTGTGGAAGGTGAGTTCTGAGAAACAGACCAAGAAAGCAGCCATGCATTCATGCATATCTATGGCTAGCACTGTGGACTGAGGGATTTGTAGCCATTTCTGCACTTCAGCATTTAATTTGCCAGATGTATTCTCTCTTCTGTGTCAGACTTCCCTCTATTTGTTGTGTTAGAGTCTAAAACAGGAAAAAGAAAGACAGGATTCAGCAATTGTTTTCTCCTGCTGCAGTTTAGGTAGGATTTCAAAAATTGACAATGTATTATTAGTCACCATAAAGTCCTATTTGAGAAACAGCATATGCCGAAGCAATTAAAGCCATTAAGAGCAGTCAAGACATTTTCAAAATTAGCCTGTGACATGCACCTCACTCCAGGTACACTGGTCCTGTGATGGCAGCACTCAGTGGTTTACTCTCTTCTGTGTCCTGAAGCCCTTGCTTTATTTTTAAGCTACTTTCCAGGAATTAATTCATGCACTGGAGTAAAAGAGAATGTTCTGCCATGCCTTGTCACATCTATGCCAAACTGTGCTTGATTTATCCTTTAATGTTTTCTTAATGGCATCTGTAGATTTGCCTTTGCAGGAATTGGGTTGTGGGTCTAAACAGATCAACTCTGTCAATAATAAATATAGAGTATCTCAAAAGAATTAATGACTGGAAATTGATGAAAATGGCAAATTTTTCTAATAAGAATATTGATTTCACTCTGCTGTAATGATAAGACTACCAAAAATTTTAAAGGCCAAGCAAACTGCAACCTATAAATCTGCATGTTATAAATATGTGTATCATATGCAAGTGCTTTCTGCTTCAGATTCCAAGATTGAAATTAAAAGTTCCATCCTTTATGGCATTTATCTTATGGTAAACCATGGATCTTTACAACTTTTTGTGCAGGATGAGGCAACAACAGCATTTAATATCTGGCATGGAAAGTTATGATTGAAAATTACATTGCATAAATATTTCTAATCAAGAAGTGAAAACTTCTAGAACAGTACATGGTACATAGCACACAGTACAAAAACACAGATGTGTAAGTAAAGCTGCACATTAAACAATGATGGTGGAATAACTTTATGTTTTCTTGTGAATGACAATTTGAACTGAAAGCCACATATTAACCCAAACTGAAGAATTTAACAGACTGAACAAAAAGACAAGGGCAATGTTTACATAGATATGTCAATGCATGACTCAGCTGAAGAGAGCATGATTTTGTAATTTACAATTTCACCAAAAATCCTTCCACTTTACTTTGAAAGAGGAGGAAAAAAAAATGTTTTCTGGGATGGTTCTTTAAAAAGGAAATTTTCTCTATGTTTGTAACAGGAGATGCTATAAATTTGGTCTTGGATCAAGACATACATGTCTTTAGTCTCTTTACTTTGTGTTCTGCCTGTGTAATCCAGCCACATATACCTGGGGAGGTCTAGGGGATGCCCTAACACTTGTGAAATAAAGTCCCAGCTTGTTCCATGTGGATGAGGTTGAGGTCATGCAGACAGTGTAGAGGGAAAGATACAGTTGAATGACTTCTTTATTTGATTTGAGAAAATTATGTTTGTGGTACCTTCTGGGTGAAAGATATATTTTCTGATTTCATGATTTCCTTTCTCCCATGAATTTCCTTTTGTAGGTAATCACTTGTGGCCCCCTGTCCCGATTTGAGACAAATTCAGAGGAGGAAATATCCCCTGATGGAAAGCAGGCCCCTCCCCCCACCAGGTTCGGGAAAGAAAAGTGCCTCCCCCCTGTCTCTCTGTAACCTTGAAGTACAAAAACAACACAGAGTTGTCTGGGCTGGGTGGTTTTTTCTCCTCTCCCCTCTCAGGCTCCGTTTAAAGACATAGAAATGCATACGATTCACTTTTCTGGGCATGGGCAGACAATATAGGATAAACCATCAAAGGAAAAACTCCAAGACAAAAGTCACTCCAAAACACCCCCTCAAAGGGCCTTTTTAATATTCAAGACAGTGTTATCTTCACAACTGCAGTAAAATGGAGGGAGAATTTAAACCCATTTCTGATGCTACTTCATCTCACTCACTATTTTCTCTTTATGCAACCAGATATCCACATATGTCAAACCTTGATTCATTATGGTCATATCAGCTGAAATTAAATGACAATTAATATTTATAGGGAGATCTAAAACTTCATGATTTATCATCACAGAAAAGTATTATGGCAATGCCATAATTTCATGTAATAAAGCAACATCTGTCTTTTGTTTTGGTAAGTCCAAGAAGTTTGTCCTGTCTACGCTGTTGACCAGCTCACGTGAAGTTGGCTTTTAACCAGCAGAAACCACTTACTGCCCACAAGACACATTAGGATTAAGCAACAGTTTAATAATGTTTCTTGAGTCTGAGGTATTTGTTTAACCAAAATTCAAACTAATATGTGTAAGTTCCAATGAATGAGCACAAGCAACTGACTCATTTCTGAGACCATGCCCTGCTTGCAAAATCTGGGAGCCTAAAACTGCAAAAAAGTCAGATAGCTCTGTAAAGGCATAACATGAGCTTCTTGTCACCTCTGGACTACTCTACCTTATGGTAGTGTGCCTCTACCATCCCAAACCTGATGGTGGGCCTATGAGAACCTTATAAAAGTTCAAGAAAGTCCAATTGCAAGGTGCCACACCTGGGTCAGGGCAATCCCAAACAAGGATACAAGCTGGGAGATTACCTCACTGAGAGCACTCCTGTGGAAAAGTATTTTGGAGTTCTGGTGGATGAAAAGCTGACAATGTGCACTTGCAGTCCATAAAGTCAACTGAATCCGGGACTGCATCAAAAGCAGTGTGACCAACAGGGTGAGGGATGTCACTCTCCCCCTCCACCCTGCTCTCCTGCGAGACCCCAGCAAGAGTGCTGCATCCAGACATGCAGTCCCCGACACAAGAAGGATATGGACCTGTTGGAGAGAGTCCAGAAAGGGCAGCAAATTTATCAGAGGGCTGAAGCACCTCTCCTGTGAAGATAGGCTGAGAGAGCTGGGGTTGTTCAGCATGGAGAAGACTCCAGGGAAAGCTCTTTACAGCATTCCTGTACTTAAAGGGGGCTCATATAAAGAGGGACACAGTGACTTTTATCATGAGCGGATAGTGGTAGGTAAAAGAGGAGAGATTTAGGTCAGATGTTAGATGTCTCTCTTTACTGTGAGAGTGGTGAGGCACTAGACCACGTTGCCCAGAGAAGTTGTGGATGCCCCATCTCTGGAAGTGTTCCAGGCCAGAGGGGATGGGGCCATGAGCAACCTGAATTTAGTGGGTGGCAGCCCTCCCATGGCAGAGGGGTTGGAAGTAGATGATCTTTAAAGTCCCTTCCAACTCAAACTGTTCCATGATTCTATAATAAGTTCATCATTAATTCAATGAAAATGAGGCTTCCACTCCTATGAAATGTGTAAATTGTTTAAGAAGCATACTTGAGGTGCTAAAGCTAATTTACATTAAAGCAAGACTGACAAATTTGATCAGGTGCCTCAGTATTTTTCCTTCAGTACTAGACAGAGTCATAAATAATATGTAATTATTAAAATATGCTGTCAAAAGCTTTCAGGAGAGTAGACCACCAAAGATTTATATATGCACATCTGCCAGTTTATTTTGGTTCAGGGTGCATAAATAAAGGTGCATAAATGTGCAAAGAGATAGAACATGAGCAAATGAAAAGAATGATTCTCATAGGTAAAGCCTCTTCCTTTGATCCTGCAGTGTTCTGTGCATCTCCCCTGGCCTGTATGTATCAGTCTTACATAGGCATCTCATGTGGAATTACCAAAGGAGGCCTTCAGAGGTAAAAGCTTCTCCCAGAGAAGAAAATTCTGCGACAAATTGTTATTCTGCAATGAATAGTTTTCAGCTATCTGCCTTGTTGAATGAGCCCAATTTATTAGGGGTATTAAAATATTAATATCTGTGAAAACCAACACCTAACTAAAACTGGAAACTTCTCTTTATGCTTATCTCATAATTTTCATCTAAGGGAATTCTCAAGATTGCATCATGCTGGTAACTAAATTTAATAAGGATGCTAGCAGTGACTGACATCTGGCTAGGCAAATGTCAAAGGCATTGAAAGCAGTAGACTGAGTTACTAGTTTCTCGTGATATTTAGTGAGACAACTAAAATAGCAAAGTACTTATTACAAATCAGAGAAATATATTTTCACTTGTGCACATTTAAGGATGGAATTTTAACTACTGATAAAATACAATTCTACAATCCTAATTTTACTGCAAGTATGAGTAATGAATAAAGCTCAAATGCAGATATGTGGTTTGCTTTGCTTTACTTTGCTTTAACAACAAAAAATATAAGTTCTGATACTGTTGAAAAGGAAGATGAAGCACTACGCATTTCAAATTTGGAAGCTGTTGTTCTTCTGTTGTACATTTTTAGACTCCTCCTTAGTTCATCGTTTTCCTTTCCTAGCTATCAGGAGTTATGACAAACCTGGGTGAATACTTATTGCTGAGTAAAGAGGATTCAAGGTCAGATTAGCCTGGGGGGAGCAGGGAGATATGCGGCAACTGAATACACACCTTAAGTATTTTTTCTAATTTTATTTTTAGTGTTTTCAGTACTAAAAAAAAGTTGCCCATTTAAATTAGTAAATGGGCTTGGTGGAAAACAATGTCTACTTCTATGAGCTATTTCTATGCTGTTGTCTAGAGCTTTATGAGGAAAGTTATTTCTATGCTGGGTGCTGCAGTATGGTGGGAAATGCCTGAGCTTGCTTGAGTCTAGGTAGGGTGATGTTAGAAGCTGAATAGCCACAGCAGCTCACAGCTCAGTGAAAGTGCTTTCAACTTGCTCAAATCTAGCTGAATAAATGTTTTCTAGGTCTTGATCAGAATATATCTTTGCATTGTAAGAAAAGAATATGAAAGCACTGCAGATGTTGCAAGGGTAGGTGGAGACTACATTTATCAGAAACATAGGTTGATTTGTGTTAGCTAGTGCCAGATTTTGAGGGCGCCATGGAAACCAGTGTAAAATACCTCAATTAAAGCAAAGGTCTCAGACAGTCGAAAACAGCAAAAAAGTTGTGTTAATAAAGGAAATCTTTAAAGGCCTTTATTCTAAAAATATCACCTATCCATCCTGTGTAGCTGCCAAATTTTTTACAGGGAATCCTCTCTGTATTGATGAAAAGGCAATTGTTTATCATTTCCCTTTTACCATTTCAAAGTGTTTTAATAATGGCAATGGCTATCCTTTTTGGAGTACAGCAAAAAAGATTCATTTTAGAGGGATAGAAGAGTCTCTTATTTTTACATTTGACTAGCTTTAACAGAAGAAAGCTTTAACATTTTCCTGAAGAAAGAAGGCAAGTGTAAAAACAGTTTTAGAAGGTAGCTAAAAAGATGAAAAAATAGCTTATATCTTCCCAGTGACTTTTTCCAAATCTTATTGCTAAGGTACAAAGCATGACTTTTTCATTCAGTCTGAAATGGGGCAAACCTGTGCTCAGCAAAGTTATTTAAGCCGTTGTCTTCATTTGGCACATGTTTTGACAGGAAAGCTGCAGGAGATACAATACTGGTCAGTCAGTTCAATCAAATCTTCATTAAAGTGCAAGGGAAACTGAAGGCAGAGACAAGAAGGCAAGACAGTCAGAAAGTCAGTGTCAGGGAGAAAAGGCTTCAGATCTACTTGCTTAGCAGAGGATTTAGCCAAAACCTGGACTGGTGCTGAGGTCATTTAAGCCTGATCCTTTGTCTCTTCTGCCCAGGCCATCATGAGGGTGATAAAAGGTCACCAATATTGCAGTGGCTTGTGAGGTCTCAGAGGAAGTTTGCTGACAGCTGTCATAGAGGAGCTACTTCCCTTCAGCTCCTTTCTGGTAACAGTGCAGGAGTATTATATGTCCTTCTTGCTCATGTGTTTAACTGGACAATATCTTGCAAAATTTCTTCTCAATATAGTTAGGAGATTTCGAAGCATATTTACTGGTTTCCAAACACTGAAAGAATATAAAGGCAGTCCGATTAGCTACAGAAAAGTGTTTGCACCTTGGCACATACTTGGATGTCATGATGCATTCTATTAGTATTATTTGAAGCTAGAGAAGGAGATTTTATAATTTTTATTCTAAATAAAAAAACAACTTAACAAAACTCACAGAATATGACATACTAAAGAGATAACAAGCAGAGGGCTAGATCAGAACCTTAAATTAATTTAACAAAACTCAGTGAAGTGAATTAAGAAGACTATCAACATCAAATCAACGTAAAAAGAAAGTGGTTTTATAATGCCTTTCATGGTATACTCTTTAATATGTGATAACGATATTGGAAATTCATTAGTATGCAGAAAACCAAGAGAAGCATATGGAAATATATCCTTCAAAGGACTAGGACACAATAAATTTTACAAAAGGCATAAAATATCTTTAGGATGAATGATCACTATGAAAGTAATGTGCACTAAAATTGTAGGAGTGGCATTCACTCATTAGTTGTATGAAGCCATTAACTGCACAAAATCATTCTATTTTGCATAACCATTTGTCATATAAAATCATTAGCTCCCTCCTAAAATTGTTAGAAATGTGAAATGATTTTTCAAAAAACCCATTAGTTACAGGGTATTACACTATAAAAATCAGTGGCATATTACTTCATCATTTTCTGCATAAAAATGTCTCGGTTATGCAAAATCATTTATGTTGATAAATAACTTTTTAAGTAGCCTTATTGTTCGATAGTCAGGCTGTTAGCTGTTCAGTTTCAATAGTAATTTTTATGGCCAAGACATTTATTAGTTATGAAAAACTCTGAAATGAACTAGAACAAACATTACTTTCTACCCTGCTAAAATTGACAGTTTTAAAAAGCAATCTTGTTCACCATAAATGTGCTCTTAGAGTTTTAAATAGTGGCAGCTGTTCCCATTTATTTACCATCATTTTGTCACTGTTTGAATTCTATGCACTATGGCTTTCAGGTTCTCATTCTCACATTCTAAGCTAAAGCCAGGGAGAAGCTTTCATAGCAGTGTTTTTGATCATATCACAGATAGTTTTATGTAGTTGTACTAGGAAGAGTAATTAACACATCAAAATAGAACACATTGTCCCGCTCTCTCACACCCTAATGAGAAAACTTTTAAGCATATCAGGATCAGTTAATTTCTGGAGGTGAAATATTTGAAAATTTGAACTTGTGCTTTAGCAGGAAGGGGTCCTTGTGAGAACCACAAGTGAGAAACCCCTTTTGTCAGTTAGCACCCACAGATTTCTAACTCCTAAGTCCTCTGTTGAAGAAAGGAGCCTTCTCGAGCAATTTTTTTTAAAGCCAGTTATTTTTACTATTGAATTACCCAGTTATCATTTCAAACATCACTTTGTACAGTTCTATTGAAGCAAGAAAATGGTTTTTCTTCCCAAGGAGCCCTTAGGCTAAGACTTGCCTTCTGTTGCCAACGTATGTATAAGGGACCGGAGAGAAACATAACAGAGTATGCTGACATCTCTGTTACAGAAGTAATTCATGTCTTGTCAAAACCACTGACATTCCTTGAATGTCACTTGTGGTGTGTTTACCCTGGTCAGAAACTTGGCAGCCACCCAGCTTCTCCAGTGGGGCGGGGAAGAAAATCTGAAGACCGAAAGTGAGCAACAACTCACAGGTTGAGATAAGAACAGTTAAATTGATTAAAAAAAAAAGGAGAAAAGTGATGAAAAGGCAATTGTTCATGATGCCCCACAAGCAAGATCAGTGCCCAGACATGTCTGAGTAATGACTGCTCTGGACAAGATACATTGAAAGCTTCTGTTGCTGAGCATAACATTCCATAGTAGTGAGAAACCCCTTTTGTCAGTTTGGGTCAGCTGTTCTGGCTTCTAGTTATCTCTTCCCAAAGTCTTGTCCAATTTGTGCCTACTATGTAAGTGGTGAGAGTAAAAAACTTGGTCAAAAAAAGACTCATCCTTGTGTAAGCATTGTTTAGCAATAGATAAAATAATTGCATGTCATTAGCACTTTTTTCTAAAGTCCAAAACACAGAAATATATGGAGCTGCTATGCAATAAACTATGTCCACCAAAAAAAGTACATCAATAAATAAGATATCACGAAAAACTGTATTTAATATGCAACACAAAGATCAAAAAAGAAAAAAAATACTCTTAAAACCCAGGAAAACCTGCCCAAAATAACCAGCCCAAAAAATTGCGGCAGTATTTTCAGGAGGCGTGGAAAAAGACTCAGAAATATATTCTATTCCTGGTAAAAATGAAGACCTCAACACAGTGGATTGCTCCACATCAGGTGGAGTAGAATTCAAAACCAGAAAATGTAACTGTTACCCTAACGCAAAACTTAAACCCAAAATAACCCAAAACCCTATGCCTAAAGCCAAATCACACCAGAATCAAAAGTCCAAAATCTAGTTCTAAACCTAAGCCTAATCCTAACGCTAAACCTTAACTTAACCTAAACCCTAACCCTAATGCTAACCCTAAGCCTAACCCTAACAATAACCCTAGCCCTAACCTTAACCTAAGCCTAACCCTAACATAATGACGACTGAAACACACTGACCAGGCATTGATGATGGAAGAACATTTATTGAAAAGAGGCACAGATATTTAAACTATTTAATCTTCCATATAACAATTTCCAAAATTACCAAAAGGATTTTAAGTATGAATATTGATTGCTGTGTTTTGTTTACAAGTGCATAGTGTCAGCAATTCGTTTAATACTCTTGATGTTTAACCTTTCTCTATCATGGGATTCTTCACTCATACAGTAAAAACCTGCCACTTCAAGATCTGTGAGCTCCATTTGGGACCAGAATGCTGGATTTGTTCTTAGTGTTTGTCACTGTTTGTGAGCCTGCTTGAGCAATTTCTCCAGGAATACAAATTATATTGGTTGTGCAGTTTGCCAGCGGCATCCTGTGCATGGCAATGATTTGCAAAAAGTTAGTAGAAGCACAAACCAAAGATGCACATGGCCCACGTTATACGACTCCTGTTTGCAAAATACATTTCTTGTATCAGGACACTAGCAGTCCTATGTGTACCAATTACGGCATGCATTTTCTATCCTTCTATGTGTATTTACAAAAAAAAAAAATCTCTTGGATAAAACAGTGTTTGCTTAAAGAGAAACTTAACAGAATTTGGGTACAAATACATAACTACATAGAAAGCAATATATTAACACATTGTCAAATGGCTGGTGGGAGTACAATGTATTACTTGGTGATATTAACAAAGAGAAGAACCAGTACCTAAAACCAATAAAAAATAAAAATTTAAACATTGCTGGTTTGCGAACTTCAATAGCACTAAATTTTGTTAATGGAATATTCATTGTAATAATAGATATATGCAGTGACAAGGCAAGGGCACTGTGGATAGGTGGTGATTCCAGCTTCTTCCAGCTCTTCTTACCTTATATTATGCCATCTTTCACAGAAGAAGTGTTAAAAACCTGCTGCTGAATGGTCTAAAGAGGATTACAAAAGGACAGCAAGATTTCCAAAGGTTTAGACAACAGTCAATACCATGACAGGATACCAACTTCAGTAATTATGATTTTCTACCATTAAAATATTAATTGAATTCCATTACCCTGTTCACAACAACAAATGCTGACTGTTTAGCTCAGCCTCGTTTTTCAAATCCATATTAATGGCATTTTATGTAGTTGGTTTAGACAATTGGCAGAGGTTAACTTTAAGTGATACAATCTCTGCGGTTAATAATGGTAATCAAAGTGTTTTCGTCTGCAGCTTGGACTATGAGGTTCATTAGCAGTAATATTTTTCTAGTTTACTTAGAAGCTACAGCTATGCATAAGCATTTGGGTATAGTTTACGTCCTCACTCCATTAACAGATTAGTCCTGCGACTGTGTGCTGTACCCAGCAAGGGAAATTGGAAGAATCGAGGGAATGATGAAGAAAATTATTAGTGACTGTAAATACTTCTGCATGAGGAAATCTAAAAGTTTGGTATTGCTTCTTAAGAAAATAAATGAGGGAGCATAGAAAGTAAGAAATTAAAAGGTGCATTGTTATTTCTCATGAGGAATTCCCATTATCTCACCAGATTAGCCCCCCACACTGTTGGGCTATGGAGGATAGAGTCTATAGAGATGATTACAACCAACATTTTTATTAATTAAAGTTGTGAATGTACAGATTTCCAGTATTATTTCCATAGAAACTCCCTGGTTTTATCCCTGTACACTTCCATACTCTTTGGAAGGCATGTGTACAGCTAATGAGCATAATAAAAATGGTCTGCATGTGCAATTTTATACCTGTGTAACTACTGTACTGAATCAGAACTGCCATGAGCTGGACTTTCATAAATATCTGAAACTGACATAATCAGGCAGTGGGAATTTTTGCCTCTATGTTTTGCAACATTCACTTGATTACCTTGTACAAAGGAAAGAGTTATAAGATTCTGCTGTTCACATGGAAAAGTAATGCAGTCTTTTAATTGCTTCCTGAACCTTGCTTTTCATGCTTTTCCCTACTATTCTTTCCCTTACATTAACCAAACTTGGAGTGCACTGATGATTCCCTCCTGCCTCACTCATCTTTTCCTCAGTGGAAAAAGTTTCAATGGAGATCTTTGCTCCCAGTCGTTGATAAAAGGGAGGATTGGGTGTGCCCATACCTGGGAATCACGTGATGTTTCTGCAGGTCAGGTGGCAAATCTACATCCAAGAATAATTTTCATTTGATATTTTGTGACAGAACAAAATGGGCTGGAGGCAAGGGAGCTCAAAACATATATCATTTCAGATAGAATATATTTGATATAATAGTTACATTCAATTAATCACAGAGAATTTCCCAAGTATTTTTCTATCTTGAATTATCTATTGAGAATTTTCAGAAGGAATTAGAATGTTATTAAATACTTGAAATACTTGTTAAAGAAAATGTGATCAGGTCTTTCTGTAACACATTTCTCCTGTCCACATAAATGCAGTTTATCTGTTCCCAAATAGCTGAATGTTCTTATTCTGTTACAGTCTTCTCTACTTATTATCTGATAATTAAGCCTAAAATTTTCCCAGTGTCTGAATGGACCATCACTGTGGTACCTGTATAATGTCTGGAAGTGCTCACCTAAGGGGAATGTCAGGGAACACTTTTCTACCAAGAAGGTGGACATAGGTTGCCAGAAGACAAAGGAGTCCTGGCCAGCTTTCAGCTGTTGCTTTTAACTTTTTCCAGAATTAAGCAGCATGTGAGCCAGTTCTTGGGCAGTGTGGATGACTGAAATTCAACGCCCAGATTAACAAGATGATAAATATATATAACCCTCAGTATTAATTTTTCATATTGTTCAGCCTGTTAGTGAAACATATATTTATATTGGAGAAAAAAAAAAAAAGTGAAGGAGGTTACCATGCGTGTTTTAAAATGAAAAACATTTACTAACTAGTTTGGAAACAAAAAACCATAGTAAATGTTAAGTTGCAGTTCTATTTCTCTTTTCCAATGAGTTACTAATGACTATTTATTTCCTTTGTTGCTTGCTCTCTTGGAACCTCCTGCCTTTTCCTCATTTCCCTCTTCTGCTCTTCAATTTTTCCGGCCTCCTTCTCTCATCTTTCTCTGAATCATGTTCTTTCAGCTGATTAGTGTCAGTTTTCTCTGTCTCTGAGACATTGCTTTTGTATTTATAGTACAGGTATGAGGTCTACAGCTGTTCTCAAGTCCTTCCATTCTCTTTGTAACTCAGCCATATTCATCTTCAGTCTCAGACTCAAACATGCCTAGGAAAAGTAAAAAATTCTAAAAGAAACAAACTTTTAAGTGACAAACTCGAACAAATTTGCATTAGTAGCAAACAACTTGTGCCCCAGAACAACATACCAACAAACTAAGAAAGGAAATACTAATAACAAACAAGTTAATCAAACAGAACAAGAAAGGGAAAAATACCTGAAAATAATGATCAGTTTTTGAAGAGCTTTGATCCCTCTGTCTCCATCTGCAGCTTGCAACATAAACAGTCTTCATGTTTATAAACATGATGCATCAAAGGCAAAACTCTCACCTACATGTATTGACTTGCTTTTTCAGTGGTCCAAAATGCCAAGATATTCTTTCCTCCACATAGGTCACATGGACATCATAAGGTTTTTAAAATTTCTTTTAAATTTTGTGGTGTCTGGGTGATTTTTTTAAAAAAGCTTTTCCTTGGGATTAAAGCAGCTACTCGAGAGTTTTTTATGTTTGTTTTGGAATTTACTGGACTGTATTTAAAAGGTAAGTAAAAAGATTTACAGCTGTTCTTAATCACAGATACTCCAAGAAAGACATCAATGGTTATGAAACATTTTACATTATTGAATACTGTATTATTTACAGCAAACTCATGCCTTACAGCAGAAATACATGAGAAAGAAACGTACATGAAATATTTTTATAAAAATAAGCTGAACTCAGAGATCCTGATAGGAATCTCAAATGTAGGATAATAACAGAACTGATATTTACTAATTCATTACATATTTAAACATAAATATTATGTAAGTAGCCATTTATTTTAGGCACTTACCAGCCAGGATATTAATAAGAATGAATGAATCTGCATATTAAATGTTAACCCTATCTCTATCCCTGTATTCAGTAGCCTAAAAATTATCTTTGGCTGCCTTAGCAAGCAGGGGAGCATCTCTTAACACTCCACATCCTGTTTCCCTGGTGAAATGAACAGTTCTAAGGCCTGGGTTGAAAGATTTTGGATCTGGAGCTTTAGTTCTGCTTGTCATGGAGACCATAGGTAAACCAGCCCTAATTAGCTGAGCTCTCTCCAAACCCTGCAGAGCAGCAGGATAGCTGCACCTAAGGCTTCTGTTTGGAAGAACAATTTTAAGTTAGTTTAATCTCAAAAGAGGAATGAAATTTATTAATAATATGATTTTTTATTTTATTTTTAATACAATTTAACACAATCAGTTGGGAAGCAGTAAGTCTAATTTAAAACAAAGACCAATAACCTGTTATCTTAGGCATTTAGTTTAAGATATAATGACTGCTGTTAGTGGTTTGTAAGCTAAATAAATAGAACAGAATAAGGAAGGGTGAAAGGACCTAAGTATCTTGAGTTTTATTGATGGAAAGTATACAGACATAAAAGTATTTGCCTAAGGACATATTAGGAAAGGATGATTGTTAGTTTAATGAATGCTTTCGCTTTTGTGTAACTCAGTCTCTTTATACTTCAGTCTCCTTTGATCAGTGGATATCAACATTACTATTTAAGACATTTGAAAATAACTCATACAGGAGATTTTCTGAGAACATCAGGCAGGTCTGATGGAGGAATACAAAACTCCTAGCTTGAAGTGTGTCATAGTCCACAGTGCTAAGAATAACGTCTGGAGCTTTTTTCCTTTTACCTTGGACTATGGCAATCATAATTGTGATGTCTAGGAAGATGCGTGGATTTTGTATTTATGTATTTTGGCTCCTAGTCTATCTAATCAATAACACTCAACAAGTATTTCCTACACAACTTGGTCTGATCAGACTGGAGCAAGGAGGCTGAGGGGAGACCTCACTGCAGTTACAGCTTCCTTGTGAGGGGAAGAGGAGGGGCAGGCACTGATCTCATCTCTGTGGTGCTGTGACCAGACCTGAGGGAGTGGCCTGAAGTTGTGTCAGGGGAGATTTAGGTTGGATATTAGAAAAAGGCTCTTCAGCCAGACGGTGGTTGGGCACTGGAAGGGGCTCCTGATGGAAGTGGTCACAGCCCCAAGCCTGACAGAGTTCAAGAAGCATTTGGACACTGCTCTCATGTGTCTCTTGGGATGTCCTGTGCAGGACAAAGAGTCAGACTCGATGATTCTGATGGGTGTCTTCCAACTCAGCTTATTCTGTGATTCTGTGATTCTGTAATTTTTTGTTCAAAAAGAACTGAGATAAAATCCTCATGTATTTCTTTTACATTTCTTGGCATAGGAGAACATGGTAGGGAAAAGAAGCCAACCCAGCAGCCAAGGGTAAGGCAGAAGTGGTTTCTTTGAGGTTTGGCTTCATATGATTTAAACACACAAGGAGGGCATGTATTGGCCTGTCCCAGCAAGGAGCTTATGAGTTCATCTTCTCCCTGGGAATCTGTGCCTGTGTCTACATTCACGCTGTCCTATGGTGCCCATGAAATACGATGTGTGTTTCTTTTACAGATTCTACTAAAGCTGCTCTTCTTTTCCTCCCATCACCTCTTCTTCATTGCTGCAACACCTGAAGAGTGGCTTTTGAAGGGAAGAAACAAATGGGTTTAATTTTCAAATAACCAATTGTTCACACATGGCAAATGTTCAAGGATTCAGATGCTGTGCATGTGCAGCTGTTGCAGATCTGTTGCAGAGTGATAACTGCACAAAATTCATTTGCAAATGTATCTCATTTTACAAAAAAAATCTGTGGACTGTCAGCTGCAGATTATGTTTTCCAGCTTTACAACTCTCCATCCATAATTTTGTAATCTTGTGATTTGACAGGACTGCAATGTCACCTGATATGTCAGGCGCTCAGAGATAGTAAGTAGTGATTTGAAGAATGTTAGACTTGTGGAAGAGGCAGATGTATAACCAGGAGCCTAGTTTACTCATAAGCCTTCTGCACCATCTGTACATATCTTTACACAGAAAACTTTTCCTTGAAATATGGTGTTTCTTGACAGAAAAGGAGGAAAAGCAAACCAGAATGTTCATCAGTGACCACAAGAAATTCATTGTAGCTGATGTGGAATATGCTGCTATGTAGTCTTGAAGGAATGGAAGGAAAATTCAGAATTCCTGAAATGTTCCTTTTCCACCTGTGTGAGCAGGAAAAAGTAATAGTTCAAAATGCTTGCTAAAAGTTCCTCATCTTCTCTGCACATTTCACAAGGAGATATCTGCTGAAAGGAATTGCAGCTATCTGCTTTGTCATAGTTGGTGGGAAGCAAGATTGCAGTGAAGGGACTTCGTGTTTCCAGTGGATTTCCGAACACCAGGAAGTCAATAAATGTGGGCTTTTTTTGGAGGCTAGAGTCAGATATTTCCACACAGATAGTAGTTCTACAAACCCCAAATACTTTTTTCCAGCCTACTGTAGAAGTTATTTGAAGAGCTTATATCTGCCAGCTGGAAATATTCATACCTTAGTAGATCATGGGAATATATTCTTGTTTTTCCCTATAAATAGCTACTTTTGGAAATGCCTCACTAACAGGAAATTGTGAGTTTGTCTATATTGATACTGATTGCTGGGGTTAAACAGAGAATAAAGAATTTTCAAGTAGTCCAAACATAAAATTTCACTTCCATTTTAGAAGCAAAAGAAAAATTAAAAGCCTAGGAGAGAGCTGCAAAAGAAAAAAAATATCTCAACAAAAGCCTTACCAGACCTCTATCAGCCTTAGGCAGTTCAACTCCAGGAGCTTGTGAAGTTGTCTTTTTAGTCAGTGGCAAATGATGGCATTTTTGCTCTAGGTCTAGTGTCAAACTGTCAGCAGGCTGACATCTTAACTTCATGACAAAATTAAAGGTAGAAAAAACATTCTCACTTTTTCCTGTAGATTTTACAGACTTAAAGGTTACAAAACTGATTGAGGAGAAAATGAAGCAAATGACTACAAACCCCCAGGATTCAGTCAAATTGATATAGGCCCATACAGAAACAAGTGGAAAACATTTTAAAGGAGAGGTTTTTATAAGGCTGTCAATGACTTCACCTATGTAGGAAAAATGTACAGTAAATAAGACAGATGTAAATGTTTTTGTGCATTTCAGTTTGTTATGTAAAAGTGTTTTTGACTAAGAATGCTGATGAGAAATCAGAGCAGAGGCTGATCTACATTTGAAGACAGCTAACAGACATAAATACCAGAAATGGAGAGCAATTGTCTAGACTGGCAAAAGTGAGATAATAAGCACAATACATTGAATTCGATAGATAAAAGTGAAAACTGGGTTGTAATGTCTAGCAGTCAATGAGGTAAGGCTATGAAAGAGAATGGCTTTTGTTTGTATGTTTGGGATTTTTTTTGAGGAACTGGAGGTATTACTTATGACATCAGAGGCCCATTTCCAACTCTTTAGCAAATTTCTTTGGAGAAAGGCCACATTTCCTCAGGATACAGTCTCTTCTCTGTGCTGAGTTCTTGTACAAATCTCTTCACCACAAAAGCAATCTTTTGTAATGCATGTCCCTAAAGAGCCCATAAACATCATTTTCTTTATCCTGCTGTTTTTATTTATCTTGAAACACAAGTAATAATAATAAGCATTGAATCAAAACTTTGTTTTTGAGGAAGTTCTGGGAAATGTCATTGTTTAGTCTGTGAAAATTAGCTTTTAACACCCAAGGCAGAGTAAGAAATAATTACCTCCTCTTGTCTTTTATGTCTTTCCCTGTAGTTTTAGACTCACGAATTTCAGACATTCTCTTCTGAATTGTAGATGGTGGATCTGTTTTTTATCTGTCATACTGAATGACCAATTGCTTAAAAAATTGTACTGTTTTGAACAGAACAGACTGAAATAGAGCAATTACGTTTTTTAAACATCTAAATATTCTTTATATTCAACCAAAAGAGCTTAAAAAGTGAGAGCAACAATTTCAGTTGTAAAAGGAATTATTTTTTCCTCTGGCCATTTTCTAAACTCTGTCAAGAAACAAGCAAGGCTTTCATATCATAAAGGAGCCAACACTTGGTTAGAGAACTACCCAAAATCAAAATAATTGAACAAAATGTTTGCTGGAAGTATTTCAACATTCTTATGAGGAAAAGCAGAAGCAGAAACTAGGAACTCTAGTCAAAACTAACAGGTAGGTGATCAGTTGCAGAATTTTCAGGGACTACAATACTTTGTCTGTTCCCTCCACCTGCTGTTTTGTTTGGGACAGTACCCAATGCTTATTAGATCCATAAAATATTTCCACACCCAAATTTCCTATCCTGAATTGAGTTGAAGCTGAGACCTCTTAAAGACCAGGTCCATGGTCAGAGTATTCATTTGGCTGGAGAAAATGTTAATATTTTGGTAACCTTTGAGTAGGAAGACAGACCTGTTTTTCCCACACTTCTGTCCTCAATGTCCCATGACAGGCAGAGTACTGGGTGAGATGAGCCTTTTATCTCTTTTGATGGACAGTAATTCTGTTCTGGATTTGTGTCACCTTCATGATGAAAGATTTATCAAAACAGATAAAAGCCTCTGAAAAGATTTTTGGTTTCTAGCATTTGTTCTTTTTCTCTATTTTGTAAAAACACCCCAACCTTTGCTAGATAAAGCTTTTTACAGTGTGACAAGAGTTGTGCATACCTTTTTTAAGAGAGGATAAAATGATCTTCTCATTTGTTAATATTAAATATAATTTCTTCCTTTATTCTGACCTTCTTCTAATCAGCAAAATCACAATTTACTACTACTCAATTTCAAGAGTGCCTGGGGTCAAGAAGTTTTTTTAGGTTTTTTTTTGGTTTTGTTTTGGTTTCTGGTTATTTATTTATTTGTTTATTTCATTTTTCCTTCTGTCACCACAACTGATCTCTTTGCATCTTGTTCTTGCATTTATTTATTCACTGAGTGTAACTTGCAATGTAAGGTGATACAAACTCATACACACACACCTGCACGGATAGAGATGAATTGTGACACTGTGGAGCAGTTGGTATTCTGATACTTTCAAAAGAAGAAAGGCATTCTTCCTAGTGCTTGTTTAATTTCCTAGGCTTTCATCCATCAGAGTGTCTTAGCACGTACTGAAAGGAAGCAATAGGATAAAACCATATTTTATGTCCCCGCAAGAGACTTTTTTTGGACAGAGAGTCTGATGATATTCTTGTTGCACACGTGAAATTACCTGAAATAGATGCAGAGCTTTAAAAATCAAAATAAATTCAAAATCTTCCACTGTGGCGGCATTTATACAGCAGGGCCAAGAAATCCGTTTCAGGAAATCCATTCCTTCAAAGGAAAAGGTTGCCTTCCACTTTAATGTCTGACAGCCAGAGGCAAAAGGGAGGCCACCATGGATACGTTGCTCATACTGGATCCTCTACCTTCACAATCACTGCATTCACCAAGCACTCTCCTCCTTCAGGATAGCACTTAGTGAAAAAAAAATCTAATCTTCTCTGTTTTAAAATTACAAAAGAAATCCCCACAAGCATTATAAAGGCTAAAATTATCATAGCTTTCTCTTTTGTGATAAAATTTTTGTTACTACTCACCTAAGACACTGTTTATTTAATTCAAATCATACTCACTGGCTTTTAAAATGTTTTTTAAAGTGATTGACAAATGATACCAAATTGCCTTTACTTGTTTATAAAACTTTGACACTGACTGAAATACATCTATAATCATTCCAAACCAACTGAAATTGGACAAATTTTTATTTTCTTCAAACTGAGGTAACAGTGTAGAAGTGCATTATGATTTAATAAATATACAGACACATTTAAGTAGCACACATGAGGGTTTTAGTGAAAGTCTATCAAGCCTAAATCTTTATGTAACCAAAATATCCTCTTTTGCAATAAAAAGGGAAAAATGGCTGGTACCAGTAGTACTGATTCCAATTTCACTTGTAATTGTTATGTCAATCTAAAATGACACAAATTTTCCAGATTTATCCTAATAAAAAAGAGAGCAGAAGTGAGAAGAGAACTAACCCCAGCTGATGCTCAGTATCTCCTAGCATTAGTATTTTGATTCATCAGTGCACTTGCAACTTTTATATTATCCTTTCTCTGCAAAAGGGATATTTTAAATTCTCTGCTTATGTTTATTCATAAACATAAGCAGATAATAAATAAATTACCCTCTCCCCCACCTTACAGAAACACAGTGGAGGAAAAAGAAAACCTACCGCAATTAACAGAATTGCAGAGTCAGGGACTAGACCATGTCAAGACTGTTTTTTATTATCTGCAAAGAGGGATACTCTGCAATGTCTCTAGAAAACCTTTGCCTGTGCTCCTCATGTTCAGACAGAGCTTTCTGTGTTTCAGTTTGTACCCTTTTCCTGTTACTGGAAACTGGAAAGAACCTGACTCCATCTTCTTTGCACCTTCCCTTCAGGTGGGTGTGCACATTCATTTGATCCCCCTGAGCCCTTCTCATCTCCAGGCTGAGCAGTCCCTGCTCTCTCAGCTGCTCCTGACATAAAATACATGATCCAGTGCCTTAATCATCTTAGTGGTCCTTATCTTCAGGCCACTTATGAACCTGCAAAATATCAATACTTTAATTCTTTAAGTGTTGAGTTCCACCACCCTCTAAGATATGTTAATGTTTTGTTTTTAAATATTTGATAAACTGGCAAGAAAAAGAAGTCATAATTTGGGATATTTTTTACAGTGATGAAGTCTAACATTTTGAGAAAATAATATTGCTTTTTAAATATTCCATTCAGGGCAATAAAAGGAATCTCATAACGGTGTGGAAAATGTGTTTTTTATTATTATTGTTGTTGTTATTATTATTATTCCCATTACTTTCCACCATGATTATATTATATTGACCCTTAAATTACGGATTTTTGGGATAAATCGGCATTACAAAATACAGAGACCTTTTTGAGTATCTTCATCCAGATTGTACTGTGGGAGGGATAAGGAATATAGTTTCCTCAGTGGTGGAAAGATTAAAAGGTTTTCTTATACGTGTGCATTAAGTGCCCAGATTTCTAAATGAGAGCCTGCTCTGAAGGCTGCTGCTTTGCTTATAGTCCTGACTAGCTATTTATCCTCATCCCCTCAACAGTGGGAATAGGGAGTCTACTCAGTGTCCACTGTCACCAAAAACTGGGAAATAAACTCTCCAGCCAGTTCACTAGATTAGAAAGCTGACATTACTTTATTAGCAGTGCTGGATGCATGGGGAATTCTCCTCATGCATGTCCATTAATATTATAATATTATATATAATAAATATTTATCATGTTTTCTGAATAAATGCATATTTGCTAATTATTTCCATGGATTTATTCGGATATGGTCCTAGATCTTCTGATTAAACTTTTCTCCTTGAGAGCATTTCAAATATGCCATAAAGTCATAATGTAGTTTTCTTGCCATTCTTTGTTCTGACACACAATCCTTGTTCGCTAGGATATCTGCTAGTACATATTAATCACTGCTATAAATAAATAAGGAAGCACTAGCTGGCACAGGACTTATTAGTCACAGGTGCAGGACATTAACACAAGGCTACATTAAAGTCTGGTATTTGTACTAAGTACTGCAGGGTACAAAACTAAGCAAAAACCATGAATATAGGGAAATTGCACTAAAGTTAAAAAAATTTTTCAACATTTGCCCCACTTCTGCATAGGCTTCTTACAGAAATATAATTTGTTCAATAACACCATCATCAGACTCTGCTTTAAGTAGTAGACCATGCTAAGTCTCAGGACTGAATTGATATCGGATACTATAAAGGCATATTGAGGGAAGAGAAGCCAAGGATAAAATCTTCTCTGGTGCTTTTTTTGGTAATAGACATGTTGCAGTTACCATTCTCTTCCACTCTGATATCTTCCATCAGCACTGAGATTACATGTTCTGAAAAGTTCATGGCCAGAGTATAACCAATGGTGTGGTTACTATGAATTCTTTCAATGGTAAGAACTGAGAATAAAACCAAGCCTTACATGCATGAAATATTTCTTCCTAATTGTGTCACATTTTTGTAAAACATTATTGGATTTTAAAAACACACTAATCACTAATCACAAATACCATGTGAAGTTATGGTATTAACTGTCTCTTTCTATAAGTGTCAAGATAGATTTCCATTAGCAAACTGAAACTTCGTTGCAGAGGTAGGGAACAGTCTGACATATAAATAAAAGAGAGCAATTCATTCTTACTTTTTAAAGGAATCATTATGGAAAGTAGGGAAGAAAAGGCTTCAAAATTAGCAAAATGTAAACCAAAAGATGTTGTATAAATACGTGACACATTAGTATTACAGGAATACATGTATAAATCTAACAAATTCTCAAGGGAGATGTGAAAGGATGACATGTTACCATTTCTTTCTGCAATGATCATTAAGAAAGATGATTGTCTTTCACAGCTGAGAGAAAGGATACCAATTCAGAGGCCAATTTAAATTATAAATCAAATCTCTGTCCTACAGTTTCAGTGTAAAGTAGTCAAAACACTCGTTGATTAAGTATTAACAGTTATAAAGCAGAATTCTGGAAGGAGAACTTAATCATATTAGAGATACATTACCAAACAACAGGTTTCTTTTGCAACCCATTAACAAAATAGAAAATAAAAAGAAATGTTCAATCTGAGGCTGCAAAGAAAAAGTAGTCTCCACTTGAAAACAAAGCAGTACCTAATACACAATACACAATGGGGGATTCAGAAATGTTCAGTGTTATCTAAGCCAGCCATCCCTGAAGGGTATGGGTGGTCCTCAGTTTAGAACTTCTGGCTCAGTTTGTGGAAGTTTGGTTTCTTTACAAAGCCTTAAGTTACTTGCTTTTAAAAGTGAAGAACACGTTTTAAATCAAGATAAAAACTGTTGCATGTGGGAAGACTGAACCAAAAGACTTTTACCACATATTAAGATCCTACCAGAATGAAGGGTAGTTCTCTGAGTCCAAGGACTCCTTTTTTACTTTCTGCAGTTACTTTTAAAAACCTGTGTTCTCCTTACCCTTTTCTTGTATGATTTCCATGAGACCACAGTGATACAGAAAGGCACAAGAGAACAACAGCTCTTAGGTATAGTGTCTTAGCAAGATTTTAGTGTTCCATAAAACCTAGAAAGAACCATATAAAACACAGTCAGTGTCTATTGGAAGCCTTGTGGAAAGGGACAGTACCTTTTTTTTGAATAGGATGTTGTATTGTATTTTTATTGAAGAATTTAAATTAAACTTTGCCTTTAAAACTACAGGAAAACTTCACTTGACATCATTCAATCCTATGGCTTTTGAGGTTGTAATTCAGGCAAGTGGACTGCATCAGCTTCAGACAGACAAACTTTTGTGCGCAGGTGTGTTTATGTTGGTTTTTTCGGTTTTTTTTTTGTTTGGGTTTTTGTTTATTTGTTTTTGTTTTGTTTTGGATTTTTTTTCCTCCTTGGCCTTTGCCTTTATATTGCAGTTAGAAGTTGAGGGCTACAACAAGGCTTCTCTGAAATCCCTTAAACGTTCACCAATAATATGGCCTGTTATCACAAATGGCAGATAAGAACATGTTCCAGTTTTCTCACTTAGGATTTTCTGTTTTATTCTATTATTTATTTATGGGAACTGGTCAACCTTAGAACAACCTCAGAGTGCTGTGAAGACATCTAGGTTTTATGTTATGTGGCAAAAATAATGCTGGGTTACCTGTTTATAGAGCAAATCACTGTTGTAAGAGAAAGTTCTTTCTTTGTTCAATACTGCTAATCTGAAATCTAGTCAAAATTTAAGATTTAGGCTAGAATTCTGGGCCAGTATTACTGTCTTGTATAACATACTGGTTTGTTTTTTCATTAGTGAATTGCTGCTTTCTCTGGTGTCCTGAGCAGCAGATGTCTCATTAGCACCTGAGCTATGCCAGCTTCTGTGGAAGGCTCCAAACTGATTAAACACATGCTCCATTTTTATCTCCTTATGAGTCATTACTTAAAGGTTTTATCACCAGATTGCCACACTTAATTACATGTAGCCATAATTAAATATGAATATCTGCAGATCTGGATTGTTATTTTTGCTATAACTTCAATAAAATATTTTCCTCATTGCTAATTAAATGCTATAGAGAAGGAGAGAAATAAAAAGGGAAAGAACCCAGCAAGAATGATCAAGTATATATAAAATATCTATCAATTATCCTTGAGAACTACATAGAAAAGGCACTTTTTCTAAACAAGGGTGACACTGAGTGATAAAGATATAAGGCAAAAAGCACTGTTTTGATATTTAAATGTATATAAAATATCTATCAATTATCCTTGAGAACTACATAGAAAAGGCACTTTTTCTAAACAAGGGTGACACTGAGTGATAAAGATATAAGGCAAAAAGCACTGTTTTGATATTTAAAAGTGTAGTCTGTTATCTACCAGATTTAATAATTTAGAAATCACTCCAGTCCTTGCAAAATTGACAGAGTGAGTTCTTTTGGAACATGGTTTTGGATATATGAAAAAGTCTTTGGGAACTGTCAGGATGAACTATGCTGTCGTGGTTTGACACTGGTTTAAGTGCCAAGCAGACACAATTCAATTATAAGCATAAGGGGAATATGGATTTATTGAGGAAAACGGAAAGGAACTACAGGTCAAAACAGGTCTACACTTAAACAGTTGCAATATAAAGAAAAGTTTATTACTAGCAGAATGAAAAGTGAAAAAAAACTGTAAGAAATCAAAGCAAACCTTTAAACAACTTTCTCTCCCAGTGCCTCCCTCTTTACCACAAACCTCTCACAAGTGAAAACAAAACAAAAAACATGGGATTTGGTTGGAATTGCACTTTTTTCAAGAGTCTTTTTATGCTTAAGGAAAAGAGGTTCTTCTGCTGTGCCACAGAATCTTCACAAACCAACAGTCCCCCTGGAAAAACAATCTGTTGAAGCGAAAAAGGTGTCTTTCCTATGAAAACCCTGCAGTCTTCCCACACTGCCAAGTCATGGGCCACAGGAAAAAAACCCATGAGGTTTTATTCTTTTAAGGATGAGTTACCTCAGCCTGAAAGCAAAGGTTCTCTGCTTCAAATCTCTAACAGCTTCTCGCAACTCCTATGTGGCCTGGCGTGGGCCTCTCTTTAAAATCACAGGCTGCACAAGAATTTCCCATCCCCTCAAGTTCTTTTTTCAAATGGATTAAAGCTTTTTCTACGGCTTGCAAGAAGGATTTTAAAGCTCTGTGCCAAAAGTGCGACCGCCCTCTTTCCCTGCCGTCAGTAGCTTCCATCCCACATGGTCTCACCCTTCCCCTGTTTCTGACCTTGGAGTCGCCATGTTCNCGCTGACTTGAATGAAAAGGCTGTTGGCATGTGGTGTTTCTTTGGTTTCGGCGTGAGCTGTGCAGGATTCAGGGATGCCCCGCCGGCCCTGCCAGCTCCGCACAGGGAGGTCACAGCTGCTTCAGGTGAAGTATTGACCACGCAGTCCTGGCAGGGAGGAGCCCGCTGGCCCCGCCAGGCCTGTGCAGGGTCTTGGCAACTTCAGATTTTCTCGGCCACGCGGTCTCGGTTACACCCTGCATGCGGAGCTGGGACAGCTCTCCCCTGGGGGGGCACAGGGCTGGCCCTGCACCGCCGGGGGGTCAAGCAGGGGGCCTGGCCCAGGCCCGGGGCCCTCCGCCTCAAGCCACCCCTTGGTCCCGAAGGCCAGAACAAAGAGCAACTTCACACCAGCCTTCCTTAAACATGCGATTGCAGAGGCATCACCAGCCCTCTCATTGGGTTAGCAACTTATCCATCAACCAAGTTTTCAACCTACCACAAATGCTTAACAAATTGCCTTATCTTCCATGATAAAATGACTCGATGGATGGGTAGAGAGAAATTTACCTTGAATTTTGCAAGACTTTGATGCTGTCTTCCCCAGTATTCTCATGTTCAAGTCCATATGCTATGGTTTGGCCAAGTAGACAAATGACTGAGTAAAAAAGTGAATGAATTGCATTAGAGATTTATTTGGTTATACTGAACCAGGTTGAGTGTGACAAATAGAGTACCACAATCTGGGGACTGTCCTGAGGCCTGTTCCATTCAATATCTTAATCAGTGACATGGGGGAAGTAACGGAGTGTTTGTTCATGAAGTTTTCAAATGACACCAAACTGGGGACAGCCAGTACATCCAAGGATGGGCCTGCCATCCAGAGAGACATAGGCGGGTTGCATTAAAGGGGTCAGCGGTAATCAAGAACATGCACAAGACTTGTGCACAAAGTCAATTTTGTGATTGAGAAGGAGGAAATCCTTGCAGCCATATAGGAAGGAGCTTTCCTGAAAATGTCCTTGATTCGTGGCTCATGAGCCATGTCCTGGCTCGCGGTGAGCTAGCTGGTAGCCACTGGTGTGCACAGGCAGCAAAGAAAGATCCTGGGCTGTCTTAACAGGATTATGACAGTAGATAAAAGAAATATTTATCCCGCTCTGCTCAGCACTCATCAGACTGCATGGAGATACTGCATGCAGTTTATGCCCACCTGAAACAAGGCATATCTGATAAACTGGACTGTATTGAGCAGAGAGCTACAAAAATGGCCATGAGCTGGAGCACTTGACCTATGAGGAGGAGGAACTGGAGCTCATTCATCCAGAGGAGGAGATCTAGAAGCAGCCCTCCTACCCAGTACCTGGGAAGAGCTTACTGTGAAGATGAAGCCATGCTGTTCATCAAGGCAGATGTAGGGAGGACAAGAGAAAACAGGCACAAGGTGACAGAGAAGACCTTCGCACTACGTATCAGGAAAGTGTATTTTCACTATGAATACAGCCGAGCAGTAGTACAGCTTGTCCAGGGAGTTTGTGTACCCTCCATTCTTGTAGGTTTTCAAGACTGGACTGGATAAAGTCCTGAACAACCTGGTCTGACTTTATAGCTGACCTTTTTTGAAGCAAGAAATTGGACTAGAGACCTCCTGAGGTTCCTTCCAAGCTGAATTTTAGTATGATCCTAATTTTTCACCATTTAGGAACTTGGCACAATCTGTACAGATATAGGATTTTGCCCATAGAAAGCTACGGAATTATTTGTTGCCTTAAAAATGTCAGTCACAGTAGACTATGAAGTAAAAAAAAAAAAAGAGGTTAGATTTTGGGGTATGAGAAGTGATTCAATTCAAATGACTTGACTTTGGTACATTGTGCACACATGATGATTCTTAAATATATAAAAATTGTTTCTTTAATATATTATGAAGAAGGGAAGGCACATATAGACTGTTTCAAATTTTCACAAGTTCCACAGATAAATATCATACCTAAATAGTAATTTTTGAATTGTTAAGGTAAGAGCACATTATTTTTTTTACTTTATTTAATGGAAACCATTAAATAAAGTAGCAAGAGCTGTGCTACTGTTTTACGAATGCTTATAGGTTCAGAAGGCACAACCTGAGCTGAGTGTTGCACAGTTCATTAAATGTGCCCTGCTGTCTTTTCTAGCTGACCTGACTCCTGAGCAGTTTCCAAACATACTGATAACATTGCTATATTTTTAAAATCAGGCTCTTTTTCTAGCCGAAACCTTTATTGGTAACATAATATGTCTATTGCAAGTCATTTGTTGAGTGTGCCCTTATTCCTTACTCTTTATGTAGGTCAAGGTCTGAGAAACTTTTTCTCTGGCTTTCACACCAACTTCTGCTCCATAAAGCTGAATTAAGTTTACAGATAAAACAGCTGCTTCTTTTTCAAATTCTACTCCTAGTCCATGAAAGATGTCATTCTAATCACAGCGCATTCCCTTTCCCATCTCCTCTTATGTGGGTTAAAATAAATCATCAGTCTCAGAATTGTGTATTAGCTTTGAATTGCCTCATTATAGCAATGCTAAAATGGGATATTCAAAAAAGAAGAAGAGAAAAAAAACCCTGAAAACCTTTCCATCACTGTTCAGTCATGATTTAGACAGACCTTTAATCTAAAGCCTCTAGAGAGGCTCTAAACTACAGGAGGGTTCTGCAGTGGATGGAATAATATTATAATGTGTGATGGAATGTCATAGTGTAAAAAAGCTGGAGTTTGGAGGGAACTAGAAAGAAAGTTAAAATTTCATTAAATCTGTGTCTGTTGAAAGCAATGGGGAATTTGTCCCTGAGGTTTCATCCATTGTGGGTTAATATTTTTTTAACCTCTTGAGTTTGAGTGGCTTTGACTTGAGTGAAGAAGTGTATCCAGGATCCCATGGCCTGGAATGCTTTGGCAGCAGCAAGGCTGCAGTTTCATGGTAGATGCAGTCCTGGATTAGGAGTGTCGTGTAAACTGGAGTGTGTCAGGAGAGGGGAGCAGGGTATTAGGCATGCTGAGTCAGAGTTCCTGTCCACACTGAAGCATGAAAGTGTTTGCTCCTGCTGGTCTTGTTAGTGACAGGGAAGCTCACTTGTGTGGTTTTGAATGTAGGAAACTTATCCTGGTATGTACAAATTGTTGAAACCAGTGCTGACAATCTCCATTAATACATTTAAGAAAAAAAGCAAAATATCCTTTCCATTACTTCACAAGAGATCTGAGACTTGATATTGATTAAATCATGTTAGTTGCTTGGAAGACAACAAGGATTGTATATATGCTAAAACTTGTAATAATTTGCCAAAATAATTTCAGTACTATAGAAATAAAAATAATCCCTCTGCAGCAGGGCAGATGAAGATATTGTTAAATATAAAATGGTTTAATATAGTCTCATTTTTAAATTCTAGCAAAAATAAAAAACAGGATTTCTTTTTAGTGTAATACTTTTCATTATACGCTTTTCCACACAATGGATTTGAGTTCACAAATGTGGAATTGCATCTTTGAAATGACAGTGGTAATTAATGTGAGTGAATTCATATATAAACTGGTGTTTTCTAGGGAGCTCTTAAATAAATATCTTTGACATCTTTGCAGGCCCTTTAAACCTTCCCTGGGAAACATCAGTTTCAGATGACATTGGTACAGGCTGTTAAAAGACAGGCTTAGTATAATTAAAGACACCTGACAGCATTTCCTCTTTAAGTGTTTGAAGTTGGGAAGGAAAGAGCTGATTCAAAACATCTGGGAAAAAGGAATGGAAAGAAGAAAAAACAGAGAAAGTGAAAAGCAAGCCACACCACACTATCACTCTTTGTGGGGACTGGCTATTGGAACAGTAGCACATCCTCCCATGGGGCCTGGGAGTTGCAGGCTTCCCCTGCTCCCCACGGGGATCTCGGAGGGGAGTTGTATTTCCTGGATTTCCTTTCTGTGCATATGAGGCATTTTTGTTCTCCTAAACTACAGAATCAGCAGGGATGTCTTCAAAAGGAGGGTTAAGAGCTTTTCCCCTGTTTTTATTACACTGTGAGTTCTTAGCACAGTGCATTGATTTTATTTAGCACCTTTATGGGCACAGGTAGTGGCGTTATGCTGAAACTCCTAGAGCTTTATAGCTCTGCTTCAGTATTTAACTAACTTGTACTAGCACTAACACCAGAGCAGTTATGCAAGGGAGATGAGTGGAGCATAAACTATATAATGAAACTAATGAATAAATGGTTGATAATAATTTAAAGCATCTATAAAATACTTGACACCATAGATGTCTAAATGCTAGAAGTTGCATTCCAGATATCATTTCTGAGAGTGCTTTCTCACCCCTGTGGGCTAGAAGAGATTCTGAACCCCGCAGTTCAAATTACAGAGAGAAAAGTCTTGCAGCTTAGAAAATATGTGGTTATCATATTGGATTAAATGACAATATCCATTAAATGTCAGAGAAGACGCACTTCTGGAGTTATGCAAGAGGCGAAAAAAAAAAAAAAGAATTTTAGGAGATTGGAGAACATAAATTCTCTATTGACATCCCTGGGACTAATCCAGGAATTTGCAGGGGTCATATAAACAGACATTTTAGACACATGTAACCACATCCTTGGTGACTGCAGTGACAACTTCATATGCTCCTGGAGATGTACTCTGTCATCATGTGGTTCTAAGCTAAACAGGACAAATTGACTTGGCAGGATCTCCAGTCTTGCCTAGCCTCACTGCTCCTCATACCTGAAGCAGATTAAGCAGAACTACAGCAGCTTTGATGGATTTCAGGCTCTCTGCCTTTGGGTAAGACTATGCAACACTTCTGAGGGTATTATTATGTTCAATTGATTATGTCACCATTGATCAACAACAAAAACATTGGTGCATGAAAGACAAAGAAAGCAGCAAAGTCTATGTGTCCAAGAGATACTTCAAAGGCCTTTTCCCTCTAGCACTGTAAAACCTAAGCCAGTCAAGTGTCACTCTCCTATAAAAGTGTTCCTGCTTTTTGAAGTCCATTCACGTGAACATGTTTTACAGATATGTTTCTAAATTAATGCTTGTTTTGCAGACAAATTTCCTCCCAGGAATGGTGGAAATTTAATGGTGTCCTGTAATGAAAACAATTTCTGGTAGTGTCATCGATATTATCAGTTTCAGGTAAATGCCCAGCACTTTTAAACTGTTTTCTTTGATGGGATCAATGATTTACAAATATGCAATAAATACAGATTTCACTAATAGAAAAAATGGAGATTTAAAAAACATTTGGAAAAAAGGATGCCCTGCTTTTAAAGCTGTGTCATGAATCTGAGGGTGAGTCTTCCTTTATTTATACATGTTTCATAAAATATTGGTGTTCAGGATGGTTTGGTTTTGGGGAAAAGGTTTTATTGTCTTCTCATATTCTTTTTGTTCCACAGTTTTCATTTTGGGTCATTTTGAAGCAGTCTTTCACAGAACACTCAGGTATGCAGAAATGAAAAGAAAAAAGATAACCATGCTCACTGGTTCTCCCCGATATAAATATTAATAATGAGCGTGTCCCACTGGACTGGAGCACAAAGAACACCTTTAATAGTGACATTTACAAAGCAGATCAAGTGTCAGCTAAGGTGAGCTGGTATGGAGTTGTACAAAGAGAAGATGGAAGAGCAAACTCAGTGTTAACCAGAGGAGAGCCACGCTGAGGTTACATTCCCAGGTGTAAGTATCATGACTCTGTTTTGGCTTCTTCCTCCAGTGTTTTGAAGTTAATTTCCCTTTTCATGGAAATTCAGTGTCGTACAGAGGAAATAAAGATACTTTAACTCCTTCATCAGTCAGAGTGGACTGGGATTTTACTCCTGTGACTTGGTATCTGTTAGAACCATCAAAGCAAATGGATCAAGCCCTGCTCTGTGGTGGCACACCACGCTTAGCAGTAGATCACACCCTCTTTTTCACAGATGATACTGGAATCAATGTACTGGGGAAAAGTTCCTTTTCTTCAGTTTCTTTGAAACTGCTTTGAAACTGTTCCTTCATAAGGGAGCCATCAGAATGCAGCTGCCCAATGTTGCTATTTTAGGTTATAAATTATGATGGAAAAAACAGATGATAAATGAACCCTCCATTGAAGACAGGGTAACTGCTGGAATTTACTGGTGTTGGTTGGGGGTGGGAACACAGAAACAACATAATGAAATGCTAGTTAATTAAGAAAAACTAGTTAAGATATGTCATAAAAACTGAATGAGAGATGATTTTAACCCATAGATCAAAAGTCTGTAACTCCACAGCTGAAATGTGCAGACAAATTATTCAGCCAGAGAAAGAAAGAACAGGTACTGCTGTGGAAGGAAAACCCCATAAAATAGACTGATGTATTAAGCCTGTTTGTGTTAAAATCAAGTTGAAAAAAGCTCTTAACAAAATACCTTCTGAGCTTCATTGTGGATAGCTTTGTTTCCATTGGTATGCATACCATGGTTCTTCATCCTGTACCTGAGTAAGGGCTAAATTCAAGGTAGTAAATGCATCTGACCTGGGATGAGAATATGTGAAGTAATCCTGAAATACGAAGGATGATCAAGTAAATGCAATCAGAACACAGTATGTGTTTTTCAGTGCTTAAACTTATTTGCTATGATTTACTCACACATGGCTGGACCTGATATTCAATTTATATGGCACAGTTAGCAAGGGCCATAACATCAGAAATTAAATATGGATCCTTAATCTAGACAGTGACGTGGGCTGAACTCTGTATTTCCTCACCTTTGCAATGTAGTCATTTCCTGCTCTTCAGCTGACTTTACAATTTATGAATTACCCCAATGAGATTCAAGAAACAATCTAATGAAAGATTAAAAAGGATGGAAAACAAAGGACTAAATTATTTCTTAAATATCTTTGAGTCAGAAGAGAGAACTATAATCCAGAAGTATAACATCTAGTAACTGCTCACTATGCAATCAAAGGCAAAAATTTATGGTAATATTTCCTGCTCTTCATCTCTTCTAGTAGCTGGTTTCTTCAAGGGAATGACAATTCTGCAGATGAACATGCAGTATTTCATTTCTGCACAAATTCTACAATGGCAATAGGAAAACCTAAAGAAAAATGCTGTGGCACAATTCTTTGCTTTTGTAGAAAGCATCTGTAAAGATTGCTGCAAAAGGAAGAAACTGAATAATCATGGTAAGAATGGGAGGAGAAGCTTTGAACTAGTTGTGTCAATACCAAGCATCTCAGTGTCCAAACCTATTAAATAATAATAGTAAATCTGCCTCCCTTTGTGAATACAGTGAGATCTACTGATTAGAAGGATACATTAGGCAAATAGTAAGGATATCACTGCTAGGAGATCTGAACCTATGGTTGTAGCAGTAATGGGTGCAAACGGCTACATTCATGCATCTTCAGATACTATGGTAAATAGTGCTTTACATAATAATATAGATTGGCAAATATATTAGTAATTTTTCTAGGAGTGGCTTTGTTTCATCATTTGTCCAAGAACTATTCTGGGTGGTTAACTGACCATTCACAATCAAACTCTTGTTTTCATTCTGTACATTAAAAAAAACCCAAATATAAAGATGTTTATAACATTGATTCAAATAACCAGCACATTCAATAACAATTTTTTGTGCCTCTGGCTGTGCAACAGAGCACAGGAATGAGCAGATTATTCAATGAGAGTTTTTCAGCTCTAAAGAAAATTTATTGAAAAAATTACAACTGTATAAATTTGAAGCACAAATGATATTGAAATATGCAGAAAAAAATGCAAAAATTATTTGTTGATAAAGCAAAAAGGAAACATATACTTTCACTAGTCTGCAAATTAGGCCCAAGACTGACCACTTATTTACCCAACTGTAGGGCACAGGGGCAAAACCAGTGTAAGGGAAGGCTTCTTACCGTATCACAATTAACAATAAAAAGGCAACAAATAATAGCAAGGTTGCCAATTTACTTCTGCTCTTTGGTCATTCAAGCTTTTTGATTGTAAGGAAAGGAATTGGAATGATTTTTTAACATGGATGCCTGCTCATTAACTTTTTCTTTGTCCTTATTTAACTGCAGTGAAGCAAAAAATGAAACAAAACAACCAAAAGAGAAACAAGACAAAAGCATTAAAACATCTCAAATGAATGTGTAGAAATATAAAGGTTTTGGAACTGATGTGATAAAGATCAAGACATAACAGTTTAGAGTTTTATAAAAGTTATCAAATGCAAGTGTTATAGCAAGAGTCTCATAAAAATTAAGCATTCTTAAAATCACAGTGATCTGTGTTCTGTGATTACATGGGGATCCTAGCTTTTCTTGTTCTGACATTGTATTTACAAGATACACATCTTAATACATATACATATTATACATCAGACGACTAAGCATTCAAAAAAGAAGAAAAATAAACAAGCATATATAGATTTTTAAAGCAGTATCCTCATCTTTTTAAAAAATATTATAATTAATTAAAAACCCATGAATTGACAATATTAATTTAAATCTTTCCTGAAAACTACCTATTTCCATTTTATTAGTGATATGACTTTATTTTATGTGGCCCAAGGATGCAGAATTTCTGAGTGCATTGCATTAAGTTAATCCAAAAAGTTTGGGGATAAAACTCAATGGAATAGGTGAAAATGTTGGGTTTTTTTAAAATTCACTGTGTTTAACAATGTCTTAAGTAGCCTCTTGATTCTCCTGTTATGAAATGTCATTTGTCCCTGAAAAACCTTTACATAAAACCCACTGGAGTTAATTTGACTCAAAACAATAGATCTTTTGTACAATGAAGAAGACTCCAAGGAAGCAGAAGCAGTAAAACAAAATTCTGCTCACAGAAGTTTTTGACAATCTCTGTACTTGCATGGCTACAGAAGGAGAATTTCAGACCTTTTGGGGACTTAAAATTTTCCTAACAGATGGTCCTATAACAAGCAGCAATTCACATCAATACCTTGATTTTTGCCTCTTTTTGTACCCTGGTGTCAGTTGGGATCGAGTTAATGTCTTCCTCGTAGCTGGTACAGAGCTCTATTTTGATTTCAGGATGAGAATAATGTTGATAACACGCTGATGGTTTCATTGTGTTGTGCAGTGCTTGCTCTAAACCAAGGGCTTTTTAGCTTCTCATGCTATCCTGCCAGTAAAGAAGCTGGCAGAACACAGACTGGGAGGAGACACAGCCAGAATAGTTGACCCCAACTGATTTAAGGGATATTCCATACAATAAGATGAACAATTGTTCATGCTGAACAATTAAACTGTGAGGAGTTAGCTGTGAGGGGCTGGGTGCTGGTCAGTGGATGGTGAGAAGTTGCACTGTGCATCACTTGTTTTGTAGATTTTTTATTATAATTATTATTCTCCCTTCCTTTTATGTACAATTGTCTTTAACTCCACCTGTGAGTTCTACCTTTTTTTCAACTCTCTCTCATATCCCTCTGGTGGGGAGTGAGCCAACAGCTGTGTGGTGTTTAGCTGCCTACCAGGTTAGACCACAATACCTGGACTGTGATTTCCTCAGACATAACCATTGTCTCAAAGAGTTGGCATTTTTATACTTCAAGAAGACATCAAAGTTCATTAATATTGTGCTGCTGGATTCTTGTCTGAACTGTGCTCTTCTGTTATGACCTGAGCCAAGGCATACAGCACCTCTTTCTGGATTTGAATGGGCACACGTACTTTTGCTGTCGTATATAGACAGAATAAGTAACTTAAGATACCTGTTCTCTGAATTTGAGTGCACTAAAACTTCCATCTCTTCTATCTCTTCATCCATGCAAAGGACAGATTTATAAATTTGTCAATTTCACATAAAAAATCCCCCAAGCCCAACAAAATCAAAGCACACTGTCCTGAATCTTTTTATTTGACTTTGTTTTGTTTATGGTTTTGCAGCCATATGTCTGGGTGTAGTATTTTTTGTAGTGTTCTTAGCAGAGAAGCAGACATAAAGCAGATCTAGAATGTGCTAGTACTCGACACATAATTCATCAGGAACAGACAGGGGCAGATAGAAGCTTGCATACAAACTTCCATTGCCTGTTAGCTGCCTGGACTCACATATCCACTGGGAGTAATACAAGAAGGTTATAGGGAGTTCAAAGTCCAAAAGATGTACACATCCATGAGAGATGGTACACTCTGCTGCGGCCAGGGCTAACTGTTAGTGCTTTCTGTAGGATTGTACTGTGAATCTCACATATCTGTGACATTTTTATAATAGGGCTAACATAGTTTTAACAGGCTTCCTCTATTCCTGAGTTTATTAACCTGATTCTAAAATTGTGTGGGTTAAAAGAAAATGCTCCTTGACGTTGTGGTACTGTCTTAATTATGCCACGGTGGAAGATCTTGCTATGCTGACTACAGTCCCTTTGCATGGCTCTGGTACCGAGCAGGTGAGCTCAGAAGTGACCGAGCAGGGGCTGCCCGAGCCCACCGCGCCCCGCTGCAGACGTGCCTGCCCTGCTGCAGGCTTAGAGCACTCTGCGGTGTGCTCTCAGAGGGCAGGCTGATACCCGATGGCACTGTGTGTCTGCAGAGGGAGAGAAGCAGGAGGTGTCTCCCGGATGAATTCCAAACGCTCAGCCACAGCGAAAGGGACGAGGGAAGACCCCGATTAGGGTCCTGCCTGGGTTCTTATACCGGGAGCGGAACAGGGCTCAGGGGTGGATCCGGCTGGGATTGACAGCATGGTATCCCATGGGAGAGCAGCAGGGGAGCGATTAGGGAACAGGAGCCAGTGACACACCGAGTGGGAGGAACTTTCCAGAGGGAAAGGTGTGCTTTGGGGAGAGTGGCCGGGGCTCTCCGCCCAGGGGGCAGGGAGAGGGGTGGAGAGGAACAAGCAGTCCCCGCCCGGGAGTCGGGGAAATGGGCTTGGCTTATACCGGGGAGAGGGACAGCACACGGGAAAGGGGTAACCATAGCGACTGGGGCACAGAGGTACAACTTACAAGCTGCTGAACTTTGACAGGACACGTTAAACTCAATAAAGAGGCTGTAAAACAGAACTTTGAGTCTCTCAGTCATCCCCCAGCTTGCCCCAAGCTGGGGCACTGCAACACAGAACAGCCTTCAGGGCAGCTGCTTGGCTGTGGGAGCAGCTGTGCATGATAAACCATTTTGTCTCTCTAAAGACTTGTTTTAAAGTCCTTTCTGGACAACAGGAATTCCTGTCTGGATCAGGTCCAACATCTAAATTCTGCAGTTCCCATTCAGGCTAATGTCATAAATGGGATGACACACCTGAGCAAAAGTAGCAGGGTCAGGGCTCCTAACAGTGTAGTTTAAACTGCGCCAAAATCTCCCCTCATGAAACAGTGAATAGAAACCTCCAAATAACCAAACCAGATGTTGCAGCTTGTCTTTGGATTCATTTATTACCCTGCTTTTCTGTAGGAGGATTTAGATTCACTCTTTCTTAATGTCATCCAGCAGAGATTGTATTTAGTCAGTAAATTTAATCATAATCTACACATGTTTATGACAAGTTGAGATCCAATTTTATAAGATATGAAAAATTCATTACATTTAAATATTCATTGTTAAAAGAAGCTGTATTTCTATCTGTGATAACAGAAATCAGTATGAGCAGGCAGACAAAATATATTAGGAAGCTAATTCAGAAGAAAAAAGAAAAACAATGCAAAGTCTTCGCATGTATCTCATTTACTAAAAAATGCATAAGGACAAGGATATGAATCTGGCTGGGAGAAAATATATTAGTTCACTGCAGAAATCAGTCACATGTAATTAGAAACACCTCCCTTTTAAGCACAAAGGTCACCAGCTTGTAAATGAATCCTTGGTGGTGTTTTCTCAAGGAGCACACATCTGTCAGTTGTTGCCTCTACAGTGCCCCCTCAAAGACTGCACCTATGCTCGGGTGCAGCTGCACTCCCTGCAGCCTCCCACATTCCTGGTTCCCCACTGCTGAAGCACAGATCCCTCCTTCTCAGACACTTGAGTTTCTTTTCATGGGAAATCAGGGTAAATGAGGAATGGAGAATATCCCTGTTTCTTCCACTTACGCAGTTGGGTGGGACACAACTAAGAGGCACATCTGGGTACCAGAACCACAGAGGAAACAGACAAGCTGTAATTGCTGTTAATGTAATGTAATTTCTCTAATGTTATCTTAAGAATGAAGTCTGGTTAAAATGCCTGCAAGATGGTAAGGATATAATTTAATTCATGAAGGAAGGTGGAAATCCAGAGGCTGAGGATGTGAGAATGAGACATAAAGACTTTCACTGTTCTGCACTCAAATTTATGCTTGTTGAAAGTCAAAACTCTTAGTAACTGATGGATGTGGAGTGACCTCAGTCCAGACTCACGCAGAAGCACAAGAACATCCTCTAGCCTTCTCATGGTTCAGAACCTAGGGTAGTCTCAAAAGAGAAAATTACAGGATGGAGAGAGGCATGAAAAATAAGATGTATTTCTAATGATGTTCCTCCAGAGCAACACTGAACTGTTTTTGTAGGGCAATATGAGAAAACTTGTACAGCTCAAATTTCTAATTCTTGTAGATAGAACCACAACACTTGTTTGGCAGTTTTCTGCAGTGCTGGAATAAAAATGTTTTTTATAATTAACATGAAAATCCTCACATATTTTCCTAATCTATTTGCCAAATAGATGAAAATTTATTTCCTCAATTTATTAATAACATTTTTACATGCTACCTAAATTAAAAAAGTGATTCTACTTTAAATTGGTGTCATCAACAGTGATTAGTGCATTTTATTGATTGATCACTTACTAAAAAGATTCCATCTCTAATGAATTGAAAACTCTCTTCAGACAGACTCAGAAAATCAATAAATAATATGACAGAAAATATTATGAGACAAGATGTTCCTGTCTGTCTTCTTAAAATATAGATACTGGTTCCTGTCTGTAGACTTTTATTTACTGTTGACTTCATTTTACATTTAACAAAAAGTCAGTGGGTGAAAAGGAGATGATAAGAAAATTAAAGGTTTTGTAAAATGGGAATAAGTGGAAGAAACTTTATTGTGTTCTAATAGTGCATAGAAGACACTACAGAAATAGCCGTAAGGAGAAGTGGCCAAGAGAAGAAACTTTATTCCTTGAGGAAAGAAACTGTTCAGCTCGTGTTTAGAATCACTGCCATGAGTCCTTCTTACAGTTTGTCCAGAATCATATAGTGAAAATTGTTATCTCTGACAACACATCAGGCATCTCCTGATGATCTCCCAAAAAACTTATATTTTTGCCTTTCTTCCCTGTCCCTACCTGGTCTGGCAGTATTCTATTCACTTTGTAGAGGTCTTAGGGATGCAAATAGGCAAAGTAAAAGAAGACCATCAGGTCAAATTATTTTTCATTTCATATACTCTCACTTTTTTTTTTGCAACCTGTATTTAGGCTTTTTGTACCCACTTTTAAGGCCTGCCATGATTCTGTTGTAGTGTAATCTGTTTTTCCCTCCTCAGTCTAACCAGGACACCTGTGTTGTAAACCCCTTTTTTAATAAACTTTTTTATTTACTTTTACTTTGTCTCACAATCTTTCCTTCACCTGTGAACCAGCCAGAGCTCCATCACTGCTCTCTCCCTTGGAGAATAATATGCACATGAGCTTATGAAGGATATGGCAAGAGTCACTGCACATCTGCTGAGCTTGAGAACACCACCAGTGTGGACTAATTAAGCTTAGTGCAGTCCACTTTCACTGTGAGTTAAACTCATCTTAATCATAGCTTCCTTTTGGGTTAAAATCACCATTGGTCTGGCAGTATTGCCTACAGATTTGAGCAGGCTGATCACTTTTCCAAGAAGTGTACTGGTGCTTTTTAGTATGCAGATTAAGTTTAGTGTAATATCTGCCATTTAATTTTGGATTTATGATGAGACTTTGCTATTTATATTTCAACCACTCTAAATACCATATTTTAATGAACAGTCTTCATGCACAGTGAATGCTATTTCGGAATGTAGTCTAAGCTAAACCAAAAGATGACTGGACTGATAAATGCCTTTCAAATATTTCTTGGAATGTAAATCAGAGAAGGAAGTATTTGCCCCTCCTTCTTAGAGGAATTCACACCCAGGTGGTGAGGCATCACTATCTTTCAGCCTAGAAGCTTAACTGACAAAACATGGAGGAAAAGGTTTAGTCTATTACTATAAGAGGGACACAAAGTTAACCAGTGAAATGATGCTATATTGCAGCTGTAATGGAAAATACCAGTAATCAATGATGACATGTGAAAAAATTATCTCTGCCAAGAAAATCCAGCTGTATTGTCTCTCTTGGCTAACATTCATCCTTTTACCTTTTAACAAAATGAAATTTTAGGCAATATGTTAAAGAACAGGTTGATGGACTTCTTTTTACCCCAGAAGAAAAGAAGGAAAGAAAAGACTGCCATCTGAAATATAAGCAAAAATCAAATTTTTCTTCTTTTTTATTAATGAGGCACGTTTTTCTTAGAACATCTGAATATCAAAACCATTTATTTGTATATTGGTGATTTGAAAGAGATTTAGCACCATGGTGAGACACTGGAACAGGCCGCACAGAGGAGCTGTGGATGCCCAATACCTAGAATTTTTAAAGACCACTAGATGAGATTTGAGCAACCTGATATAGTGGAAGGTGTCTGTCCATTACCAGGTGGTTGGAACTAGATGATCTTTAGGGTCTCTTCCAACCTCTTAACATTCTGTGATTCTATAATTGCATGATGCTATGATATGATCTTGGCATTGAAAAGCAGTGGAAAGGCCTCAAGGAAAGAAGAAGGAGTATGTTACACTAAACAACACATAGGTTAGAGATACATAGGAGAAGGGGTGAATGTCTAGACAAATACATAAGGCAAAAGATCAAATGTTAATTCACCGGAATTGTATCTTTCAGCTTATCTCCACAGACCGTGTTTAGGGGTATTTCTTTGTTTAGTGCATCAGTTGTGTGGGAGTTTTGGTTGTTTGCATTTTTTTTCTTCTCTAGATTGCTTTTAATTCAATCCTTACATAGATCTGAGTCTTATGGAAGTTTTGGGATAGTGTTTTTTGTTTGTGTTTTTGTTTGTTTGGTTGGAGTTTTTGTATACTTTATTCTGTTGTGGTTTTTTTCCAGGCAACATGAGTGTCATTTCTTCCCTTGTTGAATGAAAGCAGGTGGAACATCATCCATCTGTGCAGAAACCCATGCTAACGGGTAAAGTTACTGACACAACACAGCAAAGCAACTCCTGAGTGCCAATGGAACCCAAGGCTGTTCCACAGAGCCCAGTGGCTCTCAAGGTCACATATGGAAGAAGCAGAGATGATAACATTTAGGTTTGTGATGCACGCGGGTTATCATCACTAATATACCTGCTTCCTGAGGTAGCTACTTCATGAATAATCAATGAGGGAGATGTGAATAAGCAGATGGATTGTAGCTGATGAGTTCCCTCTGGGCAGGCAGAACACAGTTAGCTGTTATGTATAACAAGTAACATATAATACAGGAATCCCACACTGATACAGACACATCACTAAAAAATGGACATTGCCAAGGGCAGCTCTGCATGGGTTAGAGTATAAAAAGGAAGGGTGGCTCGGAAATATGAAACCCAGATGTGTCTGTTTTTAAGAGTCTGTTTATGTAGGTATACTTTAAAGAAATAATGCACCATGTATAGAAAAGGGGAGAAATCCCCCGCCCCTATGAAGGAACTGGAGAACACGTATTCAGTGTTATACATTCATAAAGAAACAGGTAATTTCTGTTTTTCTGCAAGGATTGCAGGTATTAACATGGCTAATATGTATTTTTTGACCAAGTTTTTCAAATTAAAAGGCAAAAGTGAAAAAACAGTGGTGACTTGTTTCATTCATTTTATCTTCATCAGTGAATATACATGTTTTGTGTCATTCATTTAAATAAATATAAATACTAATTTCACATATTTTAAAGAGCCACGTGAAGAAGTTTTAGCTAAAGCATTTAGATAGGACTCAAGCATTTGGCTTCATTTTTTATAGTCTTCCCATGTGATCTTTGACAGGTCACTTAATGTGGGATCTCATTTTAGCCATCCAAAGCTAGGCCAGAATGGTTGATTCCATTCTTTCTGTTAGACACTATTAGCTGTTCATGAAGGGTGCTTCACACTATGGATTTTAATGTATTTAGATCATTATTTTAGTCAATGTCTTCTTCAGATCCCAACATATGCTCTCTGGATACTTAAACAGGAGCAACATTGCATGATTATCTGAAGACCTGTAAAAAGGGAGTAATAGCAAGAACACAATTACAACAATTAAAAAAAGGTTTTGCTGTCACGTTGCTTTTCTAAATTGTCAGCTCTCTGTATATGAAGGTTATCTCTTAAGTTAATGGGTCCAGTCTTCCAGTCTAGATTGAAATATTGAATTATTATTGTCACCCACACACACATATATATAAATATAAAAAAATTAACCATTTTTGTACCACAGTTGCCAGGATAACCCTAGCCAATTAAAAGAACTACTTAATTCATCTTTTATGAAAGCGATATAATCAACAAGATAAATAGATAAGTAGAAAGGCTTCCAGGATCTAAAAATTTTCTTGGAATTGACTTACTCTTCACATCTTCTGCTGAAGTAGATGGAGGATGTATCAGACCAAATCAAAATGGGTTCTGAAGATTTGAAGATTGAGAGGAAGGCAGAAGTGGTTTGAGGACATTTATTATTAATTTCTTCAGGAATATAAGACTAGTTTACCCAAATTGAAAGATAGAAAGAAATTCTACACAGAGAATAATTAAATAAGGTAGACTTTGGCAAAGATACTCTGTTAACACCAAGTTTTAAAGGAAAGCACCACCAAACATACAATGATTAGAACTAATTAAGAAGGGAAGTTTAGAGTTGATGGCTACATGGAGTACCTCTTGAGAGAATGGCATTACTCTATGCAGAGAGCTGATCAAGAGCTAGCTTTTCTCGTTATGGGAAATACAATTTTTCAAAAATGCTGTAAGAAAAAATTATGAACTGTGTCCTCTTGTGAGCAATATTTTCTGTGACATGATTTTATTCATCATAGCTGTCTCAGTGACCTGATTCAATTTTATAAAATACAAAATGCCTCCCAAGGTATAGTGTGCTCTGTAGTCATCATGTACTTCACAAGTAGTATGGCATATTTTTCATCTTGTAATAGCTGGAAATCATGACACTACTATATCACAATGATGACAGTACTATGTCACAAATATAATTTCCTAACACGTCTTTGGTGGGGTGGGAGAGAATTTATTTTTGTAATGTGTCAGACATAGTAAGAATAAGAGTAATAATGAGAATTAAAGTAATTATGAAATTCCAGAGTAATGCAAAAGATTATCTACTTTAAAAAAAAAACCCAATTCATATACAATTGTAATCTGTGAATTCATGCTGAATTTTATTATTTATCTCTAACACTGGTTATGGTTTTCATTTTTGATTTCTGCATCATTGAAAATATATAATACCAAATGATCCAGCCTGGCTACTCACTACCCCTATCTCTTATATATAAAGCTGATATATTAAATGGTATCCTTGAAGGGGGCTCAAAAATGTTGCAATAAAAAGTGGTATATGGCTTAAATGTGCCTTAACGTGACCATCTCAAGTTAAGGAACATTTAAATTTTTTCCAGCATTGCTGCTGGCTTAAGTGCTCCATTCCTCTCATGCCAAAAGCACAGAAAAAGTGTCCATCCTTCTTGAAGAGAGGCCAAAGATGAAAGCTGCTTTCATCTTCCCTTCTGATTCCCTTCATCTGTTTTTGGAGTGCAAGGCAAATACAGATTTTAGGAAACTCTGCAGATTGAATGTAGTGAGATACTGTATGTCATCTTTACTGAAAAAAGTAAAGAGAAATGTAAATCCATTTGTTGGTGCCCGGATGAGTTGGAAATTATCTGGGTCAGAGGCATTGTGAGTGTAAGAGTCCAAAATTACCCTAAAACAAAGAACTTCAGCAAGGAAATTACAGCTGAATGTAACAAAAGGGAAAAATAAACATGCAGAGAAGAAACCCAGAAGCAAGTGTCCATAAATGAATCCTTTGAACAAGTTAATAATTACTTTGACTTTTATCTTTCAACACAGAGTTCCTTTATTTATTGGAGGAAATGCTACCTGGGAAATAATGTGATAATAAGAATTATCCAAATGTTTCCAGGAGATGATATAAATACTATCTGACATGTTCCTGCCTGCTAAAAATTGATAGAAAGTGATGCAGTAACTCTTTTAATTTTTAAGTTATATCCTTTCTGACCCTTCCCCCCTCCTCACTTCATTTTCTCATACATTTTGAATAGTTTATAAATACAAGAACAACACTGATGTCTCTGTGGAAAATGTAGTTGCTGGTAAACAGCTGTCTCTATCACTGTTCCTATCAATGAGGCACATGCCCAGACACACAGAAGCACACATGCATATTTTTACATGAACATAAGCTTGGGCTTCAACATACGTCATCTCTGCACTTTTTGCTGAACCATTTTTTACATTCTGTCAAAATTTTGTTCTCTAGCCATGAGACTGATTTGTTATTACTAAATTGTTTTAACAAATGGAGCAAAGAGTCTTTAAGGTTGGCTTCAGAAACCTTCTGCATACTTTTCAAATTTTAACATACTTTGATTAAAGGTCACACGCTTGAACTGGAATGCAGTTATTATGAACCAGGTACAGTCCTGAGTGACAGTAATCAGAGGCTTTTTTTTGCCTACCTTGTTCTTATATGCAGAATAAGCCACTGTTTGCTGTATTGTATTAAAAAGCTGCTTCTTATAGCCTGAGTTAATTCTTTGTGTAAAATGGAAAGCTAAACTTAGTTTGCCAGTACTTTATTTCTAACTTCTCTTTTTCAATACTTTTGAGCTATGATAACTTAAAACTAATTTCATTAAGAGCTAACATACAATTTGCATGGGTTTGACATAGGAAATTTGGTCCTTAAAATGTGAAATTCACTCCTTCAAGTGAAGCCTTGAAATGGCTACCTGAAAACAGAAGCTAGACAAAAATAAGAGAATAAAAGTAGGTATTTATTTGAAGGGCCTTTGAAGGTACACCCTGGGAGTGTAAAGCCTATGCGGGGCTCCGCCCAAGATGGACACTGGGTCTCAGGTTCTTCACACTTTTAGAAGTTTTATCCATTTGCATATCAGGGTTAATATTCCAATTACAATGGTGTAATTACCCCAAATTTACCCCTCCTCTCAAAGACTTTTAGTTTACACATTTTGGGGCCTGGGACAATCAAGCTGTTCTTGAAGTGGAAACCTAGAGAGGTTTGTTATGTCTAACAAGCATGAGAGAACAGCAGTTAACACCCCACATGATACTTCAGAGTTACACACTGGGCTGTACAGGATTTGAAAAATATAAAGGTTAAAACCTAAGGCATCACAAGGATGAATCTCGCTGCCATAATACCGTAAGAGATTCTCTACTGAACTGTTGTTGGACATGCTGAGAACCTGATTTTTTTGGTGTGATAGACATGCAAACGACACAGATGGTGATGTCTTTCAGTTTTGAAGAGGAGTTTCAAATGCACCTTGACTTAAAAATCATTATCAGTTGTTGAATATATTAAAAATTCCAAAGTATGACCATTCCTCTTTGTTCACCTAAGGCATGTGAGCAAGTTTTGCAAATAAATCACTAATCATAGAACTGACATTTTCTTGAGTCAGCATTTCCATTTACATTGAGAAGCTTCTGTTGCCACTGAAAGCTTTCCACAATGATATGTAACATCTGGATTCAATATCGTATTTGTTCCTAAGTACAGCTGGTATGGTACAAATGGTACATGAGGCAGTCCTTTCCCATGCTGGGCCCATCACTGGGAGAGCCCTGGCACAGGTATGCCATCACTGTTGCCTACAGTGGGCATCTGGGTTTGTGCCTCTGCTGTGATCCGTGCCAGGGAAATCATCACCCTCCGTGGGAACGCTCACAGTACCAGGGTCCTCTCAGCCCAGCACCACTGCAAAAGAGGAAAACTGTCTGTGCCTTCCCACCTGGAAAAGATGAGGCAGATTTAGCTCGAGCGGCAATTAGCCTTTTTAATGGGTTTCAAAAAGTGGGTATTTATTTGAGTTGGAAAAAGCTACCTTTTATAGGATTTATAGAGCAGTGGCAAAGTAAACAGGCAATCCATTAGAGGCCAGCCATTCTTGTGTCTGGAGTTGATGTGTTAATCTTACAGCTTTCAGCGA
Source organism: Vireo altiloquus (assembly GCA_013396875.1). Classification (NCBI taxonomy): domain Eukaryota; kingdom Metazoa; phylum Chordata; class Aves; order Passeriformes; family Vireonidae; genus Vireo; species Vireo altiloquus. The sequence continues at coordinate 64,424 of VZRF01001698.1, forward strand.
GTAATGCATGACCATTAAAGCATCCCTGCACAAGCTCTCCTGACCACCTGTCATTTCTTTAGGCAGCTATTAATGGGAGTGACATTTTAGCTTATGAGAAATCAAATTACAAGACAGTGAGGAAATGAATACTTCAGCACTTCATTATAGGAAAAAAACGGTAACAGCCTATACATTTTTTAATTAGTTATTCACCTGGATCTATTTCATCTCTCAGACCAGTGTGTGATGTTGGTGATAAATCTATTCGAAACTGACCAAAATAGAGGAATTTGCCTGGGAAAAAAAAAAAAAAAAAGAAAAAATTGCCGAACAGCACTAGAAATGTTTGATGGCTGACTTCTAGAAGAAGAAATCCTCTAAAAGTTCAGATAGAAGATACCGTATTGGATTTACTAGATGTCTAACAGAGCACAATATTCATTGCTTGAGCAGAAGAGGTCATTAAAATACTATAAATGCCTTCCCTGGAAGTTAAGGAGGGACAGGCCAGCTCAGCAAGGTTCATGTGGAGGAGACAAAGCAGCAATTAAACACAGATGAAAGTGATTGCCTTTGGTGTGCTAAGGCATCTGGGGCCTGTTGGAAGATGGAGCTTCCTGGTGCCCAGGGCAGAAGGGCAGCAGTTGATTAGCCTGAGGGAGGAGGGTGGGTTTGGAGAAGGCATGACCGGATGGTTCGGGGATTTTAAAATGGTATTTGAAAATAATGAGGCCTGAAGGTAATGACCACATTGATGAGTTGAATATTGTTTTCATGTTGCCTGCCTTATAACAGAATGAAAATTACAATAATGTCAGAAGACCTGTTCTCTGTTACAATAAACAGACCCCATACAGAAAGAGACTGGTTGACTTCCTTTTCCAAAGAAGAAAACAGATCAGCTCAGAATAGCCTTTTCATAGAGAACTGGACATTTACTTTCAAATGCAAAATAAGACAGGTCATTGAGCTCTTTCATTTCATTGAAAAGAGAACAGTGTGTCACTACCTGTTCTGTTTAAATATGTGAGAAGAGAGATGCAAATTGGACATGGCATTATAATACTATTTAGGGAAAATTACACAGTGTACAAGGAAGTTAGATTTTATTAGGTTTCCTCAACTTCACTTTGCAGGTAATGACTTTCCTCGATCAGGAAAGCAGCCATCAGGATGATTATACTGATATCACGTCATTTAGTCATGGGCAGCTTTTCTTAGTATGAACATGACCAGGAGTTGTGCCTGTGTCCTTTTGTGGCCTTTTTCTTCCACCCCAAAAGTTGACATGTTTTTATACATATTACTTTGCTTCTAGAAGATTTTTTTTCTGATTGTAAGCAGAATTTTACTATTATTTACAATTTAAAATTCATGGATTTTTTTCATTACAGTACAATTTTGTTATGTTTGCTGCTGTCAGGTAAATATTTCATTATTCTTTCGGAGTATCAGGTAGAAAATTGTCAAATATATATATCTATGCATGTGTATATATCAGCTAAATCTTTCAAATTTACAGGAACATGGATGATGCCTTCATAGCTTCGTCATTTTTTTTCACTTAGAAACATTTTCAATCCTGATGCTCCAAAATCCATCTTCATATTTCTTTTTGTGGTGTCAAGTGGGTCGAGGCCCACTGTTAGATGTAGTGTAGTATGGTATAGAGGGATCCTTTCCATTGGTAGGAGTAGACTCTCTGGGGCTTCAGCTTAGTTCCTCAACAGATACATTTCTTCCTGTATCACAGTGTTTAAAATATCAAACCAAAAGAACAGGCATGTTTCAGAGAAAAAGTGTTACCTCTCTTCTATAGATGGGGATCTACAGCCTGAATTGCCTCATGTAATTCTAAAATAAATGGAAAGAACTCTTGTTTCCTTATGACCTGTTGCACAGTCATATTAAAAGTAGGTCTGAAGAAAGACCTTGAATTTCCTGGTTTCTTCACAAGCTGTTTTAGCTCGAGTCTATTTTTAATTCATAATAATCAGGAGTGAATAGTGTATTCCATCTTAGATGTAAGCTTTAATGAATAGGATAAAGAGATGCAATATACGTCCTGTCTTGTCATCATGTATAAAGTTAATTTTTTTAAAATTTAGAATGGAGTGATTATTCATTTATCTAGACACTTTTTAATGAGTATCATGTCTGCAGCAGGTTGTCAACCGTTATTTGTAGGAAAATCTAAAAGACATTTCTGAGACTGTACTTTGGAGATATTATATTCGACTGTGTTTTCAGTAAGGAGACTAAAGCTTTTGCAGTTCTTTTGTTCTTTCTAAAAATTTTGTATTCTTTTTCTGCTCCATCTTCTTTAAGTATTTTTCCCATTTAGAGAGCTCTGGGAACATAGCCCTTTCCTTGCAGTGCTAATTAAGTTCACTCATTCATTGCAACAATAGCAGCAAAGAAGGATGAAAAAGCTGAAATAAATTTTCCCCTGGCAGAGAAATTAAAGTGTTGCTATGCTTAAAAATAACTCTTCTCCTCATCTCTCCCATTCTTTCTTATTGTAAGAAACTAAATCTGCTTTCTGAAAGAAATACAATTCTATCAATACTACAATCTGGACAGCATGTAGACCATTAATATCGTTGTGCAGTATATTCTAATGTTAAATTCAGGTTCACAAAAGCTTTCCCTGAGTTAATAATTAGATTAAAATTATACCAGCAAAGCCCCTCTTTTTACCTATTAATACATGAAATTTAATTTTTCTGCTGGAAATCCATCAGTTCCAGGACATAGCCCTTATATACCTTTTGACAGTAAAATTAAAGACATGGAAAATTGCTGCAACTTTACTTCTTGCTACTTGAAAGACTGCTATAATTCATGAAAATGTCAGTTTTGCAATCCATTTATGGTTAATGGATTATTGTCTCAGGGACTAGGGATAGTTTGAAAAAATACTACTCCCCAGTTTCCATTTTATGTGCCAATGGAGACAGGAGAATGAATTTATTCTGAAATAACAAAACTTCCTTTTCTTCCTATTTCTATATAAATGACTTGGTTTAAAATTGGAAAATAGGCATGCTGGCTTATCTTATCACAAGCAAACTGTTACTCTCTTAAGACCATATTTTCTACCAGAGACTGTATTTTAGATAAATTTGGATTTTTTTTGGATTCTCATATAAAACAGTATGAGAGCAATAATTTGAGATTGCCCAGAAGATGACAGGTACCATACAAATAATTCTCCAGGTTATTCTGTAACATGTGGGAAGGCAATGGTGTGGCATTTTAAAGTCAGACTTGACTTTCACCAGTTTATACTGTTAATACACAACTATCATTAGTACATTTTCTCTACTCTAGATGTTTTTACAAATCTTGTAGCATAAGTGCAGACATTTAATAGGATTCCACTCCTTTTCTCATGCAGCATTCTTCTAGGTGTTGTATACTCCTAGATGATGGGTAATCCATGTCAATGTTAGGCTTGGTTTTCCATGGAGATTCCTTGCTGGTTTCCCTGAATAGTTTTGTGTCATGAAGAACTCTCTCTGCTTAAATGCTTCTCTCTGATCTACGTGGAAGTAAAATAACATGCATAGGCTACAAATTTTTCAAATTTTATTTTCCAAACTATTTAAAGATTGTTCTACTTGCCCAGTACCTGCACTTTTCTGTGATCATTCCAGCAGTGAGTGAAAAAAATAGCTTGACTGGAATCTGAGTGGGTAACACTGATGAACATCACAGCTACATAAAATACTCCAAGGGATACCCCAATACTGTTTTTCTTGCAATAACCGTCTCTCCAAATGACTGAATCCAGTGTAGTCTTGTAGTGAAAATTTTTCCTGTGTCCCTGTGTCCTGAATAAATGGCTAGGATCTTTCCCATCATCTATAGAAGAGATGAAAAGTAAAAAAAAATATTTTCTGAAACGGATTAGTTTGCCTTTAAAAAAAGTTATGTTTTTCTAAAGGAAAAAAATACAATAATGTTTTGCTCAGGACTTTGACTTAAAACAGATGTCTTAAAGATAGTGATGGATAAGTGTCTCCAGCTGAAAATATACCAGGGAAGGTTTAAGAGAAGTTATATTTAAAGGCATTTAAATGAAGGGGGAAAAAAGGCAGAAATATGTCATTTATCTAGGACAATAAAGTACAAAAATGCTAATAAACCTAGAAATCTGAATGTGGTCTTTCTGTATCTTTGAAAAGACACTTCAGTAGACCAAATTATTTGATAGACAATCAGTAATGGCTGCAAAAACTATGGCCTTATGAGTTATCAGCCCCATTCTCTGCTGCCTCTTTTGCCCAGATTTAATATCTTGGCCAACCACTCTGCAGGCTGAAACTCATCCTGTTGAAGTTGCAAGACAGAATTCATAGGACTGGTAAACATCTGATGTGGTAAAGCTTTTTCTTGCAGGCTTTTGAACTTCCTTTGCCTAGCTTTATCTCTGAAATATTTCCAAATACCTTTTTTTTGTTTTCTATAGCATTTTATTTTTCTTTTATGTGACAGATTATTTTTAGATTTCCTATATTTAGTCTAAATTTTAATTGAACTTTTAAAAACAGTAAATGACAAAAGGGGCACAAAAATTCAGACAATTTAAAGGTCTGAAAATCAGCTTTCTATGTAGTTGTCTGTGTGCAGACACAGTATCATAGTGAACCTGAGTGAATGAACACCCTGCAATGTGAGACCTGTAAAGAGATCTGTAGAATTAAAAATATACCAGCCTTTTGGTTTAAAAACTCTTTGAAAGGAGGGCGTAGGAAAGTCTTCCCTAAGCCCTCCTTTCAAAGAGTTACAGTATAATTGCCACTCAGCTGTGAAGTGTCCTTCACTTACTCCACTTAGCAATTTACATCATAAAGGTGGCTCAAGGAGTTTGCATCTGAACTGTTCCTGTGCAGTTATATTTGAGACAGGTAGAAATTTAGAGCTAACAATCCGAGGCCAGCTTTCAATTGGTGATGATGGTATTTAGGATAAGCAATGTTAGACTGATTTGCTATTGATAGCTGAACAAAAGCAGACCAGAGGCAAACAACATGTCCAGTTTGTGTCCATTAGCTGTGTGTTCTGATATTCAGAGGGTTCAAGCAAAAATAAAGAAGCAGAAAGATGGAGCATGTATGCTAATACTGGTTTTTGTAGCAAAAATAATGGTTCCAACCCCATTAGAAGCTCAGCATAAATAGACTTCTGCATTTATGGAAACATATATGAGATGAAAGAGTGAAATGGCCAGGGGAGTCTTCCTCTCAGGATCAGGGCCAGAATGAGCTGCTGGTAAGAAGAGGTGGTATAAAAACAAGGATGTGGAATATGGAAAACAGGAGAATCAATTATGCCAATTTATCATACAGAAAGTACTGGCAAATGTTTTCACTGCAATTAATACTACCAGTGTGTCAGCAACAGCACTTTTGCTGTTTCATTCAGATTAGTTATTTAAATAGAAGAAAAAAAATTTTTGAGTTATTACTGGTGACAGCATTGGAGAATTTGTGAGCCAGAGTCAGATGTGGAAGTGGGGAAGAATATTATATGCTGCAGGGAAGAATGCTCTCTAGGCTATATGTATGCAAACTGTTGTTTTTTTTTTTTTTATACTAAATTCTGCCAAATGCACAGTGCATTACAAGAACTGCACTTGGGAATCTTCTGTGTTATTGCTGTCTGGTTTTTGTCATAGTGAGAAGTTGTGGCTTTGGCAAGCCCAAAGCACTCATCAATGCAGGATGGCTATGCTGTGTGCCACTCATCTATTTGTGTGTGAGTAGCTGCATGCTGCTCAGATCTGACGACAAGTGTTGCTTCTGCTTTTCTTTCAGCAGAATAAACCACTGCAAGTCATACCTCTCTAGTATTGAATTTATAGCCCTCCTGTGACATCGGTTATATTTTAGGTAGCAAGGTGACCACTGTCAGGTATAGTTTCCAAAAGAGGTACATTCCTGCTTTTCCCAAGCTCCTCCTCTTCTGCTTACAGGCAAAACCTCTGCAATGAAGCCCAACCAAATGGGAACCCTGCTGAAATATTGCCACACTGACACCTACACACGCTTCTCTGAGAAGTGACATATTTCTTCTCACATTAGTATTTTATCTGTGCCTAGAAAGACTTTCTTAAGCTCAAGTCCCCATGACAGGGGAATGAGACAAACACTGAGATAAAGGCAGAGTTACAGCCTGCCCCTTGCCTGCTGCTGAGAGAGAGCATGGCCAGGGGAGGCAAAGACATTACCAAACTCAAACAGACTCTAATGTTATCCTGAGAGGGTCTGATGCACCTCTGAGAACGTATGAGGCACTCTGTCCTTTGAAATGGTTTGGCAATGTTTGCATATGCTGACTACACTGCAGCAGGGTCTGGTTTGCTCAGACTCCAGTCCAGTTCAGCCCTCTGAGCAGTGAATTTCCAGTTCTGGCTACAGGGAAATAGGAGGAAGAGGAGGAAAGGCGTGGAAGAAATCAATGGGCTCTCTCTCATTCCCTCTTCTCCTAGCAGCAGATGAAAGGGCCAGAGACAGATGAATACAGTCAAGCTTCTTTCAGCCTGGAACACGATGTTCAGTCGGGGAAATTGAAGCAGATCAGTAACCACTTTGTTTTCTGACAGGAACACTGCTGTGTGTGCACGTGAGACAGATGAATGAGGAGAGTGAGAGTAGGACAGAGCTTTGCAGCTTTCCTGCTTTCCAGTGAGGCAACAGAAAGAAAAACAGGCAGGTAGAGTACAAGGTGTCCTTATCCTCACTAATTCCTTTTTATTACAGGATACAGGACAGTAGCTTAACAGATGGATAATTTTAATTTTAAAATAAAATAGGATGCAGAGCCTTACATTCTTGAAAGGAATCTTTGCAAGGAAAGAGGAAATGTCATTCAGGCTTTTCTGATGAGTTTATTTACACAGAAAACCCTTTATATAAATTCAGGACAATTCCATTCATGTGATTAGTTTGTCATGCATCAGAATAGGAGGTCCATTTATGGTTCAAGGGTGTACAGCTGGAACGTGGTGACATTTGCTGAAACTCCCAGGATACTGGGTTTATTTATTTTAAATGAAAGAGAGGAAAAAAATGTACAAGCAGAAAACCATGGTAAAAGGAATGGTTTCAAATAAAACATTGTCAAGTACTTTTTCTAAAAACATTAATCACTTAACTGGAGTCGTGTTCTGGAACAGGTTATGTAACTCAGTGAAGAAAAATTTCAAGATGCCTGTGACTAGTGGGATGACAACTTATAATAATTATCACAGTGCAGAAATTAGATCAATTTCAAAGGCCATAGGAAGTCAGTGGCAGTCAGGAGCACTCCAAAGTTCAACCAGCAGCCAAGTATTGTGCCTCCCAGGATTTTGATCCAAGTGTGAGATGCTGCTTTTCCTCAGATGTACTTTCTGTTTGCTTGCTCAGTGTATCTCTGCAACACAAATAGCCAGGACATTGTCTTCTAACTTACAAATAAAATAGTTTTCTAAAATATGAGAAGACTTACAAGGCCTGTCTGCCTTATCAATAACTTTTAAATCCAAAGTATGAATGGTGTCAAAGTGAAGTCCCCAAAAAATCTCTGGGTGGCACATGTTTGGCCATTTTTAAAATTACTTTTCAGGTGATAGGAATCATTAATTACAAATAAAGTCCATGATATCCTATCTGAAAGGGGTGGCTGCAAGAATTTTCTGTGAGAAATATTAAGGTTCTCTAATCTCTAATACATTCATTTGGAATAGAAGGAGTAAATAAGTAAAATGTATTAATAAATGGGTTTGGTTGTCATGGGAACCAATTGTCTCAGGTGCTCTGTTCCAATACAGCTATTAACCCCTAGTCCATATTTATTATTCAAGGGAAATAACTGACTCGAAAAAGGAAGATTGGTTGTCACAAAAAAGAGAAGACAGTGTGCTAAAGTTGAGTCATTTGCATGCAATAAAAATGAATTAAAGAGGATGAATCTTCTTCAGACCCAAAATGATTTGCATTTGGGTTATTGCTCTATTTTTCTCAGTTCTCAATATTATAGGATGTCAAAAAGAACTAGGAACAGCGGATCTGGAATGAAATACAGTACCCTACAGCTACTGTGTTCTGACTAAGATCTTTATCATGCTCTTTGAGACTTTCATCCTACCATTACAGCTTGTTCTAGTAATAATCAGGTGAAAAAATTCATAGGAAGAGCTCATATTATTAATAATCTGATGGGTTTTTTTTCTGGTAACAGCCCCTATTTACTCTAGTTTGTAATTGTGACAATACCCCACTTAACTGGACTGAACAGACTGAAGGGTATTTCTCAATGCACATGTAAAAAGAATTTGCACAAAGGTGTGTCTTGATGCAATAATTTCTGTTTCCAAGGAATCTACACATACAATTTTATTTTTAAAATATCAGTAATCCAAGACTGAAAAGCATTTTTTAAAACTCATTCTAGCTATTATTTGTTGAAATTTGTCCTGTATTGTCTCAGGAATGTACTATATGAATTCTTCTCTAGAAAGTGTTTGCCGCCTTCTGCTTTTGTGTTTTTTCAGTACCCAATATGCTCTAACACCAATTCCCACATCTGCAATTACCAATTTTTTTACAGGCTCCTTTACTGAATCCTCCTCATCTATTCAGATGGGCGTGGGATTTATGTTTTGGATTATGGCTGTTATTTTGCTGCTTTTATTTTTTTTTCTTCAAAATATTAATAATATAAAGGAACTTTAGGAACTGTTGATTAAAAGGAAAAAAAAACCAAGAAGTCTCTGTGTTGGTTTTTTTTCTCTAACCCTAGACTAAAGGCAAGTATTTCACTTGCCAGTTTCAGTGATGTTTTAACAATCACAAAATGATCATAAAGAATGCTTTTACTTAGTTTACCCTGGGAGTTGGGATGAAATGATCTCCTGGTTGCTTGAAACAGAGGATTTTGAATTAGTCAGGAGCTTCATTTTTCTGGCTTTAATTCTTGCTAATGGAATTCTTTAGTGGATTAAAAGTAAGACTTTATCGTCTCATGTCCAAAAATATTGAAAACTCTGTGCAATGTGATTATTTTTAAGACGTTGTCAAACTTGACCTGTTAGAAACTTTCTAATGAGGAAATAACTATAACATTTAACAAATATAACCCGGCAACCCTTATTTTTCAAAGTCCCGTGATGCACTTGAAGTCTTGGGATGATATGAGTAAAAGTGCTGGCTAAAGGAAGATGAAGAATTTGGCAAATAGCCTTAGTTACCACATTCCCTATTCTGTCCTGTCCTCTTTTGCTGTCCCCAGTTAATAATGTATGTATGTCAGATAACCTTTAATGTGAACTTGCTGTTTCTGAGAGGGAAAACAAAAATTGCATCCCTAAAACATGACTTCCTCTCTTTTTTCTCTGTTTTTATTTACTCTTTGCCTATTGCACATTATCACTGCTATTACCTAGTGATACCTACCATTGACGTGGTAGGCAGATTCATTTATCAATGCTAGAACTGATAACTCTTTGTACAGTATTCCCAGTACTGCAGTCAGCCTCTAATCTTTTCTGCCACAAAAGGTACCTATAGCAGCAGTACTTCTCCCCTCTCAATCTTTTTCAAATCATATGTTGTGTCTGCTTGCAAAAATTGTGATTTATCTATAGGTGGCAGCAGACTTACACTGTAAGACCAGAGCAAGACCTGTCAATTACTTCCAATTATTTGTGCATTATCACTTTATCTCTGTAAAGACAGTGTACAGGACAAAAGGCCTGTAGAAGCAAATATGTGGGTGGATTAGGCTATAATTTTAGCAGCTGAGAAAAAAATGGGAAAGAATAAGACAGAAAAATATTTGAAAGGAGGGATAATGTTCATGCAATAATAAGCTTACTTTGCAGATGATCATAATTTACTGCCTCCTTTTTACAAAGATATCATTTGGGAATTAACCTACATACTTGAACAGCACCTCTTTGCAGCAGGACTCAACAGAGTTTGACCAGAGTTCTGCTGTTGATAATCTGTGTTGTTTTTTCATTGTGACATAATTATGGCAAAAATTTTCTTAATCCTACAACTAGGAAACCACTATGAGAATATTTATGATGAAATATCTTGTTTGTACATCATATATAGGTGGACATGCTTCAAGGGACGAGTTAGCCTCTGTATTAGGTTTCGGTGGCTGAAAATGCTCATTGACTCTTCTATTGTAATGTTCTTATTATCTTCTGGTCCTTCCTAAGAATCATAAAGGAGATTAAATTAAATTGTTCAAAAGGCAGACCATTAAACCCTTGATATGTGCTGCATTGCATGCATCAGATATCATAGTGGAAAATAGATTTCTTATGGGAGATAATAGAAGATAATGAAAGTAAAAACAATTATAAAAAGTAGGGCCCAGTTATTATCAGCACCATCAATATTTGCATACTAGGCCTAAGGACTAATTCATAGCATATCTGGTTTATTACTGAACTTACATGAGCCAAAAAGAGTTTTGCTATGCATTTGTCATTGCTTTTAAAAAACTATATGAATGAAGAAAATTGCACCTTGAAATTTTAGGCTTCCTGCACTTCAAGCAAAACTGATACTAGGTGTCTGTCAGGGTGAAAATAACCAATATACTATAAAATTAACTGAGACGGGAACAGCACAGATTTGTTGACAGTGAATTGACACCAAATTATTGGAAAGCCTCGGGTTTTTTGGCCATGTGTGAGCACATAAGGGAAAGCTCAGAGGCATAATCAGCCTTCTTTGCATTTTCAAAATAGTTTGCACTCATTTTACTCTAAGAAAGTAAGACTTGCCATTGAAAATCTTAGTCATCTTAGTAGTCATTACTCCTGCCAATTGTCATCTCTTTTTTTCCCATGGTTCATGTGGAGAAGCCCAGTTTGCTGATACAAGCACACTCACTGGCGGGTTCGGTCAATGCTCCTGACTTGCTCCTGTCTCTGCTTTCCTGCTTAACAAACAGGTCAGGCCTGTCCAGCATGGAGCCACAGGGACAGGGAACAGCAAGGTAAGAACATGTGAGAATTACTCACTTCTCTAAAACCTGAGATGCCTCATGGGCACACGGAAGTGAAATCTGAAGGTGCTGGGAGCCTTGAAGGTCACAACGAAGAGATAACAGCTGAGGATCAGGACTCTAGGTGTAGTTAACTAAATTCCCAATTTAGAAGCCTAAACCTATTTGTGTTTGTGATCCTAAGTTAGGTAACTTAGATTTCCTAGGATTGAGTCCTCCTGTTTGATCTAAGCAAAGAATTCTTTAACCAGATTTAAATTTTTTGTTTGACATCTTAGGTATTTATGATGACAAGATAGAAAATATCATATACTCTATCAAATATATTGTGCTTTAACAACAGCAACAGGAGACTTTGTAGGCTGTGACTCTGCCATTAAACACATGTATGTGAAAGTATAAAGGTATTTTTTTCCTTTTTTGAACAAGTTTTCCTCTTGAATATCATAACTAGCAGATATAAAGTAGCTTAGAGACTAACACAAAGAGTTGAAGGTTGAAAGAGGGTAGATCAGCTCAGCTAACAATATCAACAAGTCTTCATGTACTCTCAACTCTTTACCCTCTGCTGTATTTCTGTGTCATTCTGTGTGCTAGTTTTTAACTTGCCAGAAAAAAAAAGGGGTGATCTACTTCCAATGCCACTTTTTTCATGATTTGGTATGACATTCATCCAATTTAAACTATAGTGATAGGACAGATACACTTTTCACATCCTCTGCTGGAAAGAAATTTTCCTTTTGAGAAATCTAAGAAATGTCATGGTCTGCAGAGATGAAACTTCTTAGACTAATGCACTTTATTTCATTTTATGTCTGTTATGTAAGAAAAAAATGCATTAAGCTTTATCCGAGAGCATGAACCCATTGAAAGCTTCTACTTTGAGAAGTATCTCCATTCAGCGGCTAAAGTCCTTGAAAAAAACCAGTGAATAAATCTTCATCATTGAGATGGTAATGAAATTTTAGTAGTTTAATACTTAAAAAACCTCGAACTTTATGGCATAGGCATATGTAGTGGTTAAAGGGGGTTCTGAATAGTCATTAACACTGGGAAGTGCTGTCTGTAGCCAGTAGGATGTAGCTTCTTCAGATGAAGTTATGTGTTTACCACATAGCATATGTCTTGCAGACATAACATATGTTTGCAAGATTGTGCCCTTTCTCTTCTGATATCTTTCTCTCTCCATTTCATTCCTCTCTGGGAATATCCAGAAACTTCAGAGGAATAAAAAATTAGGGTTTAGAAAACCAGATACAATAAAGATATTAAGCTCCTAGAATTTAGCTGCTGGGGTACCTCATCTTTAGGTGTTTTGAGCCCAAGGTGCTGTGTAGAATCATGAGCTTAGTGTATGTGTTTTCTTTACTGTATAAAAGTGCTCGGACCCAGCTGTCCTGCTAAGAGTCCCAGAAGACTATTAGAGCGGGAAAAATCAAGTCCAGTTCTCTGCTTAGGCTGAAAAATTTCAACATACTACTGTCACTTCTAATGGGGTGTTTTACCTGCCATGCTAGGTTTTCAGTTGTCTTCTGCAGAAGCCATGCACAAAGCCCTGGCACTGCTGGGAGTAAGCTTCTGCTTAAAGCCAGCAGATAGAGATGACATCTTCTGCATCCCTCTTGAAATGCTGACAATTCCTCCAGAATTTCCTTGCTTCTTTCCAGTTGGATGTCAGCTCAGCAAGTTCATTTAAAGCATCAATTCAAATGAACAATCTACCATAGTTTATTTTATTTGAAGGCTCTCATGCAAATTTTCTTGCAACAAGCTCTGTGGGGAATAACTTGGAAGACAAGAAATACAATAAATTAGTGGCTGACAGTAATGTCATAGAGATGCACAGCTGTTACCTAGGTGAACGTCCGGTTTAAGCCTTAATCTTCCTCTCCTAACACTGAGAGGACTTCAGCAGATCCACAGGCAGATTCAGCTGTCTTGCGCTGCTGTGCTCCAATTAGACTGAAAAATATCACCTGCCATCCTCAAGGCAATCAGCTTCTTGCAAAATCTTACAGTTCTAGTTGATTGATCTAAACTCTTGTTCTAAAACTAGATGATGGTGTTTAAAAAGAACAAGGTTAAAAAAGTTGCTCAGCAAGAGGGAAAAAATCGTAACATGGGAATAGAGTGGATAAAAAGAAAGACAATGCACACTAGTGTAGCTATTTGTAGATGGAGTTTTATCACATGAGTGTTTTGGCAATTACTTGAAATTAGTGATATTCGCATATTTTAGAAATCATGTTTCTTTTAGGGATTTTATCAGTTTCATAATAATAAAATGAAGAGTACTTTACAGGCAGAAATACTTTAGCACATTAAATGACAATATGTTTCTCAGTCATCTCTCTCTGTGTGAAAGCCATAGGATGCATTTCTTGCATGGCTGACTTTGCTACTTCAGAATAGCTAGTAGCATGTAAGGCAAAATCTTGAAAAAGACAGTATTTTTGTTGATACTTTTCACCTTCAGAAAAATCCTTTAGTAATATTTTCATATTTCATGAGTAAAGTTGACTACCTTTTGGTAACTCTTCATCTCCAAAGAAAAAATAGAAGAAAATGTTTCCAGAGTCACAGATAAGGACATTTCTTGTACTTACATGGAGATTAAAAAGAAAGGTTAAGTCCTCATTTCTTCTGTCAGGCTTCAATTTCCATGCCATTTGGGAGAGAAGAAAATCTATAGTAAGATAATCGGGAGTCTTGGGAGAAGAAGAATTAGAAGAGTTGATTTCATTATTCAAAAGATACTTCTTTCTTTAAATATTCAAACAAGCTTTGGAGTGCTGTTACCGGGGTGAAGAGTAAAGGATGTGAAACATAGGGAAAAATAGGGTGAAATAAGGCAAACATATGAAATCAAACAGTAATTTTTAATGTTACCTCAGATAATCAGTTCATTCTTTCTCCAAGTACAGGGTGGAAAGAGATTCCAGCGAAACAGAAAAGCTACATTTCATATGCAGATCATGCAGAACAGCTTTTAGAGGGGATTCAGAGATTTCAGACCCCACTCTAATCATCATAGCCTCTCTGTCTAGTGAGGCTGTCCCACCAGCTGTCAGCATACTGGTTTATCTCCACAATTTAACAGAGTGCTCTTTTTGTCTGCTGCAGCACACTGATGAAACAAAAATTGTGAAGGCGGGGAGCTGTGGAATCATAAGTGCTCACTTTTCTTAAAGAGTGTATGTCAGAGCAATTGAAATAACTCTGATGTAAAGAGCATAAAAGTGAGAAAAGGAACACTCTGATTAGCAAGGCCTGTCCTATGGCCAGCTCTGTGCTTCTGCAACATGCACAGAATTTCATAAACATGGGGGTTTTCTATCAGTAGCAAAGCAGAAATTTGAGGTCCAGGCTGCAAAGAAGTTGTGAGAAATGAATGCAGATAAACCTTCCCTCAGACCTTCAGGATTAGGCTGATAGTAGCAAAGAAATGTATCTCTTAAAATCCGTGGAGCCTTATAAAATCAGAAATATTTCGGAAACCTATATGAAATCTAAATGTCATTTGTAAGATTCCATCTAGATTTAATCTAACAAGGAATTCTTGAATTACTTACTAAATCGTGTTTGTTGGTGTTAAATGGTCACTATTAAAATTCATTAGCTTTGAAAATGTGCATGTTAGAAAGCTTTTCTGAATTTTTAGAAGGCATGTTAAAGTAAAAAGTCCTCTAGATAAACAATTCATAGAATCAAATTTGCAGTATATTCTGAACCAGCCGTAATTATTTGATAGAAAATGAAATCTTACTGAGCATTTATTGCAGTTGTTATTGGAATCTTAAAATAAACCATTTTTGAAATGCTTTAAATATTTTCATACTTGAAATGAGACACACAGACTACTGGAATCTGAGACAGGCCCATTGCCTTTCCCTTCTGTCTTAACTTCATCATATCAAAGACTAATAATTGCTGGAGTACCTGTGAAGGACAGATATCCTACATAGGATTTTCATCTCTTACAATTTGAACTCCATCTGCAAACTACTATTATCGATCCTCTGATGAATCTTGTTATAAAGCCTTTCTTAGCCTTCAAGTTTGCTCTCTCTCTAAAAAGCTGCTTCTAATCCATCTATATTACATAGGAACCCTGATCTTTCTACGTCCTGAGCCAAAGTCTTGTAAAAAAAAAAAAATCCCTTAATTTTATTTTATTAAGAAAATAAACTTCTATTGTTGGATATGCCTGGAAAGATCTATTCTGGAAAACTAATTTTAAAGCAGTGGATAAAAATCCTCTACCTCAATAATACTCTAAATTGCAAATTATATCCTTGACCAAAAAATCCAGAATGTTGCTTAAGCCAATTGTGTTCCTCTTTAATGAATACCAAGAAAATCTATCTCCTGTAAAACGACCAGAATATTTTTTTGACAGACTTATTTGAAAAATTAGTATTTTATTTTTCCTTTGAAAAATTTTTGTGAGCTCTCTAAACTGAGTCATAGGTAACTGGGAATTGGACTAGCTCTAAATTACATACTTGTTTGAGGAACAGAGAAAGGCCCAAACAATAATGGGTTTCATCCTCTTCCTTTTTATTAAAAACTAAAATGAAAACATAAAAACTGTAAGAATAGTCATATACACTGTATCAGGCAAAATAAACAAATGGACAAACAATCAAATCCAAAACCACCACAAAAAATGACCCAACCTATTTACCCTGATAATGGAGAAAAGAAGATGGCTAGAGTACAAAACCAGTGCTCACAGATGATCCATCCATTTAATATTTTCGAGATTCCAGCTATTTTCAGTTCTGGGGCTTTCTGAGAGCTAGCATGATTATTGTGCTCAAAACACTTTAACTGAGGAGATATTCTTGCCATGTGTTACCAAAACAGACCTTTAGCTCCCAACACAGCTTTTGGAGAAGAGATACAAAGCTCAATGACCTGTTATATGGAGAATAATTTCTATTGGAAATTGCCTTCTATCAGCTTCATCCAATGCCCCACTGCTCCAAATTTGCAAGAGAGTACAAACAGTTGATCACCATCTCTTGTGTTATTCATGATTTTGAAGACCTGTACAATTTCCCTTTAAGTTTTTAGAAACAGAATTCTTACTTTTTTATAAGGAATTTTTTTTTTTGACTGTCACTACTGTTCTTAATTGCTTTCAATTCTACTCTCTTTATGAGATGAAGAGTAGTAACAGAATGTATTCAAAATGCTGTGAATTGATGCATTAGTGAAATAAAGACACAAACAAACGCTGTTCAAGGAAAGATATGCCAGAAGTTATTATAAACAGTTTTTATTATCTTAGCATTGTATCTCTAGGCCTTTCTCTTCAGTGTCATGAGGACCAAAACATTTGGATTAGTTTCTCTGTCAAATAGCTAAACCAAGCCTTTGAACATTTTTTTAATTATTATTTTATTCATTAACAGGACCAAAATTGTTTTCTCTACCGTAGAGGTCATACAAAATTGCTTCCTTTGCATGACATCTGTGAAGGTGTGATTTCTGGAGTAGTCACACATGTAACAAGCTGTACCTCCCTCCCACTGGCCATTTCCTCATGCTGCTTCCACTTGCAAAGGCTCAGATGGCCTGCTGAGAGGTTACTTAGGTGTACTCAGCTACAAATAATATGTAAACAGAGCCAAAGCATTTATACTGCAGTGATTTCAGCAGTAATGGCCGAGAAAACATGTATGACTTTAAACCGTGTCAAAAAGAAAAAGAGTTCCTTTTTCAGTAGTATTGATTGGTGGTGTGTATGCCTTATATCTAAAGATACACTGGATATTTTCTTTCTCGCTAAAAATATTCCTGAAAGGGGAACTGAGTAAAGATAAGCATGCCTTTTCTTTCTTCTGCTGTTTCTCTATATGTGAGAACATTTGCCTGGTGTTTTACCAGTGGCATCTATGCTGCTGCTGGTTTTGACATATATCCTCTTTTAGGCTTGATGAATAGAAATGTCTGAAAATGGTGTCATATGGTCTAAAAGTGGAGGAACATCAGGCTGTAAACAATAGCATAAAGTGCTATTAAGCCTGTAGTGTAAACGCACTCGACATGACGAAATGAGCCAACTGATGATATTTCATGGATTTATGCTAGCTGAAGTAAAGTGATCCTCCTCCAAACTCGTTCAATCACAGTTCTTTTCAGAGCTGTTTATAACATTACTAAGTTCTAGACAAATTTAGATAAAAGTCTGATTTATGTTTTCAAGTAGATAGTGTCTTTAAAATGAAACTGAAATATAGCAACTAATATATATCTTCAAAACTTAAAATAAGCTTTGAAAGCAAACTTCCCACTACAATAGAGAATTTTATGGTGATGGTAGGGCTATTCCTAATGTGTCAAAAAATAATGGCAAAATGTATTATAGGAGTTTTTAATTATAAAATACTCATCAGTAAGCTGAAGATATTTACATATAGTGATGGCTATAGAAATGCTTTATAATCGTTACAGCTTACAGTCTGATAAGCTCCCATTAAATTATAAACAGGAGATATATTTTTAGTAATTGTCATCATATTATTTGATTACAAGAACCATGTGTTTTATATGAAAGACAAATACAGTAATCCTTAGAGAAAAATCTACATGAAGGAAGAAGTCATTGTGATTTTCTATTTTAAAAAGAATTGGGTCATTATGATCATTTTATGGAGAAACTAGGCTGTAACTGGCTAAACCAAGGAACTGTGCCTTACTTATTAGTGTGATCTGATTTTCTAAAAACTTCCTGAAGCGTAGATATTCATGAATTTGCAGAAGTATAAATTGAACAATTTTTGCTGCAATGACTATAAGTATGGACTGGCTATTAAGATAACTGGGGCAGAGGATTTAATCTAAAAGTCCCTTATTAATAGAACTTGATCTCATAGTGAAGTATTTGTTTGAATTCATCATTTTGATGGAAGTTTTTTGCCACTGCATAAGATGACAATTATCTTGATCCTTCTTATTCACTGTAAATGTGTAAGACCTCCTAATATTCTGACGACAGTCAATAATATAACAAAGAAAAAACAGTGGGCTATTAATACATTTTAGTTTATCTGCCATTCTTAACCAGATTGGGAAAACATTACAAAAACAGAAGACGATATTTTAAAAAAATTAACTACTATAGTGGCATAATAGTGTATACATTAATAAAATGTTTATGCACATGAAACATTTTCATTGAAGGAAATAGATCATCCTGCCAACTAGTAATGATAAAAGTTCGGCTGATCCTGAAAACAATTTTGGATTGCATGAAGAATTTGCATTCATTTTCTTAAATGCTGTAGTACTTTCCAGCATATCTTAAAGCATTGTCACCTTAAATACAGTTTGAAATGATCCTTACTTCATTGAAGAATATTAAAACATTAAAGACTGGTGGAAATCTGAGACCAACATTTTCCCAGTAGAACGCTGTGAGACTTCAAATTTTGGCACAGTAAAACTAGGCATTTACTGTTCTCATTCTATTTTCTTGGCACTCTTTTTAATAATGTGACCTCTAAACATAACATTAGTGATAAATTTATGACTCTGCCAAGTCTGCTTACAAATGAAAGATGGTGGGTGAAACTACTGGAATTTGATTTTCCTTTTTATCTTTTGAAGAAATATTTTTCCTCATGCACAGAGTGCTTTTTTCATCCTTAAGGGTGGCAGGATTTAATTTAATTTAATTTAATTTCTACTGTGGTATCTTCTGCTTTGTTTTGGGGTTTATGGATAAGCCCCAACTCAGAATACCATCAACTAGACATGAAATCCTTTAAGCATATGTATATCTTTCCACATGCTTTATATATAACTTACCTGGCATTCCCTATACCAATCCCAAGGTATTATCTGTAGTGAGTAAAGAGGAACATCTGCTTCTGAAATGTGAGTCAGATCCTAGGAGGACTAAATTGCCTTTGTAGGCACCTGTCTGATATCAGTAGTAAAGATAAAAGTGAGGGCAAGTAAGTTCTGAGTTTATACATTATGTGTTTTATAGCAAATTTGCCTTGTTTTTTATAAGATAACTTTAGGCTGTGGATGTCATCACAGGATTGAGGAAATTTACTTCTGGGGCAAGTTAACTTTTAAGCACTTAAAAATGGTATTGGATTTGGTCTCAGGCCACCTATATGAAAATTACTCCTACAGTACTCTCGAAAATTGAGTTAGTTTGTGTTTTTTAGTAAACATCTATGATAGGGTCTGACCCAAATATTTCACTGTGGCAGTCGATTCAATATCAGATTAATGACAATATGCTCTGTTTCTTAACTAGTCTCTGATACCTCAAGCCAAGCATACTTGAGTTTCATACCTCATGTATGAACACCTGTTAATCTCCTACACCTCTGTTAATGCAAACATATTTAACATACCAAGAAATGCATGATTATCACATTACACTATTATATGTTGTCCCTTTCTTTTTTCTGTTTCTTTCTTTCAAAAGTGGTGCAGTTCATCCTGGTTTTCTAAGACATTTATTAAGATCCTTAAAAGATGAGAGATGGGAGGCATCGGGATAAGTACTGTAGACTTCATGGCCAGAAATGCAATGAGGCTCTTGAGAATATTTCAGAGCATTACTTTATTCATGAGCTAAAGACAGTGACTGCTGAGTGAACAGTGATCATCACAGTATACCCAATGGGTTTGAAGCTTCTTACAAGGATATGCTAAAAGCTTTTAATATTCTCTCAGCTTGTAGCAAATCCCTCTATTATTTTTTGTGTTAAATGAATGCAAAGTGCACTCATCTAAAAATCTGTCTGTCTAAAAATAATATTTTTTGGACGAGCTACTTGGAGAATAGAAAAGAGGAAGTAAAAACCACTTCTCATGCTTTGACAGAAAGTTATTTTATTTTATATGCATTAGAAAAACTGGAGTGAGGATAGGGTTTGAGGTTTTTTTCTTTTTTTTTTTTTTAACATTAGAGAATAGCGTTGCAAGTTAGAGATGCTGTCAGAGAATATGGTGAAAGAGAAGAGCAGTTACCATAGTACAACAACTTTGAATGAAAGGAAACTACTGAGAACGTTGTCTTGCGGTAACCTTTGTCTAGTGTGGGTTGCCAACACAAAGTTGGATACCATCTGGAAATTTATACACTTTAAAATGCATTTATGCAGTAAGTTTCCTCAGCTGATCTCAGAGGACTTTACTACATCACTGTAATGCAGATAAAATGAAAAGTAAACTGAAGAGAAGAATGCTTCCTCAGTTGTCAAAAGATCATTAAATGGCAATCAGGTTAGTGAAGCAAATCTAGACCTGTGGTTCGGTTTTCAGTTTCTTCAAAATCAGCCAGGAGACCTTAGCTGTTGTTTACTCCTTCTGAATGCAAAGGACATTTGTTGTGACCCATCTGTGCGGTGGATTTGCGAGTGTTCTGCACTGCTGAGCCTGTGCAGTGGTAGCAGTGAGCTGACCACTGGTCTGGAGTGGTCAGCAGCTGTGTCACTGTGGCCACTCCGCAGCTGGCAGGGCACCTCAGCACAGCAGGATGCAACCAGCCTTGTGCACAGAACAGGAGCCTTTTAGGTGATGTGTATTGCCCACTCTGATGCTAAACTTATCTCAGACTTGACAGCTGGGCTGCATACCAAGACACAAGGTCACACAAAAACTTTCTAATAACCTAAGAAATTAGATGGGGGAAGAATGCTGCAAAATTGAGGTTGATTTCAGCTCAAGAAAAGAAGGAGGTATTAAGTCCTGTATGTATACATGGAAGGGGTTGTGGTTTTGTTTGCGTGCTGTGTGGCCATCTGCAACACAGTTGTTGACCTATATATTCCAGCATGTTCCAGAATAATTTTCATGGAGCCTCATTGCTAGGGAATGAGAAGCTCTTCAAAACCAGCAAATGTGTATGAATTTAGACCCAGATCATCAAAGATATTGAGGTGACTGATTCTGACTAATTCCCACCAAAATGTACTTTAGCTGGGTACCTCAGTGCCATTCCTACCTTTGATGCACTTCTCCATCGGTTTCAGTAAGGACAGCATTTAAATATAATATTGATGTTCAATTTATATTGTTTACAGAATGGGTCTTAATACACCAGACAATTAATAATGGCAACTCTAGATATGCAATGCAAAGAATATTTACCTACAATGGCTTTATCTAGCTATAGTTACTAAGACTGAAAGTAGTGGATGCTGTGAATTTAAGCTTGACTACACAATATATTAGTGCTGACTTGCAAGCAAAACAACTAGAGCATTAGAGAGAGATATCCTTGCTTGACGTCACTGAGAAATACAATTTCTGCCTCTGCGGAAATTCGATCATTTACAAAAAATTTGGTTTCAACCCAACCCAAAACCAAACCTTCACATTTCATTAGCAGCAAAAAGGGATTATTTCTGTTTTGAGTCTAGTGATACTTTTAGAGTTTTAAAATTTGTTATTGATAAATACTTTGTAAAATTAACCCATTCTCATCAAAGGAAAGCATTTTTAATATCACTAAAATGGAGTATTTTCAGACTGTATTATTGAAACCCAGGAAGAATTTGAATTTCATGTGGAACAAAACATGAATCGTGAAGAGGATAAAAATATTTTTCATCTCTGATGTTGTAATTTGAAACCCCACAGATGAAAAAAAGAGGTATCTTCAATTAGTTACTATTAAAAAAAGACTTATTCAGTTAGTCATCCCTGCATCCCTGAAGAATTTAATAGTCTTGATTTGGGTTTTTTTTAAACCATGGTATATTTAATTTAAAGCAAGCCTTTAAAGGGAAGACAGAAAAACCAAACCTTTCAGTGACTTATACTCATATGCATTTTTCCATATTGTAGTTTTCTGGGGTGACTATTGCCTCTAGAAATGTCAACTCATTTGCATTTACTTTGGACCAAACAAACTATTACAAATACAGACATATCAATGTTAGAGAAATCTTCAACATTTGTTATTGGCCAGAACATGAATGAAAACTTGGCAAAAAAAAATACTGATTTGTGGTGAAAAACAGAAATCCAGATATTATTGACTTCCTCATGATCGCAGAAGTCAGGGAACATGGAAATAAGAGTTTAAAATAGTCAAAGGTGCATCTTCTAGGAAACCACTTGACTTTTCATCTTCCCTTGTAATTACCTAGTGTACATCTGGGAAAAACCATCTCTTCTTTCTAAAATTCCAGAGGATATCCATATTTTATTATAGCAGATTTGTCACTGGTTAAAAAAACTCGCCTAAAGCAAGTCTCTGTGTTCTTAGGCTCTAATAATATGAAGGAAATATAAAAGATTAAATGCCCCCCACTATTAATCTGGAAGTGAATGATTATTTCCAGCTGATATTAAAATGTTAAAAACATGCATTAAATAAACTATCATTAGTTACTAAAATTTGAATGCATTCTTTACTTAATACTTTTCAGTATTTCAGTCAATGTTTCCAAAATGTCTCTTAAATAAGTAGTAACAGTATCTAGCCTGATGAACTTAAAGGATAACTTCCAAGAACAGTGTTCCCACTAGCCACCAACATTTACTTTAGACTTTGGAGTAACCTATGTTGGTTGGGATACTATATATGAGGAAAAAAGAATAAATGTTTTTATAAGCTTACTTAAAAGTAAAGAAGGGTCTCTTGGCATTACAGGCAAAAATACAATCACAATAAATATTAAAGTAAATATTAAAGACCAAGCTAGTTTTATTTAGATCAGTTTGGATGTAAACTTGATATTTGCAAAAATGAATATGGAGATTTTAGGAGACTGGTGGGATTCAAAGAAATTATAAAACCTTTATGCTGCAGAAGCCTTAGAGAAATGTAAGGGTTTCTATGCCCTAACTGAGGAATGGAGGTAACCACAAAGTGCCACAAAATTTTTATTGGTTCTTTCACAACCAAGTCTCTTGTGAGGCAAAATTCCAAAATGAGCTTCAGGTTAATATCAGAATATTGTGGAAAATACAGAGCTGCTGCTGAATCTCAAAAAAACCCTCACAGATTCTATATTGCTGGATCAGAATCTGAATCTGTATACTTACAAGCCATCAGCCCTTGCTCCTTGATATTGGGTGAAAAATTCTAGGTAGTAACCTACTACTTCTAGAATACTTAAGTTACTGTATTACTGCCCTCACACCTCAGTCTTTCTTATAAATGGATATTTTTACCTTTTTCTGTCCTGAAAATTATCCCTACAGGCTTGTTAACTGAGAGTGGATGGAAGATTTCCATTACAATATATTTGATGTACCTACCCCGGAAGAAATGGTAATTTAAAGTAGCACTTGTGCAGGTATCAGCCCAATTGAATATTTCACTATACTACAGAGCTTGAATTTGTGAATATCCAAATAATGTTGGAAAAATGCAAAAAAGCTTTTGCTGCCAACTTCATGTTGCTGCTGCCTGTCTGTACAGCAGAAATGTTTCCTAATACACTGTTTTCCAATTTTCATATGATCAGGTTTCTAGGAATAAAAATAGAAAAAGTGTGAGAGAGTGTAGGTAGAGATCAATTTAAAATATTTAGAATTCATCTTAACTTACTTTGGGTCTGTAAAGGGAAGCAATTATGCTGGAGGGTACTTTGCTTTGAAGCACATTAGACAAAGATGGAGGGGTTTATCTGCTGAAATGAAGGAGTGCACATTTGAGTAATCACATTTAAAGTTTGATTCATCCTTCAGTATACGCCTGCACTGGACAAAGGATTCATTCCTTAAACTCCTCTGACTGTATTAACTGGTTCTTCTTGGCTACAATGGGACCTTCTGCAGCTAGTTGAGCTATGGATAGATATGGCATCATAGATAACTTAAACAGTAGTAATCCCTTTATATCAGGAAAACTTGCACTGTCTAGAGTGAAAAACTGGAGAAAAGGGAAATACACTATATACTAAAGATCTAAATGAAGACTCTCGTCCAAATGGGAGTTCATAATCAGAAGACATGAAAAACCTAACCATTTTTAAAACTGGAGCTTGGATATATATATGTATATATATAAATATATACATAAAAAGAATTGCAGAACGTACTGTAGTGAGAGAAAAGAACAGGACTTGACCGAAAATACCCTTTCCTGTCCTATACTGTATTGAAGGAAACCTGGAGAAATTGGTTCAGAATTTCAGTATGAATATTCATATAAGCATAAGTTAAAGCCCTCTCCCATAATTATACGAAACTTCCTATTTACAGTAAAAAAAATCCTGCGAATAAATTTGGAACAAGAACATGCTAATAATGTAACTATAATGCTACAATGAAATCAGCAAATGCTAAATTTTATCCTAGCTAATATGCACAGAAAAATATTTTTAAAGATATTAATGGTTATTTTAGGTGTGCATCAACTGGTTATCCTTATAATTTTCATCCTAATTGTTGTTTCTCATTCCTTATCAGAGCTTTTCAGATAACAAAAAACCCCCTCATGAATATTTTAATGAATAAATAGAGTTGCTATGTTATTGTTGCTGTTATTCTGTATACCTTATTGTATATTATTTGACAGTATTCTGACAACTGACACATTGTTAATGAAAATGAGTGCAAATCCCACAAGAGCAAACCAGTGTTGTTCATCCAAAAGCCCACACCAGTAAGGTGGTCTATGGCTTTCTGTAGCTGTCCCTTGTTACATGCCTGTTTAAAAAGAATCACATATCCATTGGGCTACAAAAACAATACTGTAAGACTTAAGTAAAAGATTCAATACGATTAAGGAATGCCCCAAATGAAGTGATTGTTCTGAAATATGGCATTTAAATAATCTGATCAATGATTAAGTATTTACGTTATGAATAATTAAGGCTGCAATCAAACCACAAAGAATCACTAAAGACATAAAAGAGCTTGCATGGTTAGAGACAAACATACTTTAAACTCATTGCTGGTTTGTAATAAAACTTGTTTACAGATGGTGGTGTTGGTTGTCAAGGATGATAGAATTAAATAAGGGTGAGGGAAGAGGAGAGAAGCTGACAATTGTGTTGTTTTGCTCTGGTTTAACATACATGGCACCTCTACTGATTGCACTAGGGCATGATGGGAATAAACCACATGTTTATTAATGTAACGTACATAAATGTAATAACCACAACAACAGAAAAATCAGCAAATCCAAGTATTTGAACAAACACATAAATACAAAATAGCCTGTGATCTTATTTTTAGCAGCCTGGATAAAAATATATGCTGATAAGATCTAGTCTTCTGTTTTACCTCCTTGTGGTGATTTTCCTTCACCTTGAAACCATATCTCTAGCTTTTCCCTTTGACTCGTCTTTGTCTAATGGTTTTTGTTTCAGCTTCCATTTTATGATTGCTAGAGCTCATGGTTGTGATAATTCCTCCTTTTAAATATTTCTGGTTTATTAGCCCTTTAGAAATAGCATTTCTAAAATCCTTTTGTTCTCTAATTCCTTATTTTTTGAGAGTACAATCTCTTTAGTGTCTGTTTATTCACCTTTAAATTTTAGGGTTGGGCTTGGATTTGATTTAATCTCTGTTACAACTTTATAGCACTTGCATGGATAGCTTTGATGTTCCCTTGCATCCAGTGAACATATATTCAGCTCTTTCAGTCTTGTTCATAATACAAATCTTTGAAGCTTGACATAATTTTTTGTTTCAGCAGGATGTACTCAATCAGCAGCAATTTTGCTGTTTCCAAGATGTGGTGTCTAGACAGGGTAAATACACATCTAACCAATTCCAATTCCCAAACCTCAAGCAGCATTTTGTTTTTTAAAGACTGAAACAAAGAAACAGAATTGTCAATAATGTTAAACAATTTACTGTTATTTTTAATAGAGGTGAACTAGGCTTTTTAGTATTTATTTGAGATATATATTTTTTAAAATATATATATACATATAGGTAATGAGTCATTGGAACAGCTCATTTGAGAAGAATTAAATTCAGTTGTCCTAGCAATCTGTCTTTACATCTGTGCTTTACTAAGTTTAGGCTTGCTTCTAAGATTATAGTATAAAGAGAAAGTGTTACATATGCAAACTCAGATTCCTGCAGGACCCTATTTTCTCTCCTATGATAGGCGGCTTAGATCTTTCCTACCAACTTCTCCTTTTCATGTTTAACTTAGGTGCTAGAAATTGATCCAAGAGCCTGAAAGTTGGCTTTTATGCCAGGAAAGTGACAAAACTATGCCAAATTATACCAACTGAGGATTTTTCTTTTTGCCTATTTCAAATATTCCTTTTCCATATTAGTTATTCATGGTGTAAAAGACATGAACATATAAAAGATATCTTTAACAGTTGCACCTCTTTCCCAATTGTTGTGAATATTAACAGAATTTAACCCTGTTGTCAGAATGAAATTTTTCATGATCATGAATATTCATTTTATCAGGATGGGAGTGAAGACTATCCCCATCAGCTTCTACTCTAGGAACCCCTGGAGCATCATGAGATACATGATGAATTTAAATATGATCATGGCTTTAATATGTCTCCTAAACATGATGGTGTCTCTTCTTGAGAGTTTACACAGATAAAACAAAAAATGCTTTCTATATTAGGACAAAAAGGGCATCCTATCTCTTAATTTTATAAAAAGTTACAGAATTTCAGAATGAAAAATGTATTTTCTGTAATTTTTCAAGACTTCTCTCAACATCAGAAAAATTGCACAGGCTCCAGGTGCACAAATGCATCTTCACTAGTCAAAAGAAATCATGGAATATAAATAAAAAATGCTGATTGATTAAGAGAAAAATAAATAATTTCCCTTTACAGTATTGATGGCAGAAGCAGAAAAGAAGAAGATTCTGGAGAAAAAACTGTTGGAGTAATTGTTAGTGAGAGATGTTCTAATTTATTGAAGCTTCCCCTGAGTGTTTACACATTTGGTGGGTAGCTACCCAGCAAAGCTACAATTTCAAACCTGGTTCTCCCGTGTGAGAGAAAACACACAGAAGGCAACTGCAGATTAAGTCCCAGCCCTGCAACTAAAAGGAAAAACTGCTGTGCGTGGTACCTTCTGCACCTGCCTGTGCCTACTTCTGGCCTTGGGCATTTAGCAAAAGCACATTGATGAACAGGCTTTGCTGAGTATGAACTGCGCTCATTCCAGGAAACACTGGAAACCAAATCTGCTTTTCTCTGCGCTGTTGGTCACATTTTTGTCTGCATATCTTCTGTTGAAGTCATTGGTTGTGTGCAGTTTATTTAAGGGAATTCAGTCAACTGTACAAATAAAGGAAAAGATGAAGTGTCTGTTAGCTGACTAAGAAAGATATGACTAATATTTGCTTGACTTAAATGCAGATTTAAAGACATTAAAATATGTGACAGTGTGTAGACCTTTTTTAACATGGTAACACTACCAATAGCAGAACCAGCAATAAACATTTTTAAACACAGCTAAATATGGATGTGGTATATAACCACAAACAGGCAAATGGAAATTTGTGGTATATTTGCTCCACCATTGTATTTTGCACAAGTAGAAAAATCTACAAGGTAAGAACAAAGGACGTATACTGAGAGATGTCTGATACAGTAACTCTGCAGAACAAACAGAGAAGATGTTTGGTGAAAACAGAACAAGTCCTGTCCATCCTCAAATAGAAAAACTATGTCAAAAGCAGATGAGATCACCCCCTTTATTTTGTAGAAAACATTGAGCAGGGCAAAACATGAGTAAGGAAAATGGAGAAATATAAATATGCGTACTTGGGCCATAGTTTTCTTTATCAAAATGCTCTGAAGCCTGGACACTTCCATCTTAGTGACTGGGTACCTCAGTCATCAGCCCTAACTTGCTTTAACCAGAGCTGTATAGGATGGTTCACCTTCAGATGATTGAATATAAAAGTGCTAAGGACTAACTGTTTGCATATGTACTGCTAACGATTATACTGACCAGGTGTACTGTCAATGAATGTCAGCCCAGTAAAATGTTGGATTGAAACTATTTATCAGGTTTTTAAGCACTTCTAGCTGAATGTTTTTTACAAAGTGCAATATACAAATATATTCAGTCTGTGGCACAGACAATCTCTCTGTCTTGTCAGCCTATTCTGTAGTGGAAGATTTGTTTTTTAATGTCCATTCATAGTGTGCAAAAACTTTTCTCTGCTCATGCTTTTCAGTGCTACTGTAGCACAATTAAATAAAAGTTATTTATTATTGTAATAAGAGAATACTGAAATCTCACCCATGGAAGTTATTTTGTAGATTTGAATTTTATTACAAGAGCAAATAAATATCTCCTGTTAAACACACCTATTAAATGCTTCATTATTTTAAGAAGTCTTTAAGATGGGGCTTTATTCCTCTTCTGACTTTTTTTGCCTTCTCTTTTAATTATAGATTATGCTCTGTCAACAGCAATAAAGTACATGGATGTGTTTTAACTGTGCTGCAGATGTCAGCATAAGGGTATATTTAGCAAATCCACTAACACTTCACCACTCATTCTCAGAACATTTAAAAGTGTACAAAAGTGTGAAGATAAACCCCCTCAGAGAGCCTCTTAGCTCTAGTGACATGTAGTAGCAGTTCTCTAGCAGTCTCAGGAGGCATGGTCCTTGCAGTTTTCATATCAATTTGTCTAATGAAATCCAGCAAATTACATATTTTAAACAGTGAAGTATAAAAGAATGAAAAACTCAAGACAATTTTCAATTTTTTTAAAAATGTAATTTTCTGTATGCTTTGGAAGCTGTACAAAAGGTGAAATCAGTGCTGAACCCTTTGAAATCCACTGTGTCCAAGTAGGAGAGAGCTTCATCTACGTGTTTCCCCTGGGAAAGAACAGTCAGCAGGTAAGGTGTTGACGGAGACTGCGTGGGGAAGAGCCTGGCATCTCTGTAGATGTGTCTCCTGACATTACAGAATGCAGAGTGGGTGAAAAATGGGACTGGTGACTCTCCAATGCAATCCCACCTCCTCCTTAGCCCTTGCTTGCAAGTTCTGACAGCATGGTGCTGTTGAAAGAGCATTAGCTGAACACAGATGATCTCCGAGAAGGCAGTCATCCAGCCCTCTCTGATCTGAGTGGAAGTTGCACGATGTAAATTACACCTTCCAGAATTAGTCAAATTTCTGATATGACTGATTCTTGAACCAGTCTCTGGTTATATAATGTGATAGATTCTGGATTCAGAGATACAGGACTAAGTTACAGATAGTCAAGTGCACACCTAAAGGTCCCATTCAAGGAAAATGCATGGGTACAGCTTTAAATCAAACACAGAGTTGAGATTAAACTACATAACATGGAACTCCTTAAGTCTGTGTCTAATATTAAACAAGTCCTCAAATATTTTGCCAATAGAATGATTACTTCCATTGGCGTCATGGAGAGCTTTGCTGCAAAAGCACTTGTAAAAAGAAAAGACAAACCTATTATTTCCAATATAGCTAATGTGTCATGATTTGCCTTTGAGAATATTTGTCTGCATCCTGAAGGTAGGAAGAGCCTTCTTAGGTCTACTGATAAATGAAACAAATATCTCTGTTCTAGTAAGGATTCAAGTTTTTCATTATGAAAGACCATAGGAATTAGGGAAATGCCTAGAGAGCACACGCTTGACTAGAGATCTCTGTATGCTGAGTTCAGTTAGGCCCCTTCTGTTTCCTCTGTCAGTTTTTGTCTTACCCTTATGTCCTTTTCCTTCTAGTTCCTCAATTTTTATCTGTTCAATCTCCCTTATTATGTCCTTTCCAGTCACAATTGGTAGCTATTTTTTTCTTAATTTCTTTCCTTCACCTTTCATAGCAATTTTTCTCTGAATCTGTGCCAAATTACTTACACTCTCCACTCTATATTTCATTTCTTTCCATGTCATTTCCAACCAATGTCTGACCTACTTTTGCTCCAGAAATTCTGTCTGCCCATAATAACAGAACTAAAAACATTCCACGTATCATTTGCCTAAACACTGATCCGTGATGCTCAGAACTGCTTAATAGCAACCAAGCACCCAGAGGCAGTTTGTTTTTTGCTCCTCCCTGTTTAGTCTTTCGAGGGCAGTACACAGGCATGGCTCAAGCCTCAGCAAATGCCAAGGATATTCTCCACATGCAAAAAAACCAAGGTCAGACCAGCTAGATCCTCATGTCCTACAGTCATTGAGGACTATGACTTTGACCCCTCGAACACCTCCATGCACCCTCATGACAGAGATCAGGGAATGCTCATTGGTTACAGCCCATACATGATTTCAGTTCTGAACTGACCAAATATATATTTATATTTTACAATACCTTAGGATTTTGGCAGTACATAGGTCTGAGAGAGGGTCCAGGGACAAGCTGTTTGTAACGTATATTTGAATACTCTGCTTTAGAAAGTTCACTCTTTCTGTGAGCCTGTCTGTGCCACTCAGTCTCATATGAGAAATCATCCTCAATTTGTTTTACATACTGCTGTAGATTTACTCAAAGGACAGACAATGATTGGCTTTGGAAATACCTCTAGTTTCCTCAGTTGCATCTCCTATTCTGGCACCCTTAGCAGGAGGGACGTGCCAGAGACTCTTCAGAGGGGAAAGTGGCCTGGAGCAAGCTTTCTTACTGGTGCCTTGAACAAGTCCCTCAGTGCGGTCATAACGAGTCACCACAATGTTAAACTTCACAAATGTAGGTAGATATAGGTAGATCTTTCACTGAACAGGCCCTGCCACCTGAATGTGGGCCATCAATCAGACCTACCAGAGCACAGCTCTGCAATAGACACAGAAAAGCAACAGTGAAATTGCAGTGATGCATATTTAGGGGTGTGAAGCTAGTTATTGGGGAAAACTTAATCTATATGTAGATTGCCTTATTTTTCTTGTGCCTAAAAAAGAGCTTATCTGCCACTGAAGACCCTCAAGTCTTATTATTTTTGTTTCAGTAAGGACTACCTGAAATAGCAGAATTGGTTGTCAAGGAGTTTATATTTACTA
Source organism: Vireo altiloquus (assembly GCA_013396875.1). Classification (NCBI taxonomy): domain Eukaryota; kingdom Metazoa; phylum Chordata; class Aves; order Passeriformes; family Vireonidae; genus Vireo; species Vireo altiloquus. Next base: position 95,340 of record VZRF01001698.1, read on the forward strand.
CATTTTAAGATAGCAGCTATTTAATCTAATAAGAATATCTGTCATTAGTAGTCACACACACACACACACACACACACACAGAGTGGATTTTGAAGTCCTTTAAGACTCCACTGAAGCTTTACTATTTCACTGTCATGACTCTCTCTAACTCGTCCTTATTTTATCAGTTTGTTTATTATTGTTATGAATTCTCACGGGTGAAGCATGGTTGCCCAAGTGCCCTAATTTTTCGCCCTAAAGTTACAACCCCAAAGGAAATTCACCAGTTTAATTTGTATGAACGTCCTTATAGATTCAGGACGTATTTATATTGTTACCAAATGCCTTAGAGTTGTTCCTAAAGGTATGAAAAGCACCAGTAGATGGCTCTGTAGTTCCTGAATTATAAGCAAGGAAAGGAGGGAAGCTTTGATAGCTTTGACTTTTGCGAGTAAATTTGATTTGGTGACACCAGTGACAGGAATAAACTTCATGCCGACTTGCTGAAATGGGACACTTCCATTTGTTATGCCACACCGTTTCAAAATGGCCCTTCTGTCCTCGACTCACATCGACCTTGAAGACTTCTGAGGGAGCAACAGGAATGCTGCTGTCCTGTACAGGCAATGGCTCCAAATAAATCAGCAGCAGGATGACACGAGCTTATGGGAGAGGGCAGAATTACTAAGCACTGCCATGTGCTGCTCGTGGCAGAGTGATAAACATGAAGGTGTGGAGGCTGCTACAGATGCCTGAGCCCAGCGGTGATGTCCCCTAGTAAATGGCATTAAAACTGAGCATAGCTGAACATGTGCTGGCACTGAAATTAACTACCACACACTCAGAAAAGGTTGCTTCTGTTTTACCTAAAAGTAAATCTGACTGAGAATGGGAAAGATAAAAGCAGGAAGGAAATGCACTTTGTAAAAAAAGAAAATCTGCTTTTAGAAATCAAGGAATTTAATTTTTTTTTTACAGGCAGTTTAGAGGATGTAGTAGGATTTCCTCTCTGCACAACCCTCATTCCTGAGCACAGGACCAGTGTGGGTTTCGAAGGAGATTTTAAGCATGCTTTTGTGCTCTGGCACAGGTCAGCAGGGTCCCCTTGGTGTATTCCTCCACAATTTAAACTCCTGTGAATATGTGCAAAAAATACTTCAGGAAAAGGGGATTTTGAAAATTTACATGTGGGACCCTGTGCCCAGTATGAATGTTGGTTGTAACTAAATGTGAAATAATCTATCTGAGTTAAAAGCATGGGAATAGTGGGAAAATCTCTAAGAGTTCAAAAATGAGCAGGGAGCAATTCGATTTCTAGCAAAGCAAAGCAGTTGCATCTGTACCAACCGAGATGATTATCTGTGTGCTTTAACTAAATCCAAACCCATATGAAAACAATATAAGAAGGTTGGGCTGACTGTATTCTGCAACAGGACGTACAGAAGTGGCATGTTGAGACTTAATAAACCAAAATAAGTTAAATTTATAAATGTTAGTTTTCCCCTGAACTAGATCTTCTACACGAAAAATGTTTCATTTCATACTTCATAATGAAAAATATTATTAGTAAACTCCTAGAAAAATAGCCCTAACTGTACTTCTGATGGAAACGCATTTTACAGACATTTTCCAGATAGACTTAGTGTGTTTTCCATGGCACATAGATAATATCTATGCTTTTTAACTGCTTTAAAAACAGATGCAAGCTGTTTTAAAAAGAGATCCATCATCTTATGTAAATGGCAAAAATTTGCAAGGATGTTGCTATTCAAGCATCAACATGAAAAATCAACTTTAAACATTTTATGTTTATGTCAACAACTCACCCTCCAGAATACCCTAAGTATTCTATGATTCTATAAGCAAAATAATGATCTGCTATGCTTTTTTATAAATACAAGATATTCTCTAAGCACCTTAATAGTTTCCCTTGCCATTGGCAATGATTTTCAGAGTAAGGAAAGTAGGATTAAATTGGAGAAAATTCATCTAGTATTATTCTTTATTTTGCTGCAGAGAAGCTGCATATGGAGAGATCATTTGATTTATATAATGCAGTAAATTTCTGTGACCTTTCACTTCCTTAGAAAAGGCTAAAATATCTCATAGAATTCAGGCTTAAGCACTGGTATTATCTTGGAAACAATGCTCTGTAAGTAGTCTGAGACACAAATATTAGTATGTTTTATAATATACAAATGCAGTCATATTTGCCTGGGTATAAGAGAAACCTGAATTTAAGGCAACCCATAGCTTCTAAATTTATAAAGCCCAAAATATATTTTAAATTTCCCTTATTATTGACAATTAAATACATTTTGCTTCTATTGAGAATAATATTATTAGGGTAAGCTAGCTTGAATTACATTACATTCACTAGCTAAGTGACCTAAGGCAGTGCTAACAGAATAGCTGATGTGTGGCAAAGTGCTTCCCTGATAGCTACATTCAGCTTCCACCCTATGGAAAATCTGAGATAATTCAATTGCAAGATGTGAATACAACATGACCTTTGGATTCAAATGCCTAAAGAATTGTGTTGGACAAAGAACTCTCAGGTTCAATTAAATACAACATATTTATCTGCCTAGCTGTGTATGGTGGTGATCTTATTATTTGCTAATACTACTTTATCAGAAAAATTTGCTTTCACCAACCTTTGACTTCATTGACGTTGTTTTGTCACATCAGATAGGTATCCCTCAATTCAGACTGCTTCTGAACTCCCAGTTTTAACTGGCATCCCAAAGCTGACAGAGGCTGATGGAGAGATGCACCTTCATTTCAGATTTACAGAACTATCCTTATCCCCTTTCCTGTCCTGGGTCGGAAGCATGTTTGAACACTGTGGACATACTATACTTCAAAATAAGAATTCAAATTTTTATCTAAAAACTGCTAAAACTAGTCTCAGAAAGCTACATGGAGAGAATAAATCAAGTAACTCATATAGTATAGAAAAAAAGACACACTCTACAGCACATTGCTAAAGTTTTTTTTCTGTGGGATTTTTTGCGTTTTTGTTTGTTCTGTTTCTTTGGTTTGTTTTGATTTTTCCCCCAATCCATGCACTGTTGGGAAGTTCCTGCATATATTCAATTTTTATTCGAACCACTAGCAAATTACCACAATTTATAATTGTGAATTATAAAATTCATATTAGGTGGGATAAATGCAATAATTTCACTAAAGTTAAGAGAGAAACCGCAGCACACTGAATTTACAGTAAGTGCTTGAAAATAACATCCATTCTTCTCTGCAAGATACAGTATTAAGACCAGATTTTTTCAGGGTTCTGAATGATTACACTTAAAGCCACTTAACCATATTGATATAATAACTGCTGGAGAAGTCAAAGCATGGATGTTTATAACTATATATGATGTACTGTCAGAGACTGAGATATTATAGTTTATGACTTAAAAATTTTCATGAAGGACTTTTAAAACTGTATTACAGAAGCTGCAGAGAAGACTACCACACCCTGAATGAGGCTCTGGACCTGTTCGCTGATAAAGTAACAGCTCAGGGCTGGGGACATTCACAAGGCTCAAGCTTAACACCTCCAGGGTGGAGAGCACAGCCCCAGGTCTGTCAGCTGCCAGGCTCGCACAGACCCTCGCACCAAAGGGTGGGGGAGAGAGGCTTTGGGTGTGCTGGAAAAGCCTCTGGAGAGAGGCAGTGACCGCCCATGCTCCGCTGTGCAGGGCAGCCCGGCCGAGGCCTTCCCCCGGGAGAAGCATCCCCGTGAAGGACAGAGGGGTTGACACGGCCCAGCAAAGGCCCCTCAAAGGGGTCCCCAGGCCCTGCCCCAGAGCCCCAGAGATGGTGCCACAGACCCTCCGTGTGGCGAGGGACAGAGACAAACTGGACTCCTGAGAGGGAGACACGTGGGCGTTCCCACCTGCCC
>VZRF01001698.1:99476-129915 GCA_013396875.1 Vireo altiloquus
TCTTTCTCTCTTTCTCTCTTTCTCTCTTTCTTTCTCTCTTTCTCTCTCTCTTTCTCTCTTTCTCTCTCTCTTTCTCTCTTTCTCTCTTTCTCTCTTTCTCTCTTTCTTTGTCTTTGCATCTTTTACTGTTAAATAAAATACATCAATTTTTTTTTGGCACCATCATGTAACCTCGTTTGGTTTTAATCTCTTTTTTGGGTATATTTTGAACCTTCTAAGTTCTTTTCCAGTTTATGCACAAAGACTTCGTTTTCTTTTCTGGGTTTAAACTGGATGGTAACATGTACAGTTCCTATAAAATATGTGTAGTACATATCTGACTCAAAATAATATATAATTTCTACTATGGATATAGTGGGAATGAGAATGAGAAATGATTTTTATTTCTCATTAAATTATATGGTCTCACAGGAGACTTTCCAAATGTTTTTGGAAGTGTTTATGGATACAAAAAAGAACATTGGCAAGTACTGTTGTCAAAAAACCCCCAAGCCCCATTTGCATGGACACACTCATGCACAAGCTAACTGTTATACATTAGGGAATTGTTTGCCCTCATTGGTCTGGGGTCTTGGTGTGGGGTTTTTTTTAAACACAGGAAAGATTTGGGGGTTGATGTTTTCCCTCTTCCAAAAATGGCTGTCCCCTCATCCTCTATCAAGTAAGATTGGAAAGAAGTGAAAGCAGATGGTATAATGTAACCACAGTGAGAGATGAAACAAATACTTCAGAAAGAATAGTGAGAAAGCCATTCTATCTGCATCATGCCAGGACACTTAATGCTTTCACACAACAAGCTCAGAATGATTTAGTACAAAATTTAGAAAATGTGCAGGTTGAAAATGACATCTTTATTTTTTGGCACTTAGGGAGTCTTTATTTGAAAAACGTTTTGATAAATATTTTTAAAAGCTTTTAAATGTATAAACATAAAATACCATTAAGTTATAAATATCTAGTCATTTTCCTTAAAATGTATCTATAGTTCACTGCTGCATCCATGTGCTCTACCTCAAATAAAAGAAAGTTCATGTGGTGTACCTCTCTTAAGACCATTCTTCATGGCAATATTAGGGGACATATCAGTCTTTCCCCATAAAACTTCTGTCTAGAAATTCTTTAGGGAACACTCCTATTTCTGTAAATGAAATCCAAGTTTCTCTAGGGAACTGGTTGTACCACTGACCGAATGAAGAAAGCCACAGAATCCACAAACACTGCTAGGCAGGAGCGGCTGATGACAACATATCTCTTTATGATCCAGAAGGAATTATATTCTCTATCCAGACCTTTCCAACAAGGATTATTTTATTGATTTCAGAAAGCTGAGTGAATTGAATGTCACAGATAAATATGTTATTAACATGCAACACAACAAGCCTCAAAATTATAGGTTTAGATCAGGTCTCTAATATTTGCTCAACTGAAGGATGCATTGGCACCTTACCAAGACCCCAGAGGTCACATTTAATTTACATAAAGGAGATCAGATCTCCTTCCCTCTCATTTGTTTAAAGGCAGGATGAAATTCACAGATTCATTTATTCAAGCAGATGTTGGTTAGACAAATATATACAGGGAAGTCCTTGGGTGATTGATAATGGACTACTCTAACAGATCAAAATAATGTGACCTTGAAATACAGGGATTTTGCCTTTCCTTAGAAACAGGTATCAAAACAGTGACTAGGTGTATTGCTTTCATTTTATTTCCTATTCACTGTGGAAAATACTGTTATCTTTCTTTCCCTATGGAAGAAATCAATGAATCTAGAACCTCTGAATTAGGAATGAAAAACCTCTCATACATTAATCAAACACTCTAGTTCTCTAGTGGCCACCTTTACTAGAGACTCTTCCTCTTGTCCACCTGGGCTTTGGTGGAGAGATACGATTATGAAGATTATCAGTCCATTTGACAGCAACAAGGATATTGAAACCCACTGTAAACTGTCACCAGTGTGAAAGACATAAGGACAGCAAGATCAAATAACTCACTACCAGTATAAGAGTTCTTTAAAGGAATAAGTGCAATTTTTATATGAGCTTTTAATGAATGGTAACTGTTTTGGAAGTTTAACTGATAACAAACTGACCATTTTTAAAAGGGATCTGAAAAGAAATGATAGTGTAGAAAAATGTTCTTATAAAAATTATTGTTTTGATTGTTCCTAACTCCTAAAATAAACAACAGAGTTACTTGAAAATATATGATTTTATATTTATTCATGGATTAAACCCTCAAAATGTAAGAAAGACAGATTGCATTCCTTGTACAAAACTAAATGATTGAATCCGTGCTTTAAATAAATGGCTGAACACAACATTAATTATTAATTAGGAATCAGCTGAACCTAGGATTAATTATAGAACAGCTGCTCCTGCAGACCCATGATCAAGTGTCTGCTCTTGAGTGAGCAAGGATACTTGCTGTGGGAATTCAGGGTGAGAAATTCTTCTGTGTTACTAAGGTGAATCATTTGAAGATCTCCCCAGAAAATACTTTAGAGAATGTCAAATGAGAGCTCTAGTAAGAGCCTATTGCTGTTAACCCAGATTTAATAAGGGGATTGAGAGGCACATGAGGAGTTGGTATAACAGTGTGTAGCTTCAGAAGGACAAAAACAGCCCTTGAGCTCTCTACCGCAATTTATCCAGCCATGCTGGAAGAGATAAGGAGTGCTTCCTAGTAGCAGACAGCAGTTATTTGAAGTAATTGCATGTCCAGAACAACTTCTATCCAAAACCACATGAGCACTATGTGGGTTTTTTTGCATCTTAAGGTTTACCAAAGCGGTGTCGAATAACCAACCACAATTCACTACAGGAGAATGTCAACAGCTTGTAAAGCTCCACAGGAGGAAATCACAGACTCATAGACAGCTACCCTATCTTAAAAGCAGCAGAGACAGCACTTAAAAATATATGCAGAGTCTTAAGGAAAAAAAAAAAAGATCCTTCTCTATGTCTGGTAAACATTGCACCATATAAAAGTGTGCTTAAAGTTTGTATAGCTGGAGATCTTAGTAATAATTTATTTTCTTAAATCTGTCCTCCTTTTTCATTATGTTTTCAATGAGGAGATTAAAAGTCCAATTTGGTAAAGTTCATGATAAGTTTTAAAAATGGAAATTATTGGAAAAAGAGAATCAATGCAAACTTTGCTAGGGCAATTTGATGAAAACATCTGTAAGGGTTTGTGTTTAAAACTCACAAAATATGTATCTGCATGTATTTACTCTCAGAAGAGGGAGGCAAATTCAGAACAGTTAAAAATTGAACGTAATAAAGAATTTTCTTACTGTAGAATTGAAACTTTTGGCTACCACAGAACCAACTCAAACCAAACCAGCAACAAATTGATTTGGCCACTGTATGGGTTTCAGTGTACTTTTCAAACAAATAACAGCGCTAAGTTGAAAGCTACTACACAAGTGGCATCTGAAACAAAGATGAGTATTCCAAAGTGACTGCAAGGGCAATGATAGTATGTGGTTAAACTGAGTGACTGAAGGTTAGCCAAAATACCTGCAAATGAGGGGGCAAAATGAATTTTAAGCTCCTCCTTATGAGTTTACCACATCCAGGGTTCTTTACCTTATAGATGCAGACATCTATACAATTTAACACCTTGGCACTCTGCATAGTAAATACAAAGTCTTAAAATTCAAGACAGGTTTTTTACACTCATGATCCCTGCATAAAACAATTATCAGTTTTGGAATAAATGATATTAGCCCTTGCTCTCTGTATAGCTGTTCCCTATTAAAACCAGATCTGGTTTTAAGAGCAGATTAAAGCATTTCAACCACATTTAGTGTTTCTTGTGGGAAGGGAGAACAATTTTTATGTTTGGAGACCTAGGAAAGGAATCAGATATGTAAATTCTACTCTAAACTACACGGGAAGGCACAGATTGCTTACCCAAAACTGGAAAACTTTGTGAAAAAATATTCTTCTTGGTGCCACAGAATCCCTTTATAGACTTATTTGTTTGCTTGCAATGGTAGCTACTCTGTAGTACTTCATAAAATGACATCTGTTATATGATTTCTCATCTCAATAGCTTACTTTCATGAGTAGTGGGTTTACTGCTGTATATCTAAACAAGAATTTATTTTCTCCACCCTGTTGACTTAAATATTTCTTCTCAAAGAAGTTCAAAGGCTCTTTCAGTTCCTGTCCAAAGAACAACATGAACAGCACTGGGGGTGATGGATTGTCTAAAAGGCTCTCACAGCTCTGTGACCAGATCCTCTGCTCTTATGAAGTATCATGGCCCTGTGAGGAGCTTCTCTCTTGAATTCAGAGGAGTCAAGATTTCACCCATGGAGACAATTGACATGAAGTCCCAATGGAAAATGATTTTGCCTGACATGTTACAGTACATTTTAGCATTTTGCAAAGATTGTAATTTGGACTGCTAGTATAGATTTATAGGTTTAGATTCTTCAGTAGAGCAAATGTTTTGGTGTTATCCAGTACATTTGTCACTGCATTTATTTATTTATTACCTTCTCATATAATCTGTGTATTGTGTCAATTATTTGGAGTGTAATACGTCTATCTTTGAAGAGAGAGAGTGTATATGAAGGTATGCACTAAAATACGTGAATTTATACAAGATGTCTGCGGTAATTTTGGACTGTAAAATCAAATATAATATTGGATGAAAAAGATTTGATCATTTCAGTTTTGAAACAGTCACTGACTCCAAACATTATGCTGACTTATCTTACATTAATTTACATATCTCTGTCTAATGTCACAAAGAAAACCACTTCCTTAGGATAAACCTGAGATTTACAAATACATCTGCTCTAAGCAGTTGAAAAATGAAGTTTCATTTGCTGTGATTTCAAAGCATGAAAGAAGGGTAAAACCAAATAATAATAGTAACAGTAGCAATATTGCTAATGTTAATAAAAATAATCCTCATAACAAAAATATTTACTTGCATTCCAGTAGAACATGGACATTCCAATGAGAACTCATGAAGTACTGAATTGAATAGTACTTGAATACAACAGGACAATATCTGAACACAATTCAATTTTCACAAGTATCCAAAGCTAAAATCAACCAAAAACTGGACAGTTGCATATAATAGGGCTGAAAAGGCATTTAAGGGTCAGAGCCTTCTGCATACTTACTGTCTATTGCTGGAGGAGCCTAAGTTACCTATGTCCACTAGTTTTTAATCAGGAAGTAAAAGGGAGATCTATTTTCATTTCCCTTACTTTCACAAGCAGAAGCACATTAACTGTGGCAGCACAGAGATGGGTGTTGTAGCTCCTGCTCGCTGCTTCAAAGCGAAGTAGACAAACATTTGCCTTTATAGCAGCTTCATATCATAGGTACTTTATGAACAAATTTCTGATCAATTTCTGAATTTATGAACAAAACTCTATAAGAACAAGCCTAAAACTTGTTAGCAACTTTTGCATTAAAATATTGTTAATCTGATACATCTTTCTGAGGGTGATTCTAGAAATTTGCACAGGCTCCAGAGTAGCAGAGTTCAGTTTTCCCATCAAGATTTAGAAGATCGAAAGTTGCATTTCTTCAGCTTCCACAATAACATTGGAAAACAAGAACAAGAAATTGATTAGTTATTGTTTTTTACCAAAAAACCAACAAGAGCTGTCCTTTTGAAGCTACCCCAGCATATACCCTCACCTCACCCCCAACACAGAAAACTGGACATCAGAAATAAAGAATAAAATGTTCTTGGTTTGTGTTTAGGGCACGCACCAAGGAGAGGGACAGTCTGAATTCTGCTCTCTATGCTGAGGATTGTTTACACATTTTCAGAGAAAACATAAATTTGTCAAAATATATAAATGCCCTGAGCTTGGGCATTTATATATCTGCTTCCAAGTACACCCCGTAGCACAGAGAACATGATCTCAACTGATCAGACTGTTTTGTGTTTTCAGACCTAAAATCTTACTTTAATTTCTTCACTGTGATACACATTTGACTGAAATGGAGGATAAATTGATTGTGTTCACTGAGCCAGTAATGAAAGCACAGGCATACTGTTGCTCTTTACACCTATGGCCTTTCTAATTGGATACAGGCTTTGTGAATCTGGCTTTCAGATCACTTAAAAAGGCTTTAAATCCCAGATGACTGTGATAGGAATTGGGTCTTTGAATTATAGGTTCCTCTAAGAACTAAATAATATTCCTAATTTGGAGACTTGCACTTAAAAATCACATTTCCATGCAAAATATTAAAACCCTGCAATGAAATATGATGTTTTCTTCCCCCTTTGGTGCAGAAATTCAGTAAAAGGAGAAAGAGACCAATGTACTGAATTAAGAAGATTGGCAGATAAAAAATTAATAAGCATGGGATTGGGATTAAAGTGGAACTTTAAAAATTAATTTCTTTATCAGAAACCTTTTGTTTTATTTTTATTTTCTGTTTCAGAATCATCTGGCTGGAAAACTGAAGATTTTTGATTCCCTCTGTAAGTGAATAAAATTACTGCTGAGTTCTCAAGAAGCTGTGGCTTCTAAAAGGGTGAAAATCTGGTAGACCAGCTGCCAGAAAGCAGTCTCAACAAAGGTGAATTGGCAAGTACTCAGACAAATTTTGAGAATTTAATCAGAAGTGACTTATCTCTATGAAAATCCCCTAATTTGATGAATAAGCAAAGTCTAGTGACCCTCAAACCCAGTTACTTCCTTTGTCCATGGCACTTTCCTTGTAGGAGTGATTCCGTGACAAAGTGCTAAGAGCACTCATTCCATGTGCTTGCCAGGCACGTGAAAAAGCATGCTGCTCTGCTGCATGGGGGATATTGGAAACAGAACTTCTCTCAACCTCCTGGCCAGAATCAGGCTCTAACCACAGCTTTCACAACGTGAACCACACGCTTGCTTGGTGTGAATGTGTCAAGAAAAAAAAAGAATGTTAAGTATCTCAGACAACCAGTACATCTGGCTTTTATCCTGCTCACTGCCTCACTCAGGAAGGAATATGGTTATTTTTAAATCTAAGGTCCATGTGTTGAGCCAAATGAGCATAACTCTCCAGCTGATTCAAAGACGATAGGAAAAGATTTAAATGCTTTAAATTCTATAGTCTTATTTATCATCTGCTAAATCCTCTCCTCCAAAAAATCAAAGGCCTCATTTGTTCTTCAAGCAATCATTACAGCTTTGGTCCCCATATAAATCCTCAAAAAAACCCGCCCCAAAACATGTACTGGAATACAAATAGCAAATTACAAATATTCATTAGCAGCTCATCAACATTGTATGAAACCTAATTTATTAATTGATTGGGACTTTTCAAGCAGCTGTAACATTCAAACAGTTGAATACAATTCTCACCGTGATGGTGTAACTAAATTGTGACAAAAATTCCCAAAACTGCTGTTGATTGGTTGTCCAGCAGCTCATTCTGTGACTATAGTTTGTTTTGTTTTTCATGTCTTCTACTCAAATATTTTGGGTGTGGGGTTTTTCAAGCTGCAGTTACTATTGAAAACAATTTCTTAAACAGCATTTGGGTAATGGATCTATTATTTTAGCGGACACTCTGGAACCACAATTACCAGGACTTTTTTATAGATGTAGCAATCAAATTCCTCATAACTCCATGTCCTGCAGCTTCTACAAATACTTCCCCATGAATTGACTGTGAATGACTCATTTGCAGCTAATTACAAGTTGGGTATATGTTTATATACTTTTATGTTTATATACTTTTGCCAGTCTATTTAGTGATTGATACTAAAAAATTAAATGACATTTATAGTCCTCTTCTTTAAACTAATGAAAGAGTTTCCTTTATCTAGGAATATTTTGCAAATGTGCAAAATTAAGGCTTGGTCACCCCTCTGAATAGCTGAAACATTAAAGGTTTTGACTAACTATTTTTTAAGTACGTACACTTTAGAGGATATTAGTACTTAAGTATAGAAAGCTGTATTGATTCAATTGTTCCTTCTTATTTCTTGACAATTTTGGATAGTGTTCTGTTTTTCATCTAGTCTCAACAGTGTTATTAACTTTAGCAGGTATAATAGAGAGACCTCATAGCACACTAAGTAAAGATTTTCTCTAAACATAATTTTAGAAAAATAAACCCAGAAAATTATATTCATGCTATTTAAATGGTTGTAACATTTAATGTGTTTAACAATTCTTTCCAGATCTGCCCAGATGAGATTTTCAAGTTAAAAAAAACAGATGAAAGCAAAATGCAATATAAGAATTGGAAGCTAATGGTAAAATCAAGAGTCAAAAAATATAAGCTCTATTTTTACCTTTTATTGTAGGGAAAGTATGTTTCTACTAACTTTCCCACTATTCGAAAACTCCACATCAGGGATGGAGTTTTCTTTCTCCTGTTTTTTTTAGTTTTGTTTTTATTTTTTCCTGTGAAATTATAAACAGAGTCAGAGGCATGTAAATGCTTTGCCCTCTGTTAATCTGAGATGGAATCTGTGGCAGTTTGTTTGTTTAATGGTATATAGATTTACAGTATATATTGTAAATCCCATTAACTCATCATTAAATAATTAGCTACATCTGCATCAGACATATCTGACACTGGTTATTACAATTTTTTGCTTAAATTCAGCCTTTTTATTCCCCTCTTCACTTTCTGCTCTTTGTTGACTTACTGATCTTTTCTTTGTTATATTATTATTTCCATGTACATCAGAAGACTAGGATTTTTATTTTCATGCTGCATTTTATTCCTTCTGGTATTCAACAGTGGTCCCAGTTATTTAAGTGAAAACAGGTGAGCTCTTTTTCGGAAAGAAGAGAAAAAACAGTGAGGTAAACAGCTAAGGAACTTTTTTTCTTTGTTTCAATATGCTCTTCATTTCTGAGATCCTAATGATCAGATCCTCAGCCCAAGCTAAATCCCTTTCTGCTACTTTAGTTGTGCAAGGGGTATATGAAGTCAAACTGAAGGAGCAAGCAGAGGTTTTTTCTTCTCATCCAAATCCCCTTCCCATCTGTATTAATCCTGAACAGCTACTCTCCATCGCAGAGTGGGACAGATTTGGCCCCAGGGCAGGATGAACCTTTTTGTCCCCTTCACTACTGTTCCTGCTTGCCCCCTCTCCTGTTTCGAGCACAAGCCCTGCAGTGCTCAACAATGGAAGGGATATGAGATATGTTCTCATCCTATGGAGATCAAGCAGTTTTGGACATGCACTGGTTTCTCATGCACAACTGTTCTTGAAGTTTCGTCTCAAAAATGGTCACCTACCATGTTCACACACTGGTACAAGGGAAAGATATTCACTGATAACACCTAGGTGAGTCCTAATTAATTAATTAATTAATGATAGTAATAAATACAGAATGCACAAAAGAATTGGGATGCTTCTGAGTCTATGAATGCTTCATGGCAAGCTCAGAAGGGATTCATATGCTTAAGTTTTTGGAAATTGTTAGGATTTTAAGTGGGAAATAAGATGGATGTCATCTCCATACATGAGGCACCTGCTTTAGTTTATGTGATTATTTTTATACATTAAGAAAACAGCAACCACTACATTAAAAAGCTCTGTAAAAGTCCTGAGATAGTCTAAGTGAAAGAGACGACTTTAAAATTAATTTTTTATATATATATATTATTCTCAAACTCTGTGAATCCTCTAGAGAGCTGAATGCTCTCATTGCAAGGAAATCCCAACCTCTGATGGGACAGAATCCAGACACTGGATTCTTCCACGGATTCCTGGCAGAAATGAAGGATATTTTTCTGTGGCATTTTTCAGTGAAGATCTACTTTTGGAATGTGAAAGGAAGTGATGGAGGGAGAAATTAATTATCAGAATCTGCATGAAATACCCAGACAGGCATTAATGTAATTCATCACATGTATCTCTCTGACACATATATGATCTTTATTTATACATGAGCATCTATCATACCACATCTTTTCCAAATCTTGGTACTCTTTGTAGATACAGATTTTACACAGATGCTTCTTGTCCTCATTGCCCTTTCACAAAGCATGAGTGCCTTGCTCTTTTAAGTACACATATCTCTTTTATGATTGTAGTCAATATTGCAATTTAAAGGACTGGACAATGTCAAATGAAAAACCATATATTGTAAAGAATTAGTAGCACGTTCTTTCACTGCCCTCCTCAAACACGTGCTAGTCTACGGTAAATGGTGTAAAATATTTACAGTCTTTCTCTGCTTGTACAGCATTATATAAATAACATAACAATAATACTTATTGCAATATTTTCCTGTTTCTGATGAGGAATAGAATTGCAGCCCTAAGTCTCTGATAGGGTTCCCATTTGGTTTATGATAGGTCCAGATTTAGCTAAAGAAGGCTACAATCTGGTAGACTTTGAAAATAAAAGTCTGAGCCTCATTCTTCTGCTGTCAGGGCAGGCTTTTCCATGCAGCAACCTACACAGTGATGAAGTGAGTCTTTGCCAAGCCAGCTGGCTCTGCTTGAAAGCTTTCTTGTGCTGCTAAGAGAAAGCTTGTCTTCATGTCTCAAAGGGATGTCTTTTCACTTTTAAACAGCTTTTTTCTTCATGGATTTAAGTGTGTTTACATTTCTTTGTCCAAGTGCTGATTCTGTATCATTGCTGGTTTTGCTATCTCTGTACAGATCCTGTTCATGCCTCTAACTTGTGGACACTAACATCAGCAAGCCTCATACTATGAACATTCCTTGGCAGAGCTTTTCTGACAGGTTATTTTTCCATTAGGGGATTGTTCTTCATTTTGACTTTGCTCCTAAACTCTCCGCTCAGTCTGTGTGGATGCTGGAAGCCCACTTCATGCTGACTGCAGCAAAATCCCCAGACTTTTGCTCACCTCTCCTTAGTGAGGTATTAATAAATAGTGTAATGTTTTCTAAGGTAAATTCATGGTAAAGTTCACACGTTTCTTCAGTAAGATTGAAGGGAAGAGTTCATCAAAACTTAATGTGAAAGTATGCATGAGATATTAGAAAGGAACTAAATCTTGCTGTGAAATTGTGTTTTTACATTACAAGGAGACTAAAACATTAGATTCTCCTCAGTTCCAAAATAAGTATTTGGTTTCTTTCAAAAAAAGACTAACATGTGGCAAAATGAAAGATTAAGATTTCTGTTTTCCATCTGAATTTGTGACCGATCTGAAAGTCATCTCAAATTTTTTTACTGCCTGAGACATCAAGGATTTGGATTTTATTTTTACCTAACTGAAGAATGCATTGTTGAAATCTATTTTGTCTTAGGATAATAAATTAATCCTCAGATAGCCTCAAAAAATGCAGTGTTTAAAATATTTTTACTATTTCACAGAAATAAATAAGGCTGTAAGCAGAACTCTAATGTCACTCGGGTACAAAACCAACTTTTTTTTTTGGTTCAATTTCTTCTGAAGGAAGACCAAAAACTGCTTTAGAGCACTGGTTAGGACACTTATCCAAGGTGACATAAATAATGTCTTCTCTCAGGGCTTGGACATGTAGTTCTTATGTTAAATGTCCATATTTTAATCTCTGGGATAGGTGCCTATTTAGATGTCAGGCAAGGGCAAGAAGTGATTGTTTTTCTACTGTCAATCTGAAATTGCATTCCAGACCAATGCTTTTCAGAAACTGATATATCTGAGAAGATAGAAGAAGGAATTTTTGATGCATCATCACTTTCTGAGGTAAAAAAAACCCAACCCTTTCATTTAAAATTCCTCACTGCACAATATTCCAAAATTCATTAGTAATTACAAATTACCAGAAGAATGTGGTGCTCAAAGAATGAGTTGTAAGACAAAAAGGCTGGAATATAGTATAAGAACAACTTCATAGTCACTCTATTATTTTATATGAAAATAATTCAGTTTCATTAATCATTCTGTCTGAGTATGTTGTTTCCATAATAATTTATGAACACAATACCTAGTTATTGAGATACTTGTCATATGAAGATGGTTAAATTTCAAGGAGGGTAAGCAAAATGTGAAGATAAGCCATTACTTTGCGAATACTTTTGGACTGGAATGAGATGATGGCTGAGTTATTACAATGAAGGTTTTGCTCTTTGCCTTCTGCCACTTAAAAAAACTTCTTTCCCCATCCAAAATCAAGCAGCAGGGAACCAGTAGAGCTAAAGAACTATAGCACTTACAAAAGAGGACGCTTCAAAAAAATCTAATCATATAGATAAACTCAATTTTTCTCATATACGAAGTTTCCGGACCTGTCTGGTCTCTATCTATACCTCTTATAGATGAGTGGGGTGTATGTGTTTTATGCTCTGAAGTGAAACAATATTTTTAAAAACTTGTCTTAGCAATTAATTCACCTCGGGTCACAGACTACTTAAGGGAAGAACTGCCAAATAACATTGCCTTTGTTAGTAAACAGTAAAAACATACAGAGTACTGTGGCCAAGGGCTTATTCTAAAAGTGAGAAAATCATGTAATTGTTCCCCAGGTTAAAGTATTTTTGGATAAGGACCAAACAAAGGAGAATGATACAATTGTCCTTGTAATCCTGAGAGAAGTGTTACCTCATTTTTTGGAAAAAAGTACTGCCAGACAGAGCAATTTAAATCAAATAACCCTTGCTCCACTGAAAATCTGAAGCAAACCTCAATTAAATTGTCAAAATACCCCAGATATCCTGTTTTCAGTATCTCTAGTCTGACTCATCTAGAACTGTGGAAAAAGGTTAATGATTTTTTTCAACCCACCTCTGTAGAGTCAAAAAGCTTCATTTGCCTCCTTTACCTTAATCAAATGGAAGCCGTATTACAACCATTGAAAATCTTGTTCAAAGAGAAACAATTTTAGGCTCCTTCTACTTCTAAGTTCAAGTGAAACGTGCTGTGTGTCCCACTTAGGAATAGAAAATTGCACCTTAGCACTCCTCACAGCTACTGTTAATTGTCACAGTGTTGTTATCTGCTATATACTGCTTTAGATAGATTTTTTTACTTAAAACTCTACTGCTGCTTCATAAAGAGTGTAGCTATTATGTTCAAAATCTCTGTCTGGATGCTGCTTCTAAATCACTCAAGTGAAACTGAAGCCATTTACACTTACACTTGAAGTGGAATATGACATGTCAGATTAAAGCCCTCTATCTAAACAGTATTTATTTTTAGTAAACCACTACTTCAGCTCATAAGCTAATTATTCCTGTAATGATAGAAGTACTGCAGGAATTCTATGCCAAAGTTCATTTAATTTGCATTTTAATATACTAAATCTTCTTTTCATTAATAGTGCTGATACAGGAGTTTAAGAGACAAAATAAAGATGTGGGTGTGTTTGTGGATAACTCTGAAATCCACTGTGGCATATAAAAGTAAATGAGAATCCTCTCTTTGGCACCGTTACCTAAATTCCTCTCCACCTCTTTTCTGTGTGAGCTGAAGGCTGTGCAGATGGTTTGGCATAATTCACTCAACCAAATGATTCAGAGGCAGGAAGGTAAAGCCCAGGTTATTTGAAAATTCATCCCTTTCTTTTTGCAGTGTACTGCATGAATTTACTACCTGGAAGACTTTCTTTGTTAAAATTTTAACAATTTATAGGATGCCATACTTTTCCAGAAAGCTTATAGCTTTGCTTCTTCAAAAGGACTCTCAGAGAACACTGTAACATAGTTATCATATTTGCGTTTTGACAGAGCTGCAATACAAGTTTTAAAATGTCATTGACAGCAGGACATTTGTAAACTTCTGTATGTGCCACTTTTGTATTAAAGCCATCCAGTGAAAGCACAAATGAAAGTAAAGGGTACCAGAAGGCAATAGCTACCTGCATTAGGAGGCTTGTTTGAATCCTTTGTGAGAGATATATTTTTTAAAGAGCCATAATTGGAGATGAAAATCAATTTGTCACAAAGTCCCTTTTTTCACCCTTTCCTTAAGTGCTATCCCTTTATCTGTCTTGACAGAATTTACCCAGCTGTTTTCTTGTGTATCTTAGATAAAATGACCGTATCTTCAAACTGCTGCCAAACAGAACTATTTTCTGATGGCATTTTTATAGAGTTACAAAAGATCCTCACAAAATGTATGATGCTGTGCTTTTAAAGTTTACCTCAATCTCGGTATTATCAGCTTATGTTTCAGTAGTGACATGTGTGCATCTCGTACAGGAGCTGAGGAACTGAGCAGTAGGAGATTTTTTATTAGAAACTTTGGATTTTGAATAGGAATCTCACATTTTACAGAAAGCTTTGAGATACACTCTGAGCAAAAGAGCAACTTTCATAATGAGTTTCTTTTCTTACAAGCTAGCGTTCTGCCTCATTTATTTTGAAGTGTTTTACTCTGCAAGTAGTGCCATTAAAAGCAATGCTAGAGACAAACTGAATCTTGAAAAGAGAAGGAAAAATTTATTGTAGTTTTTAGGAAACAAAGCGGAGAGTTCAGACAAAAAACCCAAACCCCAGCTAGCTCAAAATCTGCCTTAAATCCTTTGTGTAATGTATTATTTAGTTCAGCATACACAATTTTGTTTAGATCATATACTTCCTCCAGCTATCTTTATATATTCATTGACCCCACCCAGATGTGTTTGCCTGATGATTTTTAGTGTTTCTATTGCTTCATAAGGGATTGCTTTTAACCCAGTTGGTTTAAAGTTAGTTCTCAGATGGAACTGAGGCACAGAGAAAGTTATGACCTAGGGGAATTATAACCATTACATGCCTTTAAGTAATGTTGCCTTACATTATGTTGGTTAATTTAATATTTTTTCTTCACATGGATATCCATTGACATTTGAGTTGTCCTTGGGTACTTCACTTAACCTCCTTTCGTCATGCCCCTAAAGGGGTGTAGCTCTTCCATAAGTTCTCTAACTGTTCTGTCATAGAAACCACAAGAATATGTCCCAGAATCTTCAGGTGATGTCAAGTGGACATCAAGCTGTACCTGGGAGAATCAAGCCACAGAAGTTTAACTCTGATCACAGCATCAGAGCTGTTAGGATCAATTGATAGCTAATCAGTATCAAGACTGCAATTCATCTTCCCAGATGTGCAGGCCTACAAATATGCTTTAAGATGAGGTATATGACAGTGTGAACTATACTGAATTCACTGACTTAGCATTCCCTAAGATGAAAACTAAGGTCATGGAGACATATGTAAGGTGAATGCGGACATGAAGACCCTGATTGCTGATCTTTGTCTCTTGACTGGTTTGCACTTAGTAATTTATTCCTTTTTATTTTTTCAGTATGCTTCATAAAAATTATAAATAATCTGCTGTAATCAGTGGAATTTAATTTTGTTTCCATTAGCATTTTGAACACAAAAGCTCTAAGTTTACTCATCTTCTTTTTAATGAGATAAAAAAACTAAGCCTGACCATGACAGGCAGACAGATTATCAGTGTGTTAATTAGATTATTCCGTGAATTCAGTGTTGGATATGGTGGTTAATGAGGGCAAGTTTTTCCTCCATTATCTCAAAGAGTCTTTTTTTGGTTTGTATTATCACTGATGAATGTGCAGCTGTGTTATAGTCAAGAGGCTCTATGAACCTGTGGGTAGCTGCCTTCTCATCCCTTGGCCAAATTGAGAAAGGGAAACATGATTCTAAAGCAGTACCATGGAGTTGGAGTTATGAGGAGAAAAAGTGAGAAGTAGAAAGGTGTTTAAAAGGAATATGTGCCTACAGTAGATGATCAAGTGAAAACACTAGCTGTTTCTGTTAGAAAGAGAATGTGGAGTCTGGAGGGCCAAGTCACTCAGACAAATAAGACGTCTCCTTTTGTTCCCAAATATTTTTATGTCTTTTGTGATCTTCCCCCAAATAACCCATTAATCCAATCAGGATCAGTACCTAATGATTCAAAGTCCCTCAAAACTATGCTAGTTTATTTCAGATGAATCTTCATATATATGACCATGCAAATTCTTCATGTGGTTCTTGTGAAAAATTGCCTCATAAATAGTTCTGGTAAGCCAGGCAGCAGACAACTTAAGTGAAACATATCATGACAAGTATGCAAATAATGTCATCAGGCCCAGCCAATATAGTGTCAGATTATGAACCAGATCCAGCATGTTTGCTGCCACATGGTGATTCAATGTTTCTGGACTTTGTCAGCAAAAAATAAATCATGGGGCTGAAAAACTTGATGCTATTTTTTAGACGTGGCAAGCAGATATGTACAAAAATGGCTTCAAATGTGATTTATTAAGATCACCTTTTTGTCTCCAGAGGATAACTGGAATACATGCATTTTTATTTTTTCCTCCAAAATGCTCATTTATGGAAGAACATGTTTCAGCCCCTAAATGATTATTCTATGCTTGTCAGTTTTAGATTGCAGCACCAGTTCCGTTAATGATTTCTGAGGTGATGCTGATGCCTCTGAGGCTGCCTGGCAGAATTGCTAGCATAAAACTAATGAGTATCCCGGCACGACCCTGCACTGCTAGGACATGAAGGCGAAGGGGGAAATAAATTAGAAACCTGGGTGTGTAGAAAGAATATCTGTAAAGGCACTTAATCGAGTCTAGAATAGAAAATTAATCACTCATAATAATTAGGGTTTGTGAGACTATTTAATTTAATTCCATTTATACATATTTTCCACCCAATGATTAATCAACTCTGGGATAGCTTGTAAGCAAAATCTGAACCTGATATAAGCTTTAGAAGTGTGTAGAGTAGAGAGTTATTGGACCACAACAGCTTTTATCTGCTGTTTTCATCCTACATCTAACAGGTTTCATGTAATCTTTGGGTACAAAATGACGTGGCACCAGTGTAAAGTTCTATTGGAATATACATAACCTGAAAGTGCTTGATATAATCTAAGTGAAAAATGGTAAATTAAACAACATCAGTGTGAAGCAGACTATTATTAAACTATAAGAAAGCTAATGCCATTACAGTTTATTGTTTCTAGTTCCTCATCCTCTAAATTCTTATTTAGCATTTAACTTTTTCTGGGTTAGTAATATGTTGATTTTTTTTTAATACATTTATTAACTTTCAACTCTTCTTGTGAGGATAATTTATCATACTTTAAAACTCTGGAAATGTTTGTCTTAAATGTAACTATGAAGCAAACAACCAAAATGAGGCATTAAAAATCTTGTCTGCTTTGACTTTTGAGTGCCCAAGTTAATGAGAAATCATTTTTGTAATTTGTGGCACAAATTTCTGAAATTCAATGTAGTATGTTATGCAGTCAGTGAAACCTCATGGTCATACTCATTCCGTCTGGCATTCATGCCTGTGCATGTGTGAAATGGTTTTAGAAGAGAGATAATAGCATTTTTCGAAAGATGGAAATAAATTCTGAATATTAAAAATAGCATAAATTCAAACCTCTTGGGTAGCACTTCAGAGAGCTGTCTGTGAGATCAGCAGCTACCCATCTTGTATAACTCTTCAGAGCTGCATATTCTATTCAGAGCATATAGCTCTGCATATAGCTCTATTCAGAGCTACTAAATGAAGTAGGAATGCATAATATTTTAGACCTGTACTTGAGGCCAGTGCAAGGAAAAACAGAAAGAACATAAGAAAATCTGTGGAAAGGGGATACATTATAAAAAATATGGATTAATTTTTTTTAATCAACAGTTGAAAACTCCCAGAATTCTGGAAATGTAGTCATCATACCAATGAGTAAATGAAGAATGCAAAACATAAAAATATATGTGATTTTTATTTCCCTGGGTATGAAGAGTGTCAGAACAGTCTTCTTTTTTGTTTTCCAAGATAGTATGAAACAAGAGAAAAAAAATTCAACATTTTCAATGAAAAAATATTGTGAAGAGGTTTTTTTTGTTTTGTTTTGTTTTGACTTACTCAGTTTATCATATTTCTTGTACTTTCATAGTTTTCTTCTAAAACAATCTGGGATATATAACATCTCTTTAGTTTGACAGAAAATTTCATTCTAAATCAAAATGGTTGCATCAGAAGTTCTGCAATTTTATGCAAAGGAAATAGATGTAAAATTTTTAAGATCTTAGTTCACCAGTTCAGACATTTTATATTTAAATATTTTCATTATGTTAAAATACTTATGAAGGTAAGAACACTTTTAGAAAATTTGTGAGCTTTTCTCTATCAAATTCTTCTTAAATTAAAAGTAAAAATCTTATAGACGTCTCCTGTTAGTTTTCACTCCTCTGGGTTTTGGGTATCCTGGATTTGAGTTGAGACCCAAGTACCTAAATACTGATGCCTTTTAAGGTGGACCTGAACATTTTAAGAAATTTGTTTTTTTCATTCCATTAATCCTCTCCAGGGTGCATATCAATGTGTCTTTATCCAATCACTAAAGTAAAGCTAAATGGAAGCTCATGTGTTATCTTGCTTTTGTGAAAGATAGCTGCAATGAATTTGTATCTGGGTAGCATTTCATGAGTTAGCAGAATCTAGCAAAAGTAGAGTGGAAGAGGTTAGATATTTAAACACAGTGGGAAGAAAAGAATAGGAAAGTGAAGGTTTTCAGTGGAAAGGAGATTTGATTAAGTAGAAAGTTTGAAGGTCCTGAGGTGAAATTGGAGGCAATTGAAAAATAAGATCCTGATCTACAGCTTGTATGTTTTACCTTTGACTTCAGTGCATGCACGCTATCGAAAGCTTGTTTAAGACTTCTGGAAGAGAAGACTCTTGTAGAAAAAGTGACAGGAATCATAGGGAAAGCACAAAAAATGGTAATTCCGGATCAAAAGAAAGGCTGAATTACTAGACCTAAATTTATCTTATATTTAGCTGTATAGAAGTTTAACATTTGTAGGTACCAAGTAGTTGGTCATTTGGCTTTCAGCACATTTAGTAGAGGTAACAAGTATGAGTATGAAAGTAACAGCTCATTCCAAGTATTTGTATTTGTGAGATCATTCTTTCTGGAAGTACATTTCAGAAGTTCTCCACAGAGAAAATGTAGATGCCTGGCTGTTGATACAAAAAAAGGATGAAATGACTGAAAATCCAGCATGTTGTACTAACATCTAAAAGGACCTCAGGCTGAATAAAGGGGCTGACAAAAACCTCATGAAGCTCAGCAAAAAGAATTGCCAAATTCTGCATCTGAGGAGGAAGAACCCTGTGCACCAGCACGTTAGGAGCCACCTGGCTGGAAAACATCTTGGCAGGGAAGGCCTACGGTACTGCTGGACACCAAACTGAACACAAGGAAGCGTTAGGGAGAGTGTTTAAAAAAAATGAAAGTGTTTTAAAAAATTAAAATATTTTAAAACTTTTGTCAATTTTCTATCCGGTACTAAAAGTTCCTGTTGTATTAAGCCATGCCCTTTCCACCAGCTACTGAAGAGTTACTTGCCAATACCACACATTTAGATATGTGATGATTTACTTATGATTTTTTCACACTCTGCAAACTGATAACTTTACCTTGCAGTTCTTATCCAGGCCTGTCACAGTTCAATGCAGCCATCTATAAGCTTATGTGGAGGAAAGAGTCTTAGCAGAATAAAGAAGAAGAGCTCAAATAGAGTCCCACCTAAAAAGCGATTGGAAAAGTAAAGCTGGTAATGCTCTGAATGGATAAAGGGAGCTTACCTTGAATTTCAGTTACTTATCCCTTCCTTATATAATGATAAATCAGTGTTTATGCTTTGGCTCGACAGCTGAGTGAAAGTGTGTCAGATATGGCAAATACATAAAAAGTTTTGTGGAACTGAGAAAGTTTTCTGTCTTGCAAGTAGCAGGGTCTTTGTAAATACAATCCTGACAGGAATTCCTGTATAATACATATTGTATTTGTGAAAACTCCTGATGTGAAAGTTAGTCTACTAAATAAACCCAGTAGGACTATATATGCATGTATTAAAATTGAGTAGACTAGAAGCTTAAACTTTTTTTTAGCTAGATTTTTAAATTCAAATAGTGGGGACAGAATTTTTCACAGATT
This sequence comes from Vireo altiloquus, assembly GCA_013396875.1. Lineage (NCBI taxonomy): Eukaryota > Metazoa > Chordata > Aves > Passeriformes > Vireonidae > Vireo > Vireo altiloquus. The sequence goes on from VZRF01001698.1 coordinate 119,341, forward strand.
GTCAAAAGGTACTTACGACATCCCCTAGAAAGTTATCATAACAGAATGCATTGTGATGAGTCACTTTGCAGTATTTAACCTTAATTTATTGTTTTTCAAAAGTATTTGTTTATAAATAATCACTAGGAATAAAGCATTTTTAAAAAGCAAAAGTTCTTGTATACTACATCTTAGAACCACTGCTGAGTTAGAAACTATCATTGACACAGATAGCATTTGAGAGCATTGGCTAGGTTAGATATTAAATAATGTCAAGAATCAAGCATCTGAGCCAGACAAGTTATGTTAAAATTATTAACAAATATAAAGAGAATGCCTCAGAATACATTACATAATCTTAATTGTTTGTGTGATTAAAAGTTAGTTGCTTCAGGAGACTGTTCTGGTTTATTTAACATGCACATAAAAATTGCTCTGGCTTCTTTAAATATGTATATGTGTGTGTGTACACTCAGAAGACAATAGTTCTGCTGTTTCATGATCACAGTTTGAGCTATAGAGCTATGGGTGTATTTCCACCTGTAGTAAGCAATGGCACAAAGTATAGCAGAAGAATACCCACAGGAGCCAAAATTTGCAAAATCTTACTCTAAAAAAGGGATATTGATCAAAAGGGTTTTTGATCTCCAGCCTAATTAGGCCAAAATAATTCTGTAGTAGGAATGAAGTCCCAGTTTAGTAAAGAATGTAAATACATGAACAGTTTTAACTATATGGAAATCCCATCTATGATAATATATACATACATTTTAATTTTTCTCTCGCACTTGCATAATTTCTGGACTAAAGTGTACTCAAGTATGAGACTTGTTTTCCCTAATTAAAGACTAATTCATATGCTCTGATTAACAGCTACTTTGACATCTGTACATCTAAAGCGTGGTTAGATCTATGTTGCCATAAAAACATTCTCTTGGGAACAACTGGTTCCACCATAATCCAATGAAGTCATGTCCTAATTCCCTGGTCACTCCACCAAGACATTGGAAACTCCCCAGTAAGTCATATCATGAAAAACTGGCATCACCTTGTCAAAAAACAACCCCGTGAACTTTTGCTTAATAAAGAAAAGGGGATGTAAACCTACAAAAAAAAAGGATGTACTACAACTGATCTACAACTGAAACTTTATGATAGCAGAATGGTACAGAGTGGACCCAAGATAAAGTGCAGTACCAGTAATGTGGCAGTGGATGGTAATGTGTTTGAGCTGGGTCATATTTTTCTTTTAATTAAGAGAGAGTGCAGTTGAAGTAATCCAAAGCTAGCTTAATGCAAATATATTTGTATTTCTTTAAAAATCTTCCCTAATGTGTTGGTTTTTGCTGGGATAGAGTTCATTTTCTTCACGGTAGCCAGTATGAATCTATGTTTTGGATTTGTGCAGGAAACTGCTGAAAATTCAGGAATGTTTTAGCTATCACTGAACAGTGCTTTTAGACTTAGGCTTTTCTCCACACCTCTCCACCAGCAAGTAGGCTGGGGAAGCACGAGGTGCTGGGAGGGGACACAGCCAAGATAGCTGACCCCAACTGACCAAAAGGATATTCCACATTATAAGTGATGGAGGCCTGCTTCCCTGGGGGTGGTTGAACATGTGCCTGCCCATGTGAAGTAGTTAATGAATTCCTTTGTTTTGCTTTGCTTGTGTCCCCAGCTTTTTCTTTGGTTATTAAGCTGTGTTTATCTCAGCCCATAATTTTTCCCACTTTTACTCTTCTGACTCTTTCCGCCATCCCATCAGGGGCATAGTGAGCAAGCAGACGTGTGGGGCTTGGTTGCTGGCTGGGGTTAAACCACTTAGGAAGAAAGCAGCCATAGGAACTCTTCTATGTTCATACTATCCTGCTGTCTTTCCAGCAAGATTCCTTGCATCTTTAAATTTGTCCTACAGATGTGAGTCACTAAATTCTCTTTTGTTGTTGTTGCTGTTCTATTGCTTTTGCATTTGGTGATGGGTTACCTATGCAATGTGATTTTGGAATTCAGAACCGAAGGGTATAGTGATACGAATGTCTTACTTTTCACACACACTGTTACCTAAATTCTCTGAGAATGTTTTTCCAAACAATAATAATTGTGTGACAACTGAATGGTGGAAGATGAGAGAGCACCATGAAGGACAAGAAGAATGGGGTAAAAAATGCTTTACAATAGTTATCTCTCAATGCAAGAACCAGGAAAATAAAATTCAGTGGAAAGCACACAACAAAGATAAGCACACAATTGGTTGGACAGCTGAAGAGCAAAATTTACTTTTGAAATATAATGAAGCCAGGAAGACACAAAAATGTAAAAAAAATAGGACATATTTAAATGACAAATAATATCCATCACTTTATAGGTTAAAAAAATAAGCTGCAAATTCTTCTCCAACTGTCAGCAAAAGATTCCTTCAGAATCCTCTAAAGCATCTTTACTCAACTGTGGTCAGAAAATATGAGAGTAAATGGACCATGTTGCCTATTCTAAGTGCTTCAGTGAAATTATAGTTTGTTATTTGGGATTTCTGGTTTTGAAAATTACCTAGCACAGCATATTTCTGCAGCTTCCTTGTCTTTCAAAACTCCATTCAAAAAGGCCATCAACTATGCTTTCTAAATTTAAAATAATGACAGTCATCTTACATTAGGTGTTAGAGAAAACACTATGATAAAAAAAAAAGCAGCATCTTATATCCGATTATGTCAGTATGTTTTTGCTTAAACAGCAATCTGATATGCCCAAGGGTAACTTTTTCTGACCTCAGTGAAATATGTTTCCAGACTGGTACCTTTCAGCAAGCATGCATTACAGACATGCATCAACACATGAGTTTCAGTCTAAAGCCTGCAAAAAAGCTGGAAAAGCACCTAACTCACCATAAAGTTTCATATCAGTTCCCACGTCTCAATTTCCTCCTAATCAGAGTGAAGGATTTTTTTTTTTTATTCATTCTGCAATATGTCTGAAAATACCTACTAGCAAGAAATAGCCTTTTTTATTCACTAATCCTAAGTATTAGCAGCTTTAAACCTTAATTGGAAAGACAGTGCATGTTTTTTTAAAAAAGCCTGGTCACGAGTACTCAAATAGTCCCAGTTTTGTACTAGCCTCTAGGGGGCTAAGAAATTTAGTCACTGGATCACCAGCTCTGCTACCTGTCCTGAAAATTTCTTTTTACCTACTCCGCCTGGTCTCATTGGCTTTGTCAGGGCCAAGACAATATTCATCCATAGAATATCTCTAAGGAAGAAAGGAATTACTCATAGAAGACTCCCTGAGCTATACTCAGCTGTGAAAAAATGGGAGTGGAGAAGAGCTCATCCTTACAATTATGCACAGCTTTTCTTTTACTTCAGTCTGTAATGCCTGACTTTCATTTCATCCATGCAGAATAGTGGCTTAGAACATGTATCTAGAAATGCTTAGAGCTTTCTGTTTAAGCTCATAGTTATAAGCAAATCTGAAGAAGGCCATATCATGGATAAAAGGATTTCTCATTCCAAAAGCATTCTAATAACTTTCAGACTTATCATTTCACCCATGCTGGCCAGTTCATGCAGATGTGTGGACATATTAATGTGCATACACAAAATTTATTGTTTCCTCTTAACTAACTCCTGCCATGCACTTTGCTGTATGTTATGCTAAAAGAGTTGAGGAAAGAAGAGGAGAGAAGGAGGAGAGAATGAGTCTCCTGGAAGTGGTAGATGCTGCCCATGAGAACTGTCCATAACCCTGTCGAGGTTTGCAGGGGTAAGCCCATGAGAGCAACCATATGAGAAAAATAGCATGAGAACAGTAAAGAGAAATTACAGCCAAAGTGGAGTACACCGCCTCAGTGGCTGGCCTGGGAGGGGTGCAGTGCTGTAAATAGCAAGTTCTTAGCCGTGCTAAGGCGTGCTGAGGCACTGGGGCATGTAGGGTGCTGTGAAAACACTTCTGCAGATAAAGTGGCAACAAATGCTTCACTCCACTGTATTTGAAACCTCGCAGCAATGACTTTATCAGGGATAGTAGGGAATTAGAATTTTTCAAACCTATTGGCTTCATTTCAGAAAAACTGCACAGATCCCAGAGATCTACAGGTCTGTAGCTTTTCCATTTACATCACAGCTCTTATGGAATGTCAACAAATGGCCTATGAGCCAACAAAGAACATGTGTTTCTGTCTATTGAGGGAACTTGCTTTCTCAGTGAAATTCCCGATAATCAATTTCTATATATCCCAGAGGAGAGAAAAGCTCTTATTGCTAGGATCACAACAAATTAACCATGGAACAAATGTATTATATTGCAAAGGAATGTCCTTGCAATTGCTGACCAGCATCAGAAAAAAAAAGAAAAGCCAGTGTGACGGAGTGATATCAAATAGAGATACTACATCTGCATGAAAGCTTCTTGGGAAGAGTCTTCTTTTACTCTTGCTATGTACAAGACCTAGAGATTCACTTGCATTGCCAAGAACTGCACATTCTTCTACGTCCCAGTACACTGAGCCTAATCAACACTACAAGAGGACAGGCAGTTCTCTTACTCCCTTCCAACTCATTTGAAGACCAGAAGAAGAAACTCAGATATGATGATCCACTGTAGGTTAGTGTTCTGTCTTCTTTCTTCCCATACACCAATTCTTTCTCATGCAGAGATCTCACGTGTGTACTCTTCAGAGATGTGCTGCAAGATAATCATTTAGCTTGGGCATGGTTGAACCACAAAGGAGGACATTTTTGTCCTCGTCCTAATTTATATAAGTAGGCAAATGCAATGAAGACTATCATAACTTCCTGGTTATTTCCACAGTTAAATGCTGAAGAGTCAAATATGCAAAGAATAGCCTGACAAGCATATTGTAAGCACATAATTAAGCCACTAAACACACGTGTTTTCCAGTGGTTAGCAAACAACTCTAGGCCTGAAGCTGAAGAATTCTGGTGTTTCTTCCCCCTTTGGTGAAGAAGCCTGTTGTGAAGATGTAAGTTTTTTTCCTCAGTAATCTACAATCCAATTAAACTTTTTCTGATGCAAGAAGATGAACTTTAGAGACACATCTCCATGCATTTGCAAAGCATAAGCATCTCTTTTATCATAAAGAGCCTAATTTTGTATTGTGGAAATATCTTTTTGTCCCTATATTAGTACAGAAAATAATCCTTAATTCTCAGAGTAGAAATAGTGAACTTTTTTCTCTAGTCCAAGCAAATTTTAAAACTGCTTTTTTTTCCTGACTGTGAAAAATTGCCAAATATTCCTACACAGTTTTTCTGAAATTACTTTTACATTGCTAATTTTTTTGTCACGAGTGCCTGTTCAATAGGTCTTGATGTAGCTGTTTGTGAGTGTTTTTTTGACACACTGATAGCTGCACATGTAATCTCAAATCTAAAGATTTCAAATGTCACTTTCATTACAATGTTGCAACATTGTTATCAAAGGCAATTAATACTTTTCTCTATGAAAAAATATTTATTTATGTATATTCACACACCTTTATAAAAGCCTAGTTTGATCTGGCAAACTTAGGAAATTCATGTTGGAAAATCAGTATCCTAGTATACATCTGTTGTCATGTTCTTAAAAGGGCTGTTCTTTCAATAGAGGCTATCATTCATATATACAATTTGATTAAAAGTTAATTTTGGTGATGACATTGTGATAAGAAATAATAATACTAATTAATAAAATAATAATAAAAATTATAATAAAATTCAGGTTAGCTGGTGCTTAGCTAGAAGGTTTAAAAGGTGACCTATGCCCCTGTAAAATCAATGCTTACATATTCTGTACATCTGTTTAATTACAGATTACATCTGTCATCCAGTGATCAGATCTGAGCCCTGAAATATCAGGCCCTGCACTGTATTAAGGAGCAGAGACAAACAGCAAGACTCCTTTTTCAGGAGACAGCATTTGTAACACATATTTGACCCAATGTGACAGGGTCACAAGAGAAACACAGCAGTACTGAGATCGACTCCAGTGTTTGTGAACAATTCATCTGAAATGGATTCTCACAAAAGTCTGTACCCTCATTCATCATCGGCTCATCAGTGGCTAGCATGGGAGTCTCAGTGAAAGAAATAAGCAACAAGAATGATTAACCCAGTTGTTCACCAAGTGCCTGTGCTAGGCTGCATGCTCAGAGGGTGTCCTGGACACATCGTGCCACTGATGGTACACAGAGTAAGTGGGTTGCACTGATCACGCAAGGAGCTCTAATAAGAAACCACAGTTGTCCAGGAATCTTGCAAATGATCATGGACTGGCCAAAGAACACATATTCTAGAATATAAGCAAAGGAGAACAGAAAACATGCTGAAGAGGTCTCATTAATAATAAATTAGCAGAAAATGAGAAGAAATATGCCCTGTTTATTGATGGCTCCAGATGTATTGTACAAAAGCACTGGAGATGAAAGGAGGCTGGATATCAAGTCCCCTATGACAAGTTGCAGAAACTGCTGAAGAAGGTAACTCGAGGCAGTTTGCAGAGGTGAAAGCTCTACAGCTGGCTTTAGACATTGCTGAATGAGAAAAATGGTCTAAATTGACTGATGGATGATTGCTGCCATGATGGAAGCAAAGTAACTGGCAGAGCAGATGTAAACCCATCTGTGCTGCTACATTGTGACAAGATATTGCATCTTGGGTGGGGAACTTGGCTGTGAAGGTATGCCACATGAATGCTCCTTTGCCCATCAGCACATTGGGTGCTTCATGGAGCCCATCTTTGCCACTCTGAATTTGGGGATTTGAACTGACTCTCTTTCAATTGCCATATCAAAGTTATTACTGTAAAATTACCCAGATTAATAAAGAATTAACTATGATGAAACCAGAAATGTGCGTTGGCAATGAAATCACAGCTGGCTTCAGCATGAAAGAATCCAACACTGCATGCCATCTTTCCTGCTCTGAGACACTGTTATGCCAGATAAAGGCCAAAGTCACAGACTAAATAAACTCAATAGACATTTTAAAGGGACAGCCCATAGACTAAGGGAGTGACATCTGTGTGTGTATATTGAAAAGTATGGGACCTGGGCATGAAATAGATGTTATAAAAAGACAGTAGATGCTGTCCTGATTTTGGCTGGGATAGCTAATCTTTCTTCCTAGTATCTAGTACAGAGGTGTATTTTGGATTTAGTGGGAGAATAATACTGATAACACACTGATGTTTTCAGACGCTGCTAAGTCGTAAAGGGAATAGTGAGGTACCAGTAAGGGTAAGGCAAGTCCTATGCTTGGAGAGGTGCACAAAAGGCAGCAAGGGAGCACAGCCAGGACAACTGAGCTGGCCAAAGGGGTATTCCAGACCACAGAACATCATGCCCAGTATATAAACTGATGGAGTTGGCTGTGAGGGGGCTGATTGCTGTGGGGGATTGTAATAGAAAGTGTCAGATGAAGATACCTGTCACTAAGTACTTCTGATTATTCCTGGATTTTTATAGCTCAGTTTTTAGTTCCATTTGAGATATCCTTTATGGCAAGAATTTACATAGAATATAGACTCTGATTAGCACATAAGAGACCATGTGTAATATGGTAAAACTCTTTAATAGTTGAGATAGCTTTTGTCCTTGGCAGGCTCTAAAAACCAAAGTAAAGCAAAACAAACAGAAGGGTTCTTTTCATATATTAAGAATGAAAAAATAGAGAAATATTAAAAAGTAAAAGACATATACATTCATGCCTGCTTCCACAAAAAGACAATATTCCCTCATGAATTGCTTTTCTTTTATTATCCTTACAGTCTGACAAATAATGTCACTGTCTGTCAAGTTAATCTATTTATAAAATGCCAAACAATCAGCAATAGCAGAAAAAAAATCATATAGAGAGTGGCAGAACTACAAATCAGACAGCTACTGCTGATTAATTTTTCCCTAGATTTTCCCAAAGGTAGTCTGAAAGAAAAGAGGAAGAAGATTCAAGGTCTCTCTATCATTCCTATAGAGACCAAAAGAGTTAATAAATGAGAAAATAGAAATCAATAAATTTAATTATTTCGTGTATTGGTTTGCAAAATGCACTATAGTTTTCGCTACCTGATTATCATTGATCTGTTAGGGAATAGGGGAAGGGAAAGAAGAAATCAACCAAGACAATTCCAGGCACAGTTTCTATTCTTTTTTCAATCTGGCATTGCAGTTTCTGTGTGTCAAATGATCCTGCTTAGGAACTATACATTAGCAAGCTGATCTTGAAAGTCTTAAATAAATATTATAGAAGAGAATATTTTTGCTCAAATAGGGTTTGTTTTCTTTGGTAGAATGCCTAGAGTCATTAGCAGCCTGTAGCATTAATCTCATAGATCGCATCTAAGACCTTTATGTTATTCTCAGAGAAATTGGGTTTTGAATGCTATTTGGAACAAACTTCAACTCCTAATTTTCTAGGAGGAGCTCTCAATCCAAGTAGCCATTCATTCATATGTCCCAGATGATGACTATGCTAATGAAAAAGAAAGAGAAGTGAACATGTCCTAACACAGATTTCATACCATCTTCACAAGCCTATGCAGGGATAGAATAATGCTGACATTCAGAATTAGCTTGCCTGTTTTTTTAAATAAAAAATTTCTTCCCTTTTACTGTTTTAGCATTTCTTGGACTCTTCATAAATCAGGCTTCCCTGTCCCTGAATTTACCCACATTTTGGGTAAATAAAATAGTCACATTTTGAGAGGGGAAAGATATAAATTTATATTGCTACAAAGAACTGAGAATTAAAACTTTCTTTAAATTTCTAGAGAAGCATTCCAGAAATTCTACTACTTCCCGATAATGGTGACCTACTGCATGTTTTGAGCTTTAGCACATATTCAGTGCATGTAAATAGGGGCAAGGATCTTAATTCCTCATAAGAATTAGTAATCTGTGTTTCCCACACTAATGAAGGCATTGCTAAATCACCTCTGATGGTGTTTATTTGGGTGTGTTGTGCTGTGATAAGAGGTGCATTGTCATTCTGATATGATCAAAGATGGTGGGTAAACAATTACAAAACAAAATATATTTGCTTTAATTCACAACCTCCACATTGGTAGAGTTTGTTATGGAATCTGACTAAACTGCCAGGAACTGTACTACCTGAATGCTCAGGTCTTCCCCATAAAATATTCCCAGGGGACCAAAGTATGTTTCTATAGAAATTCTGATCTATTACTAAACTGATGTATCAAATTGGCAAATCTCTCAGGTCAAAGCCCTTTTGAAGATCTAAACCTATTTACCATTTTTTGTGTCTTCCCTAAGATAAGAAATGTAGTTCACTGAGTTAAAGTAGTACTAGACATGAGTTCTCCAAACAGCTGTAGATACATAGTTTACTTAGAGATACTCATTTGAACTCTCCCACACCGGGTAGTGTTCACACTTCCACTACAAAAATCAGTTTTCAACTATAATCACAAATATTAAGGGGCTGTGCATGAAGTAAATTTAGAAACTGAAGAAATCAGGAATCAAAAAATAACAGAAAGTCCTAGAGGGAGATGTGCTAACAAAAAACTTCAGGAATTAAAGAACAGTATGTAGTGGGAATGAAATCGTCACCTTAATTAAAAGCCTCACTATGGTGTGCCAAAACTTGTTTGATCTTGATAACAGGAGTAAAAGAAGATTCTGGATATATAAAAGGTAGTTATATCTAAAGGTACAGACATCAGATGAAATGAGAGATCATTTAACTCAAAACTGTTCAGAAAAAATCTGAATAATTCCACTGTATTTCTTCACTTTTAGTGAAAAAAGTGGAATTTAGACTATTACTAAATATATGTACTTTACTAAGGAAATAGCATCAGTTGATGAGGATGTCAAATAATGTTAAAAATGTAGGAGGCTGTGCAACAGAAATTGAGTTGAGTTTCTAAATTTAGCAAACTATTTAAAGTCTTATCAAGTAATCATGTCTTCTTAATTCATTTCATAAATTCCTGTCACAAAATGGTGTTTTTTCCCAAATGATCTTGTCAGTACAGAGTAAAATTTACTAACACTACTAAAATGATGAATGTTTTGAATACTGATCATTGCTTAACACTGAACTGCTTTCTGTAATGACTATGATTTAACAAGAGTCACGAAATCTTGTTAAAGGTCTCAGTGGTCTTCAAAGGCAAAAGACTTAGAAGGTCACTGGAAACACTTTAATTATACATGGACATCTTCATTCCACTTAGACTTGAGGATAATATCTTCAGAAACTAAATAGAGCCTTAGGATCATATTGAGTTTAATATTAAAAACTTTTTGCTTTAAAAGCCCTATTCTAAATTTAACTTTCATACTAATCAAATAGTACACCTTAATGCAGCTTTTAAGCTTTTTCTTTTGAATTATATTCAGTAGTCATCATACAATTAAAACAATAATTCAAAATCTTTGCACTTTAATACAGTAGAGGTATTAGAAATTCAGAGACCAGAAGAGATGGGAACGCAGGTCTGAAGGTCATCTTTTCTAACCCTTGTACTCAAGCAGGGCACCTAGAACAGGCTGCCCAGGAGCACACTTGGATGGCTTTTGAAAAATGTAATGACCTCTCTGGGGAAAACCATTCCAGTGTTTGACCATCCTCAGAG
>VZRF01001699.1:2128-67135 GCA_013396875.1 Vireo altiloquus
AAAAGGAATTTCTAAAAAAACCAGTTTTAATCAACACTTTTTCTTGGTTTTTTATCAAGTCAATATAAATTTATTGTTGATTTTCCTAACATTTTAGGCTAATTTTAGATAATATTTTTATAATAATATTTTAATTGTGTAGTTCTTTCAAAATGACATAACATCTCAGTTTTACAGACATGTATATATACATTTAAACACACCCGGTTTGTATACATACATATGGAAATATGAACTCTTATGACCAACAATTTTTTTCCTGATTTGCTGATTTTCACCAAGATAGCAGAGAAAACAATATTAGAAATTAATGAGTTCTTCAGAGTGTACCAGGAACCCCTTCAGTCATCAGCCACTAAAGCACATTCTGTCTTGCAGGCAATACAGCTTAGTGAATTGATGATATAAGTTGATGTTTGAACTAAAATCCTTTTTTTGTGCATCAAAGCATGAAATCAGGTAGTTATCAATCTATATTTACGTGTTGCTCATATGGAATAAATAAGCTGTCATTCTAAATAAGATTTTGAAGCTAGTTGATTTGCCAACCTATAATGGGAATAGCTAAATATTCTGAAAGCTGAAGAAATTATAGTATTCATTTCAGGTTCAGATCTTAAAAGATAAAGTTCAAGGACATAACTTCAGAAATACCAGAGAAGTATCATCAAGTGTTTTTGGCTGTTCCTGAAACTGAATCTTTTAGACAGAGAATTTAGCCTGAAGTTTTCAATTTATCATCTCTGAGTCTAGTTTATATAAGAGAGACACTCTATTAAAATATTTGGTGTATTTTACTTCCCTCCCTAACTGAACACAGGACAGCACAAGAGAAAAAAAAGTGGAGAGTGGAATGGTCATCAAGAAAAATGATTTATGATTTTAAATAATTCTGGTTCTCTTATCAATTTCAGTTTTCAGATAAAAAGTTTCTAACCTGTTCATTAGTTGATGTAGTGATTTCATTACCATTAGTGTTTTCAACTGTTTTCAACTATCAGATGTCATACAGAGAAGGGTAGAATGCAAATAAAAGCACTGCCCTTGAAAACCGAGAAAGTAAGAACAATAAAATTATTTGATATAGCAAGTTCATGTCATAATTGCAGTGATTTTAATTTAGACTGTTAATTAAATATTAAGAGAAAAAGCCACAGTTATCTAGAAAACCATAAAACAAAGAAGACAAATTCATCAAAACATGAAAGCACAGAAACAAGAAAGTGTGGATTTTCTTGTTATCTATAATGCAACTTTTATGAGGAAGATTTAGGAAGTTATTTCTAGGAATTTCCTTCCAAAACGCTGATTTTTTTCTCCCTGAAATTGTCAATTTTCTATGTGGAATCCTTCACCCTATAACCAAATTCAGCTTTTATATTAGGAAGTTTTATTATCCAGAATGGCAAAACTAGCAGATGATAACCACTTTGGACACCAGAAAAATCTTTAATTTCCTCTTTAATCTTTCAGCTTTGATGCTGAACCAAAATTGGGAGTCAGCTTATGTATTCACGTTAAATTCAGAAAAAATTACAAATTACCAAAATTAACTAGCCACTCAACTTTCCTTTTAAGACAAAGCATCAGAGACTGACCTGTAAGAATAATTGTCACCTGAGACTTAAATATTTGTGTAGACCAATACACCTTACAGATTATGCTCTTTTTCTTACCAAATGAGGTGTAATTGAACATTCAATTCACATCATTAATTCATCACATTATTCTTTTGCTATGCAGGTGAAAAAGAAATTTTTCTAGCTTTGTTCCACTTCCGTTTCTTTTACATCTACATTAACTGCTGGATCATTAGGAACTCATGGTATTATTGATGCTCTGCAAAAATAGTTGAACTCTGCATCATATAAGGACTTCTGACATGCTAAACAGAGCCAGTACTCCTGGTTTTAATTCTTAGTGTTGCTAGAAATAAATTTGGCAATTAGATTTCCAATAGCTACCTACAATAACTTCCTCATAGAAGAACTACCTACCGACTTCGTGACAGAAGTTTCGGTAAAGACAATAAATAAAGCCACATTTTCTCATTTCTGCACTTTCTTTTTTGATGAATTGTCTTCTTTTTCTTATGGCTTTCTAGATAACTAGGGATTTTTTTTTGTCGTAATATTTCATTAACAGATAACGTTAAAAACACAGTTGAAGGACAGGATGCCATCCAGAGGGATTTGGACAACTTTGAGAAGTGGGTCCATGGGAAACTCATGAGGTTTTAACAAAATCAAATAGTGGTGCAGCAGCTGCATCTTTGTCTTTCCCCATAATATCTGTTTCAACCAATTGTTTTTACACAAATGTGCTCAAAAAGAAGAAAATTAGAGACAGCTGCCCTTGACAGTAGATTCAGTGAAAGTCTGACTAATAAATTGCATTAAGCTGTCTGTCTCAAGTCTCTCAATATAAGCCTCCCATAAATAGGCATTGGCTGGCTCCATAAATACAAACATTATTATGTACTACATAAATACCCTCAATGGATGAGAATATATTTATAGAAAGAGATTTTGAATTTTAAATCTATATCTCATTATTGTGATCACTTAATTACTTTAGATTCTAAGATATGAATATTTTTCCCGATATGAGAGACTGAGAAGACAAGTATCCTGGGCATGAACCAGCTCTGTGGGGCCCAAAGGGGTCTCCACAACTAATAAAAATTGTTGGGAACAAAGACCAGCTAAATCTGTTAGGTTTTTTGGTTTGTTTGGTATTTACATTAAGAACACACATGATCCTGGGTTAGGGTCTTTATATTTAGGCACTGTCAGTGTTGAGTTTCTGCATCAAGACAGAGAAACAAGTTCAGAAAAACTCCATTACTGTATCAGATGCTGAAACTTGCATTGGATAAGGGCAGGATGGTCCTGGGCACTTGTTTTCTTCTTCTTAAGACTGTTCACTACTGCTTCCTTAATCTCTTAAATTTTACATCTCTAGTTGACTTTGGAAAATAAAAAACAAACAGCTTCTCCATTTGCATTACATATCTGATAAGTTCTATTAGTAGACTTTTACTGCTTTTACTGATCCCCAGACATTAAATTTCTGTTGATTATCTTTCTGTCATATTTCCTATTTAATAATATTACCTCTGACCAAAGAGTGCTGGTAAGAAAGAGGAAAGTCAGATTCCATCTTAAGAATCTAATCAAAATCTAAATCTAAATCTAAGTCTAAATAAAAATCTAATAAACTTAAATTTAATAAAGTAAATAGACTCTCAAAGTAATTGCTCACTTTCAGATGCACTCTGTATATTTCATAGCTAACCTAGGAAATAGATTATATACAGAATTTACTCCCTGGAGTATGTAATTTAAAATTTTGTGGGACTATTCTTAAGTCGATCTCAAACTCTTCAACTTACAGCATGAGGTTTATTCTATGAGAATAGGCTTGCATTTTATGCAACTTGGGTATTAACAATATATGACACAATCGCAAAGTCATTGCTTTCTTAATTTTAATGAAACACTAAGGCTTGCTGATGAATCACTGATATACCTTTAAATGCCAAGTCTTTCCTCCTTTACTAGTAGCAATTGTTTGGAACACTGTGTGGCAATGTGAATACATTTTAAGTCTCAGTGGTTTAAAATAGATGTAATTAATTTTTCTAAGATACTTCAAGGCTTCTTACGAAATCTCTACCTGCTAAAGAATGGAAAGTAGGGCTCCTGGAGTTGTAGAAAGAGATGGTATATGACTCTACAAGCTGGGAACTGCAATCTGCTTCTTCATAACCAGTTATTTTTTGTGATGCTTTCTTTTCCCATGATTCCCAAACCAACAGTTCTCAATTAGTTCAAATTTAATAATTAAGTAAAATTTATTCCAGTATTATCCAAACCTTAGTAAATAGTTCTCAAAAATAAAGGACTGTGTGAGGGTTTTATTGCACTTTGCATGGTGACCTCAAGAAGATGAATTTTTATGTATTTTTTTAAAAGGGATATTATTTCTCAGTGATATATAACTATCCATTCATGTGTGGGTGCTTGAGACACCTGGAAATTGGGAATGCTATACAGAAAATAAAATTTAGTGCAGACAAACTGCAATAAAAAGGAACTACTGAAAATGCTATAAAAGAATATGTATTGAATTTTGTCGAATATTTTGTTGAATGATTAAAGAATTTCATCATCCTAATTTGTAGAATTTCTCATGATAGAGAAAAGAGTTTTTAATAATTTTGCTCAAACTAAACAACTTACTTCAAATTTTGCTAAAACTGTGGTCTGAGAAGAGTAAAATGTGTCACTGTGGTAGCTGGAACTATTTATTTCATACTGAAGTAAAATAATACCTCTCTCTTTCCTGAAACATCATCTCTGAACAACAGAAGTGTCTTCTATTCTTCTACTAGGTTTTTTTTCCCTTTATATAAAAATAGTGCATATGAATTTCACTTTATTCAGTAAGGCCAGACAGAAATTCATCAACAAGTTCTACTTGAGGAACCATTAGAAACTTAGTTCTTTTTATTCCCTAATTAACAGACATATTTCGATAACAGTCAGGAATGAATACAGAAAAATTTTTGGTTGTTTCAATTATTCTACTTATGTAAGTCACTTTTAGTAAGCTTTTCATATGAAACATAGAAGCTCACACCTTCATTAGTAAATAAAACTCTTAAGCAAGAGAAAAAGTCAGTTATTTATTTAGACAGGTCAGTGTCAAAAACCCCCCAAATAAAACAAAACAAACAAAACCCCCAAACATACAAAAAATAAAAATATCCTACCAAAAATTTATTGAGCAAACAAGTCCTTCTGCACTTTGTATTCAAGTATGAGAAATTTGAGTTCCTGTCAAACTTTATACAGAACTATGATTTTGAACTTCTGTAGGGCTGTTTGACCAACTTAGAATTTTATATTTTTCTTTTTTTTTTCCTAGCTGAAGAGACATTTAAAATTACCCCAACCCATTAGTCACTGTTAAATATTGTCCCTTTGAACTGACATACAAGTGAGTAGAAAGAGAGTAAGGTCTGACATGTGCCAATTGGACACAATCAGAAATTTCTATTGAAATATCATGAAGCATATACACATACACAACTGTGTGGGAAAATTAAAAATAATATATTGCATTTCAGGTTTTAAAATGATCACATTACAGGCTGTATATAGCAACTTTCAATATAATATTCTTAATTAATACATTAATTAGGCAACAGAACTTAAATACGTTTTTTTCTTTCCAGATTCTATTTTCTCCCAAAAGTTTCATTGTTGGTTTTTAGCATCTGATCTTTTGGATATTTAATTTTTCTACAGCTGATCAGGATTGTATCCACTTCTTACCTTCCTGTTTTAATCAGCAAGGTTGGCTGGCTTTTTGTTGTTTTTGAAAAGGCACCATGCCAATCCACATGTTAACACTATTTGCATGGCACTAGTTCTGACATTGTGAGCAAGTTGTGCTATAAAATGTCTGTTGGAGTACCTTGGGTAAGCAGAAAAAAAGAACAAGTCTCAAAAACTTGACGTTGAACTATTCATGCTAGTTAGACTGAAGTGCTTCTTTCCATGTATAAGCAGACATCATATGACACCTGAAGTAGTCTGTATGAAGAGTCTTCTGCTCTTGCAGTGTAGTTACTGTCAGGGTGAACAGGAATTATTTCTGATCAAAGAAAGAAATATAACTACAACAAATAAATGTACACTTGGCAGCTCTGTTCTGCTAAGTCACACTTTAAAGATCAATACTTTTACTTGAATTTAGTCCTTAGCCTTTTTCATTCTAGTTAGAGACACATCAAATGAAATTAAAATAATTAAAATATAACAAATTTCATCCTCTGTATCCTATTAAGTTAAAAGCATATGTTATGAAATATCATATGAAATAGTATACACAGTATTATTACGTCTTCCAGAAATGTTCCACCACTTTTTTACTTTATTTATTACTAATACTTAGGAAAATACATACAGAATCCAAACCTCCTCCTCAAGAAATTAACTGTAGTTCATAGCTGAAAGCAAGACCTTGGATCATTAATGAACAATCAAATCTCTGTCAACCTTCATTGATTTATTGCCTATCATTGTGTTAAAACTGAAATTGTTTGAATTATTATTCACTATGTGCCATAATGCTACAACTGAAGAAATAAAGTGGTATATGAGGAGATTGGCCAGTATATAGTGTTATAAAGGGAAGCTATTAAAAATTTCTTATTTTTTATCTTAGAGAAAAGGACAACTGAATCACTAGCTGTCACTTTGAGGTTTTTAATTTGATATTATATCTAGCCAATATCCATTTCTTTACCACCACATGAAAATTGGTTTTGCCATATTTCCATGGAAAAAGAAATCAGGAATACTGGAAGGAATTGTCACATGTAATCCTGTCTTTATTTGATAGGCTTGGAAAAATTTCTGGGGCATAAATATGCAAAGTTGAAAAACTAGTCTTCAGATATGGACTATTGTACCTTCTCACTGCTGTCAGTATTATTGATAATTCAGTTGCATGTGTCCTTGTCCCAGGTAAGAAGAAGGTTTATCCTGTTTTGAGAAAATAAAGCTTTGACAAAGAACTAAGATTTCATCAGCCAGCCAAATAAATATATAAAAAAAAAAATTATTGCTGTGATTATTTTAGTATGCAAAATTTATCTTACTCTTCTCTTTTCTGATACCAGAATTTTTTTTTGTCTGACTTATAATTTCTACTAGCTTAACACTAAACAATTCTTGCCACTGATACTTTGCAACAGATAAAGAGGAGGAAATGAACTATTTTTTCATAAACTACAAATATAAATGATATAAGCATGTCAAACCCTGCTAAAGTAAATGCAGTTTTCCAGTTAATACTGGAGCTTAGTTTTAAGATACCATGGTACAGAGAAGCAATTTTATGACACGCTATTCTATAAGCATGAGTAGAAATGCTTGGAAACTTCATTTTATTAGTCAATTGTCTGCAGCCTTGTATATTGCTCACCTCTTCTTAATATTTTATGAATAATGCTTCTAGCATATTCTTAGAAATTTTTTCTAATAATTTGGGTTTGAAAGCAGAGTATATGTTGTAGCCATCTGCTTCCTACTTTTTTAGATGGCATCCATATTCTATTACACTGGAAGACAATAGCTCTCCTTCAGCCTGGGCAACATATTTTAAAATAGTGGCTGGTTTTTGTCCCCACTTATTTCTCACTCCTTTTTCTGAAGTCATGGGACAATCATGGTAAGTTGGCAGCTTTTTCCTTCGCTTTTATAAATTGTGTGGTGGAAAATTGGGTTTTTATAAGCAAGTCAAAGGAGAGGAAGGAGGAAGGAGTATAGTTCTGTGAAGACATCAAAAAGCCCTCTAGCAAAGTAGGAAGTAGCAAAATGTGAATTTAGTTTGATTTTGGAGACAGATAATTTGTGGAGAACCTTCACTGTCCAGCTAAATCTCTGAGTGATATAGAAAAAATCCTTCTGTCCGGAGGGCAAAAATGAAATCTTGATAACTATCTAGTTACTAAATTTCCTATGACTGGATGAAAACTGAAAAGTTTCACACCAATCATGAATGGAGTGGGACAACCTCCCCAAGTCACTGCTTGGATTTCCTCATAATATATCTTTAGTCCTAACACTAAATCTTTTTTATCTCTAACATTAAACCTAACCTCCCATGAAGACAAGGGGAAATTAAATGAATTAGAACATTTTTTGCATTTGGTGAAGTAATGTTCTGCATGAGAGTGAAGATATTGAACATTCACCATCCAGACGATGGCAATGAAAGTTGTTAACTCTCATTGAATGCATGTCTTACAAAATAAACTAAACACATTCGAAAATCACTTCATCCCCATTAAATCTGTATTTTGTGTTTTGCTTTCAAATTGTGTGACAGAGCCTGCACACCCCTGGCCTGGCTAATTTTCTTCTTTTCAATGTCCCATATCAGGAATGAAGGAGACGAAACTTCTGTTGCAGTTTTCTCGGGTTATTTATTATTTCTTATTTCAGGTCCCAGAAGCACAGCCTTAGCATGGCTGTTGCTGCCATTTTCAGGGGTACAATGGCTGCTGCCTTCAGGGGCAGTCGGTTTTTAAAGCTTTATCACCCAATTATCATTTGCTAAGCATCCTATTTTGTCTTTTGTACCAGTAACTACTAATTTTATTAACATGTCTCTTCTACACTGAGTTCCCTCCACCAACCACTGGATCACAGGAAATGGAGACAAAGAAGAAGGAAGAAGAAGGAAGAAGAAGGAAGAAGAAGCCAGAGCCAATGCCCTAGATTCTCCATGTTTGATCTCCATTAACCTATATATAGTAAAACCTAAAACTACAAATGCTCACTCTATGACAAGCTAAACTAAAATCTTTTTCACATCTTCGATGCTTTCAGTTCATCAAGAAGTGAAGGGAGCTTTTTCCAAGGACTCAGGTCGAAAGCTGAGTTACCTTGGGGGGCTCTGGGGGAAAAGTGACCCCTCAAAGGAACAGGAAAAGTTTTCCAGCTTTCCTGAACTCCAAAAATTGTGCTTTGGTATTTTCTCAAAGCACCTAGCAATTTCTAAAGTACTTATCTTTTGGAGAAGTGTACCTATAGTAGTGCTGTTAGCCTAGACAGAAACAGAAGGATAATGGATCTGTGCCTGAGTTAACTTGCATATCTGTGCTAAAGGCTACACTGAACTGAGTTGCCAAAGTTTGTGCTGCTATCATAGCTACTGAATAATATTTCTCCTATACCTAAAGTAAGATGTTCAGGATAACATAACTATGTCTTTATTTTAAAACTATTATAAAGCCATAATTTCTACTATTAATGAATGGAACTGGATTTACATAATGAATAGCGTTTAAGCACATTTTCTGTAGAGAAAATAGTTTTTCCGGAATTCCTCATTACTAATTGCTGACATTGTGAGCTATACTGACAATTAGGTACCTTGAAACTAGTGCAATTTCTTTTTGAATAAGAAAGACTTAGTCTATTTTCTAAGCCCAAGGCTTCAGAAAAATTCCATTTTAAAATTAAAATCTTCCCTCTTTTAATACCTTCCATTACACAGTCTCAGCAGAATCCATTTATATACTACTTGGCAGGCTCAGAGAGAACCATGACCATCATTGCAACCCTTATGGACACTAAATAGCCTTATTGTCTTCAAAGTGCATGGAACCTGCAGAACCCTACATCCTAAACCCATGCTGAACATGGGGTGTGCAAGTTCATATAAGCTAAGCTTCTGAACAACTATGGTCATAGTTTGTTCATTTTATCCAAAACCACTATGTTTAGAAGAATTGTTATGTTCAGATTAATTGTTGAATTATGTTCAGATTTAATATAACTTTTTCTTTTCATGTATGAAACACTAGATTATTAGGTTGATTAAAGCCATTAAAGGTCAGATTTGATTCCAGTCTCAATCACACTCTCACCTAGTCTCAGAGCATGCAGTATTCCACAAGACAAACTGTGAAACTACTATTCAGGTTTGACCAAATTTTTAAAACATATATCTATGGAAAAGGAAGGTGATTTAAGTGGACCATTCATTTGCCAATAAGAAAACATGATATTTATGAAACAGAAACCATATTAATTGATTATTTTCAAATAAAGCCTATAGTCATAGCTGCATTAAACAGACATTTGTAACATAGATGTAGTTTGCGTGTATTTGATCAATAGAAAATGCTACTGGTTTAGCATTTGTAACACAAGTAGAATAGATTATTCCATCAATACTACAGTGTTCAGGAAAAACAAAACCACACTTGTAGTCTGAACTTGATTCAGTTAAGGCAAAGAATACAATTTCTCACTTGTAGTCACTGAGTACTGATTATAAATACCAGGGGTTTTTTTGTATTGATACGTTATTCTAACATCCCAGTATCTTGGAATAAACTGAAATCTGTATTGATTTTAATGTAATAGCTGTTCCAATAATCTTTTCTTGCCCAAAAACAGTTCAAATCCATTATTGTGTATTTTGCTTTCTCTATTTTACTCAAGATAGGGAAGAGTAATTTTACTAGATAATATTCTCCAGCCAGTGTGTTTCCATCTCCTTTTCATGTTTTCCATCTTCATTTTAAGAAACAGACAGTGATTTGCAAAGTTAAAATTCTCTTCTATCTCATTTATTTTCTGTTATATTAGTATTTTCTTTGTATGGATTAATGTGTAAGTCATACATAAAAACTGACACTATCACAGAGGCCAACTACATTAATACATTTTGAAAAGTATTTCTAGCTCCTCTGTTATTTGGCAACAGCATTCTGCACTTGAGTGCTCATTTCAGGCTTGCACAGGTATGCAATATACTGCATATTTATATTTAATAAGAAATATTTTCCACTCTTGGCAATAGTACTAAGTAAATGACTGAAAGCTGTGTATAGTAAACAATTTCCATTTTGCAAATGGTTTTGAGTTTTCTATATCTGGCTTCATGTCAGGTAAGGTACAAACAGAAAGTTTTAAATACTCTGAGAAATGAAATTCTGAAAAATATTCTTATGTTGTTAGAAACTATTATTTTATTTCATTTTCTCCTGGGAAAATGAAATTTCATTCCATGTAAATTTTTAATAGCTTCAAATAGCTTTTTGTTTGTTTAATTATCTTTATAGATACTGAAATATGACATTTTAGCATAAGAAAGAAATGTCAAAATCATGAACTTATATTTTTAGTTCTCAAAGTGTGAAGAAAGATGTCATGGCCATTATCAGAAGTTTTCAGCCTGTTTCACGATGCATAAAAATATATTCCTTATTTCTAACCTCACAAACCTTTGATTTGTTATCATTTTTTTCTGAAAAACTAAGATGCCATCTGGTACAAGATTTTTGTACTTTAATAGCTGTGAATCTTCAGTTGAAAAAATTAAAACTTTTAATTCTATACCAAAATTATTCTGTTCTGTCACAGTTAAGACAGTATTACACTACCTATTTTTTAAAATTTGGTGATCTCTTTAACATCTATTAGTTATTTATTTTGCTTTTATCAAACATCCTTCTCATCTTAACAGAATATTAAATACTTATATAAATTTTATTTCAGAATTTTTTCTTTTAAATATGTAATAAACCATCCAGCAAACTATTTTATTACCAACTAAAGTTTTACTCCTTAGCATTTTTATGTTTGCCTTAAAAATTGGAAAATTAGGCCAAAATTCTTGGTGCATTCAGATCAAGAGTGGTTCTTTGATTGCATATGACTAATTGAACACTCTCCTCTGCAAGGTGAGCCTTCACTTTTAGTTCATTGATCTCCAAATCTCTTTTTCTGCAAAATCTGACGTAAAATTATTCTGTGTGTTTTCTGCTAGAAAGAAAATCTTTATAGATTCTAGAAACTTCAACGGTGTTTTAATGTTTTGTATACAAAACAAATCTGAGTAGTGGTGTGAGATAGAAGTTAAGCTGAAAGTCTTGATGGGTTTGTTTTATAGATTATTTGAGAAAATTCATACTTAAAATGGTCTTTCAGGCTAAAAAAATCCTACTTATTCTACAGAAGAAAAATTCTATCCAAAATTAATGAAAAATAAGACTAAATCTGCTTTTACAGAAGGATAAAATCTAACACGCCATCCAATCTTATATGAATCATTTGGGAATGCTTCTGAAATATGCTGCCTATTCACTAATTCTCTTGTTCATTCTTGGCTTTCTGGTCTTGTTAAAGTTAATGATTTTACAAGAGAATTGCTGTTAATGAATGAACAACTACTTCACTATTTTTTTCAGCCCATCCTTCCCAAAATCAAGTTGTTCCTACCAGAAAGATCGGTGGTATTGTCAGTATCGTTTTCTACTTTGAATACCACAGAGAACAATTCAATATTTAGCTCTTTGTCTTTTTTTTTTTTTTCCCCCATGATGTTTATTTTCCTAAGTACTGGGACAATTTCCAGACTGTCTGAATTTAAAATGGTAAATGAATCTTAGAAAGTTATGATATACAATAACCTGAGAAAATGTCCCTTTAATCAATGAAGTACATTGTATGCTGTCTTTATGACCAAATCATGGTCATATATGGTTATATGAAATATCAAAATAAGAAAATACACGTTTCAGCCACCTTTGTTTCTATCAGATTGGTATTTCAGATAGTGACTACACGGCAAACTAAAAATACTCTTTTAATCTTAAAAAGCAAAACAGGGCAAAGTGAGGCAAAATCTCACTTATCTAAACTTTAAGTAGCTCCACACAGAGGACTTTTTATTATTACATTTTGTGATGTCACATTCTTCTCTACCAAAATAACATGGATTATAATATCTAATCTTGATAAAATTTGCATATGGATACATGCCATAATTATGTCTAATTCCAAAGTTAATTTTTAGTAATGACACAGCTCATTGAATAAAGAGTAAGCCAGTTTGTAAATATTTTATTTGAAATGGGCAAAAAAATGTATTATAACATGCAGAAATAGATTTTGATTTTGTTATTGCCTTTGCGGGAACAGATTTTTAAAGCCAGTACATTTCTGGTGTGATAGATAAAACTTTAGAAGCTAGGGACAGTCATGCATTTCATTATATGTGTATGTTTTTTTAAATGAGGTATCATTTTGGAGGTTATGTTATAGAGTTTAAAGTGAAATAATAACTAAAACTTTATTATCATTATCATGGCATTTATCCAAAATAAAAAATCACCATCATTCAGGTTTTCTGAACAAATAGCTTGCAATCATCAATAATTCCTAAGAGCACAGTGTAGGAGGTAACTTTTTTAGAGAGTAATATATCTTTCTTTAATTATGAGATGTCATTATTACTAAAAAAGTGCTGAATACTGAGTGAAGTTTAAAGCTCTATGTACAAAGTTGCTGTTTCCAGCTTGTTAAAACTGAAATGATTAAAAACAAGACTGACTAGGAAGAAGAAAACTAGATTCAATAAGTGAATGAATTAATTTGATTTTGATAACCAAACTGATTTTACTGTCATCTGAAACTCGAATGAAACAACAGCTATTTAAAATTTTATGCATTTCTGAAGTAATATTACAATGCAAGTTAGTCTACTTTCTTTATTTGAAAGGCAAAGCCACTATTTAATACATTTTAGCTTGGTTTTCCATAGCTGTGTTTTGAGAATATCATACATAACTGATGCCAGACTTTTTTTTTTTAATTACACACATTTAGTTGAAGTTCATCTTTGACTGAGGATGTGATCAAACTTCCAGACTTGCTAATCACTAAACTTCTGTTTTCACTAAGGAAAGCTGATATTTTCCAAGGAACATCTGAGTTTTCCTTTAACACATCATATTTTCAGTACTTACCAAATAAATGGGAAAGCAGGAAATTCTGCTAGGGCAATGGCAATATGGAGCCACCCAGAAAAATTCAATATCTCAGTAATTTTTTTAGTCCCTGTAAGACAGTTACCAGATTTAGCAACACTGGTTCAATCACAATCTGGTTAGATTTGAACAGGAGATAAATGGTAATGCCACTAGACTATTCCTCTTCCTTAAGAATTACTGGAAAACAGCAACTCCTCCTGAATACCAGAGATCCAGTAGGTCATCAGGAATGTATCCAACTAGACTGAACTACGGAGCTGACTTTGCACCCCAAGGATATCTGTACACCACGTGTCTGTCCCACACACACGTGAGGGATTTTGTTTGACTAGCTAAGATGACAGATGCATTTGTGCTAATCCTGGCTGTGGAAAAAGTTTATTCATATTGTCAGGATTTACGATAGCAAATGAGAATTTGGGTTACTAATTTATTATGTGGAAGAACATTAGTAAGAGTAAAAATCCCTAAATTAATTGATTAATTTAAAAATTATTCACTTTGTCTGAGAGCAGCACATGATCTAAGAACTCTTTAGCAGTCATTCTGAGACAAAGTATATTCACAAGTTAAATTATTCATAATTAGGTAATGGAAGTTAAGAATCCATAATCAGAGGAATATTTCTGAGAAAACTTCTGGTAATTGTTTTACAATTATGATTGATTAAACAGATTCTCCAAGAAAGGGTACTTAAATGAAATTTAGGGTTTATGAGATTATGAAGCTACTAAGCTCCATCAGGTTCAATATCAGCTGTGTTCCTACTGATGAAAAAAGGACAACGGTTCTAGAGGTAACAGATATTTTTGTGGGCAGAGTTTGAGAACTGGTGAGTGTATTACAAAACAGATCTAATTCACAATATCTAATCAATGCTACAAGTGGTACAAAACTGTATACATGTAAACTGATGATTTTATAGAGGTATTTTAAAAATTCACTTCCAAAATCTATATTGAAATACATATTTTTATGCCACTCTAAAAGTCTGAAGGAATGCAATTAATTTATTAGTACTGTTGTTATAGTTGTCTGTTGTTAATAAACAAGCATCCAGTGTGGCTGGGTATGTTATATACCCCTGGATTTATTTTGAAGGTGAGCAGACACAATGGTTAGGGACACGGTTTAGTTGTGGACTTGCAATGTTAGGCTTGTGATTGGACTGGATGACCATAAGAGTATTTTTCAGCCTAGATGATTCCATGATTCCCTGAAACCTCCTAAATAACCTCTTGTGATACATGAAGAAGATGATTCAGTTGATTGGTTGCATATGAACTTTGCACCATTCACAGCTTTATCAGCCTTCAAGTAAAATAGCTGGAGCTCATGAACAAAATAATAATGATGATGGGATAATAGCTCTGCTTTTATTAACTAGTACTCTTTTCTCTAGTTGAAGTCTGAGAAGCTCTAAAAATATTATGGGAAACCTGTATTCCTTATTGGTTACTAATCACGACTGAAGTACACATGGGGCTGTCTGCAGATCAAAACATCAGTGACAGTGATGAGTTCCTCTGCAGCAACACCCCAATTCTTCCAACATTAGAATCACAGAATAACCTGAGTTGTAAGGAACCTAAAAGGATTATCAAAATTCAACTCCTGGCCCTACACAGAACACCCCAAGGAATCACACTGTATGCCTGAGTACATTGTCCAGACACTCCTTGAACTCTGTCAGGCTTTGTGCTGTGACCACTTCCCTGGGGAGCTGTTCCAGTGTCCAAACACCCTCCAGGTGAAGACGTTTTTCTAATATCCAACCTAAACCTCCCATGAGACAACTGCAGGCCACTCCCTCAGGTCCTATCACTGGTGACCACAGAGAAGAGATTGTTGTGTGCCTGTCCTCTTCCCTCATGAGGAAGGTGCAGACTGTGATGAGGTTTCCCTCAGTCTCCTCTTCTCCAGGCTGAACAGACCAAGTAACCTCAGCTGCTCCTCATTTGGCTTCCCATCTGACCCTTCACCATCCTTATGGCCCTCCTTTGAAAATTCTTTAATAGCTTAATGTCTTTCTTATATTGGGGTGCCCAAAACTGCCGCCAGGGCTTGAGGTAAGGCCACCCCAGTGCAGAGCAGAGTGGAACCCTTGCCCAGCTGCTGATGCTGTGCCAGCTGCCTCCCAGGACACAGTTGGCCATCCAGGCTGCCAGGGCACTGCTGACTCATATTTAACTTGGCATCAACCAAGACACTCAGTTTTTTTGTGCAAGGGTTGCTCTCCAGCTTCTCATTCTCCTGTCCATACATCCATAGTGGAAGTATATCGAAGGAGTGAGATTCACGTGAGTAGAAGTGCTTGTACAATGAATTTATGCAGTGGGCTACAATTTCAGAGAGCACATGCCTGCTCTTTTTTATATCTAATTGTGTAAGTGAAAATACTCTAAAACATGAACATCTTTGGAGAACCTAGAATGCCTCAAAAAAGACAAGTGCAAAAATTAATACAAAACTAAATGCATAACAGAGAAAGATTTATAATTAAGAAAGAATTTAATTATCCTAATTATCCTTAACTTTGAACAGTTATATGGAAAAAGATAGCCATGAGGAAGTGCTGTGTGATGGACAGTGAAAATTAAAAATTCACTGTTAAAAGAGGTTCACTTTTTCTGTGCCATATAATTACACAAAGAAAGACACTGTATTTGGTATTTACACTCCAAATGAAAAGCTCTCCACATTTTAGAAAGAAAGAGCTCACTTCAAAAACATCATTAATCAAAATCATAACCAGAAGTTCTGGATCCAGACTCTGGGAATATAAGGTGGGAACTATTTTGTTTAGGCTTTTCTGATTTTTAGGAGAACATGTAACAATTATAAAGACTTAACCACATCGCTGATTGATACCATAACTGCTGTACTAAATCTTGAGAAATATCACTATTTCTAAGATAACATTTTTTCTGGATTGTTTCATGGTATGTGTTGGAGGCTTTATAAAGTTTACATAAACTTCATTAATGCTTGTTAAGGTATTCCATCACAGTAGATGTTATGATTTAATTTCCTAGAGAGTTTGTGGACTGCTTCACTCCTCTTCCTTTTTCTTACGTTTATTTGTTTTTCCTCCTCCCAGTCCTATCTGTTGATCACATTGTGCTGTCACCCTAAGAAAACTTTCTTCATGGAGTTTTACCTCAATTCCAGTTGGAATTTCTTTTATACTGAAATATTTGTATCGGAAATGGTTCCACAGACTTATGTAATGCTAATTTAAACTTCAAAAAGAGAAGCACCCATCACAGATACAGCCCACTGTCTTCGATTTTAGGGTATTATACTGAAAATTACTTTCTCAAATGTAAACCTAATGTAATTCTTCTTCTATGCTGAAAGAAAGTGATAAGTGGATGAATATATAAATTCATCTGCATGCAGACACACTCTCATACCAAATCACTATGATTTCACTGTCAATCTAAATTAAGGCACCTGACATCAAAGTTAGGTGGCTTTGTTTGCGCTTTTTTATGGCATTAGAAATGGCAGATGCAGTTTTATTAGCATACAGAATTAATCTATTCTCTCAAATGACCATGAGGGAGGTAGGGAAGCCATATTTAAATAAAACAAAATAGCAGAAAAGAAAGACTGTCTTTTGCTAAAGATGTAAAAAAAGAAATTTTAATTTTCATCATGGTAATGGCAGCACAAATGAGATTTCTGTTGTGCTGTGGGTTTTCTGGCATGGTTTGTTAGGTTTTTTGCTAAATATATTTACAAGTTTTGTAATTTGAATCACCAACTGAATTAGGCCTTCATAGGAAAAACAGCCCATTAAAATATTAAGAGGGCATTCATAGACCCATCACTCAACTACCTTTTGGCATGAGATGCTTTTTAACTAAAAGATATTTAGAGCTCTTTTGTGGAATTTTTCATCCATTTTATTGGAAGAACACTTAATATAAATAATTACATTCTTTGTGTAACATACAACAAAACACAGAAGCAGTTGTAGTAAAAATAGTATGATAGGATGAAGCGTAAATATATGATATTGTTACTAGTAGAAGGAATCATACTTCCAGTATAACATATAGAAAGCCCTTAAGGTATTCAGTCCAGAAATTTCAGTTTTAGAAAACTACAAAATTAGCATGCTGAGAAACTTCTGCACATTTTAAAGACCACTTCACCCCCTGGAACAGCATTTGGCACAGCTTAGATGAGTTTGAACACTTTCTGATTAAAGATTTCCTGAACCATGTGCTGTCCATCTCTTCTAACTTCGTGTGGGATACATCCCCATTTCTCAGTATCATTTTTTCTCATCTGTCCTCCTAAAGGGCAAGCTCACTCTACATCAATATTCTAGTGTATAGTCATTGAAACAATGTAAAATTTCTTTACAAGGCTTCTGAAAATTAATTAATTAACAGAACTATTCTATAATAATTACATGAATGCTTATGTAACTACATTCATTTGAGGATTGTCCTGGAAAGTATTTGTTTATTACTGTGAGATAATTACTTAAGATCAAGGAGATTGCAATTAACATTAGGGAAGTTACTAAGCAGAATATGACAGCAGAGCACATCCTCTGGAGAGTAGAATTCAGCTGCAAACAATCTATGATCCTGATGCATGAAAAGAAAGAAACTTTTGTTTTCATTAGGTTTTTTTCTGAACTTTAATGGTTAAAACCACGAGCTGGGACCAAATATCCCTCCTAGCAGATTCTCTTATGGGAAAATGCTTTGATACTAAGTTGCTTAAAATCAAATGTAAATAAGATAAAAGTAGTGAATGTAGCAAAGGATTAAAAAGGCATGGCAATATACATATACATGAACTACCTGCTCATTAAAAGATACAGAAAAATAGGTTGAAAAGTGAAGAGGATGTCTAGTATGAAAATTTGGTTTATGAAAAGGGACTTAATTGCCATGGAAGAAATAATGTTTAATGAAACATCTGGTCTCAGGATATCATGGGAAAATTTTTTTTTTTAAATTAGGGTATAGGTAGGCATAAAGGATATTGCTCTTGCTTTGTAAGCATAAAGGAGCCTTAGAAGGTTTTGATGAACTCTCTCCTAAGGAAAAAGGACAAAAAAGAAAAAAAGGCATACAGGGAGGAGAGTTTAGGTGATGAGGAGTACTCAAAGTGAGGCTGTGAACTCACTGGGAAAAAGTCATGAGGGCCACACACATTTTCTAAAGCTACTGACACTTACAAAGTCACAGGATCTCTATGAGAATGGAAGATACATATGTACATTCAATAACTCAATACTGTTATCAATAAAACTTTATAAAATATAAATTACAACTTTTCAGAATAAACTTACCTCTCTTGTATGACACTTAAATGTTTCAAAAACTTTGTACTTGTCTCTTGCATTACAGATGTTAAATAGGCCATGACTGCCATGATTTTGTAAGCTCCGCATAACAAAAACTATAAAACTATAGTCAGAAAAATTCAGACTTGTTGAATAAAAAGAATTATAGGGAAATAACTATGATGGTCCAGACCTCTCTATAAAAAGTTTTGAAGAAAAACAGAGCCTTGTAAACAATTAACTTCTAAGGAAAAGAATTTAAAATAGATGTTTAACTTATTTTCTATTAGCTTTTTTCTATTTGCATTTTTTCTATTTGCTTCTTACCAAGAGATGCGTTCAGTATTGCCATCCAGCTGCTTTAGACATCTATGTATTTGGGTGTTTTACTTTGCCACAGTCTGGCAAAATTCAGCCTGTCCAAAACAGCCCTTTAAGCTCAAAAGAAAGAGTATGTCAGACTTTAATGTGAATTACCTCAGAGGATGTATCAGTCCACTACCATCCTCTATACTGCTCCTCATTCATTATTGTAGAATCTACAGCCCTAAATTACTTAATAAAAATGATTATGGCTCTCTATCCCTGTATTCAGGGGACTGACAGTCATACAGCAAAGCATCTGGCACTACAGACTGCTGTATAATTTTCTAGGTTGTGACAATATCTTTGTAAAGTGTCTTATGTATATCCTGTCCAGGTGAGAAGGGGAGTGAGAGAAATGCTTTGGTGGACACCTGGCATCCAGGTTAACAATCTGTTAACTCAACACCACCACTTTCACCATTAATATATCCACTAAGTGCCACATCAACAGGCTTTTTTTGAACACTGTCAGGGATGTCAGTTCCACCAATTCACCCAGCAGCCAGTTCCAATCCTTAACCAGCCTTTCAGTCAAGATATTTTCCCTAATATCTAATCTAAGCCTCCCCTGGTGCAATTTAAGGCCATTTCCTCTTTTCCTGTAACTGATTGCCTGGAAGAAGAGAGCAGTAAGGTCACCCCTGAGCCTCCTTTTCTTCACGCTAAACACCCTGAGCTTCTTCAGCTGCTCCTCATCAGACTTGTGCTCCAGACCCTTCCCCAGCTCTGTTGTCCTTATTTGGACTCATTCCAGCATCTCAATGCCTTTCTTGTCATGAGAAGCCCAAAACTGAACCCAGCAGATGAGGAGTGACCTCATCAGTGTCAGCAGAGTGAAACAGTCACTGCCATGGACCTCCTGGCCACCCTATTGCTGATCGAAACCAGGATGCTCCTGTCCTCCTTTGCCACCTGAGCACAGCTGGCTCATGGTCAGATGGCACTGACCAGGACTCCCAGGTCCTTTGCTACCAGGCAGCTTTCCAGCCACTCTGCCCCCCAGCCTGTCGTAGGGCATGGGGTTGTTGTGATCCAAGGGAAGCATATCTCAATACCCCAAAGATAATATGAGTAAGTCTTATCAGAAAATGAAAAATACATACTCATTTCAGAAAGCTGAAAATAAAAGTATGTAAAAGATGATGCTGTAAATATGTAAAGATTATATAAATAATATAAAGGTTATACTTTGGTATAATATACTGTGGCATGACATTATAGGAACAGTGGAAGAGTTAATGGTGTGACAGAACCCTTTCTAAAACTATTTTACATCAAATACATGAAGAATTTCGATTCAGTGTTTTCTAGTCAATGAATTCTTCCTTGTTGCATTTTTAAATGGAAGGGGGCAAAACACGTTATGGACATAGTCATACTCATTTGCCTCTTTTGTGTCATCCTAATCTCTTTCTTTCAGATGAGGAATTTATATAATTCAGTAGCAATCATAGCTCACTTTATAATACAGATTTTACATAAAAAGGCTTTACAATTCTTGTTTGATCTAAAGGGTAGAAAGAGAGTGTGGTTTAAAGAGAGAAAGGAATAAATCTTTGAACAACACAAAAGAACAAATAAGAGGAAAGTGGGAGATCACGGAAATTTGCACTTCCACCTGTCTAGACCCACAAGACCCATAGAGGGGAAAGTCATGGGAAGTGTAAACTGCTGCTGCTGTAATTCCTTTACTAGAAAGAAAGAAGAAATTAAAAGAAACCTTTCTAATGTCCAACAGCTTGAAGAACAGGAATAAGTGGCGTATGATAATCATAGGAAAAAAGGAACAACAACAACAAAACCCAAAATACTAGGAATGAAGTAGGAGATTTTGTGAGAAAAGAAGAACAGATGTTTACCATGATATGGAATACAGTTTTAAGAGTGTCTCTGAAAGCATGCTGGTGAATGGATTTCAAGTCTGTAAGTAAACGAAGTAATTTTGAAAATTTGAGACTCTGAAGTCTCAGATAAGCTAAACTTGTATCACCTAATTGTATGTAGGTATAAATACATACCATATATTTATAGAAGGATTAATAAAGAAATTGACATCTCTAACTAACAAAAATAATAAAGCTACCTTTATTTAGACATCTTTAGCAAAATTATTCCTCTGTATTGACTGAAACCCTGGTATTTAGGCTCTAAATTAAACTACTGCATTAAGGTGTTACACATAAGCTACTCTTACCTTATTAGGCATTTGTCTATTCTGTGATTTACTCAGTTCTTGAAACCCTAAAAGAACGATGCAATTTTTAATCAAGTAGGGATATACTTTACTACTATGATGACAATCATACCTTGGTGCTTGTTTCAACTGAGTAACTTGTCTAGCATTCTTTTATTTCATTATAGAGTCACAAAGTCATGCTATTGATCACTGCCATAATCTTTTTCTTGTTTAATTGCATTATTCTAAAAGACTTTCTGTCAACCCAAATAATTCTGAGATAAAGGCATTATTTTAACTCTAGTCTCAGATGCATTAGACAATATAGACATGTATATTCTTCAGCTCCAGCAAAATAGTTTATTCAATCACAGCTGGTATGTTTCTATGTAAAAATATCATAGTGCCATGGTAATAAAATGAAACATGACAGTGGCAAATGTAAGCAGTCACTTCAATATTGGTCAATGTTCCGTTGGTAATGAAACAGTTGGGCATACCAGTATTTTTCTAATAATGGCACATTTGTGCAGCCAATATATTCTCAACTCCTTAATTAAGTTAAATGATACTCTTATAATGATGATCTTTAAAGTGTGTGTGACATTTGTTCATTTTTTTTAAAGTAATGGTTAAACAGATGAGTAGTAAGCAAACTTCTTAGAAAAAGGTAATATAATTTCATCAATGGAGTTCTGATTTTATTTTTAATCCTTGATGAGAGATATGAGGGAAATAGCTGCAAAGTAACAGATAAATTCATACATAATGCATTTGAATCACCAGTTTTATTGCTGATGCACATAAGGATAGGAAGGGTTTGTTAGGAAATAGATCTCTGTCTGAAGGATCAGGAAACCTGTATTTGAAGTGATTCAACGCAGTTGCTGAGCTGCTTTGCAATTTGAAAGTCACTTTCCTTCTCTTCCCTTCAGTATCTCTTGTCACTTGGGCAAGCTTCAGCTCCCTAAGTGAAAACCATTTGAGACTCCCTAGAGTACTTCTCTTGGCTTGCAGAAGGACAGGTTTATGACAAGATTTGGGTGAATTCTGCCATCTCCATGCTGATACCTTAGATGTACCCATATGTCTTAATGGCATCTATGTTAAGGGAACAGCAATAAGCCTTAGTTTTGTTTGAAAATCCTATGTTCTTCTACAACAATATATTTATATGACATACCAGAACATACTCAGTAGTTGTCCTGGCAAGAAATAATAAAAATCTTAAGGATAGGCTTTTACTAAATTAAAAGTGATTTAGGGTGTGATAAAAAATCGCCCAGTTTCCTCTTACCTACTAATAATACCTTGTAGTCAGAGATCCATATCCATAAAGGAAGGGCCATTAAGTCTCAGAAAGTATTAATGTAAATTAAAGTAATGAAGTGGCAGAAAACTACTAACTTTCAGAAATCAAAATTTTCTGCTCTATTGGTTTGACAAAAGAGAAGAAGCTAGGATTTTGTCTATGTGGATGAGATTTTTGTCTTTGTTTCTTCTGATCAATTTGTTTCATGAAATAAAATTAGAAAAAATCTTTATATAGACAATTTTTAAAGTAAGACTTGAAAATTTCTTTTTAAAACTAGACATTTTCTTTTTAAAAAGACATTTTTCCATGTGTGTTCATCACCAGGACCTCATTATTATATTATTGCTCACTTTACCTTAGGACAGGATTACATGCACAAATTGTTGGTTCTTTTATTAAGCATAAAATATCACCTTTTTCTCACTGTGAATTTTGAAAAAAACCCCTTTTTTCTCCTCTCTGTATCTAAAGCCATTGATATTTTCATCCAAAGAATTTGCAGAAGGAAAATACTATATATCAATATAGAAATGCTTTTTTTGTCCTGCAGACCATGTATGTGGCCTTTAAGCTTGGGAGAATCACAAAGCAAAGCTGAACAGTTCTGTCAGCCTCAAGTCTTAAAAGGCAATGCTTCTGCTCTGGGAAAAGGCACAGGAGCACATCCAGGAACATTTTATGTATCATTAAGATATTTTTAACTGGCTATGTTTTT
The DNA here is from genome assembly GCA_013396875.1 of Vireo altiloquus. Lineage (NCBI taxonomy): Eukaryota > Metazoa > Chordata > Aves > Passeriformes > Vireonidae > Vireo > Vireo altiloquus. The sequence continues at coordinate 25,381 of VZRF01001699.1, forward strand.
TAACTATTTTGAATGTACATACTACCTTTCTGTCCAGGATTCGTATTATTCCCCTTTAGGGAAAAAATAAAAAAGAAAATATTTCCTTCTGACAGTATGCCAAGAGAGACCCAACGAACCTTCCCAAAGTATTTAGAAGTGTCTTCTTTGTAAAAGAAAGTATTCCAAAGGATCAGATCAGAGTTGCATTTTCTTATTCCGTATCTCTGAGTTGTGACCTCAAAAAAATGCAGAATAAACCCAAAGTCTTTCAATACTGAGGAACTTGAAAATTATCTGCATCAGGGATATTTTATTATCTCAAACTATTATAAGCAGTTCAGCAGCTGACTTCCTTGATTTTGGAAACTGTAGTCATTGGCTTTTTTCTATAAGTCTGTCTTATAGAGACTTGAGATTTGACTACATATTTTGCCTATGTTACTCTTTAATGTTGCTAAGCATACAGATTTAATTTGTTTTTATGTAAAATAGTGTACACTTGTTTATTCACAGAACTCTGTACCCTATATAATGCATACTGCTTTATTCATTGGTATACAATATTTTATCTTGCCCAAATATCTGTCTAAGAGTCCAACAACCATCATAATGTGAATCTTTATTCCTCCTCTGTATTTAAGATAGGTGAATTTGCTTTCGTAGAATATCTTAGGATGGCAAAAATGATTGCATCCAATTATTAATGTGGACACTGGTAGAAACTACAGTACCAAGCACCTCTAAACTACATCTGTTTCAATGTCCTTTCTATATTTGGTTAAGAAAAACAATTTACTTATGTACTAAGCTTTAAGAAGGTTTTCAAGATGATGTACTGATATCAGATTTTGGTGGAGGAAGAAAAACAATATAGGCAGAATCTCCAAAAGGAACTCCAATTCATATTCTTGATACTGGCTGTGGATATTGAAGGAGCTACATTCCTTTCCATATTGTAGTGACATACAGAGTTAATAGGCTGAAACAACAGCCAGGATATCTTTAATTTTTTCCTTTAGGTTCTGAACTTACAAAAATGAAAAGCCAGTTTTATTTTTTTTTTTTTTTTGCATTGTTGTTTAAGTTATGTCATTAAAAATCTGGCAAATGTCCCATAAGGGCACGAAAGCTTTAAGTGATTAGCATCATGAAGTGTTGATGGTAATAGCAGGGAATGAGTAAAATAAACAGCTGAATGGAAAAACAGAGAATACAGAGATGTCAATTGGAGCTAGGGAAGAAACTTGAAATCTTGATCACCACCATTTGATCCTACTTGTATCAGAAGCAAGCAAGAGCACATACATTTTTAGATTCTTCTAATATAAAAAGATTTCTTACTGCTATAGAATTCTCAGTGATAATTCTGTACAGTGGGAGAAAACTGGTAAAGCTATTTCTACTTTATAAAGTACTCAGATCCAAAAAAGCTTAGGAGTATTGCCTGTCAGTCACAGAAAGATGAGAAGGAAACAGTCAGTGACAAGAGATTTGTTAAGAGTATATCCTGTCATATCATTCTTTTACAAAAGAGGTGGCAAAGTGAAACCATGCTTAAAGAAATACAAATTGTATGCAACAATTTTCTCATAAAATTTTTTTAAAAGGCCATTGTTAAAATAGAAAAATATACTAAACAGGATTCACAAAATGACAGAATGGTCGAGGTTGGAAGGGACCTCTGGACCCCTGGAGGTCATATGGTGCACCTCTACTAATGCACAGCCATCTCCAAGCAGTTGCTCAGAATGGGCTTTTTTATCCATATGGACTTTTTATATCTCCCAGGAGGAAGACTCCAACACCACTCTGGGCAACCTGTGTCAGTTCTCAAGTCATGGTCGCAGTCAAAAATATTTCTGGACAGTCAGTGGGAACATCTGTCCTTCAGGTTGTGCCTCTGGGCACCATTGAAAACAGCCTGGCTCCTCCTCCTCTTTTCACGGTCCCTTCATGTATTTATATACTGATAAAAATCCCTCTTACCCTTCTCTTCTCTGGGCTGAATTATTCCCTGCCTTGGTGTGACTTTACAACATATCCCATGTCGCCTACTCTCTGCCCAGAAAATGAATCTTGTGCTTTTCTGTGCCTTTAAACTGAGCCCGAGAAGGGAGAGAAAGAAAAAACAGCCAGAGGAACTTTTTCAAAGCAGTTCTGTGCTTCAAGGTCACTACTCCTCTCTGTTGTTCTTCTGTGGTGGGGAGATAGCTGCGGCTGCTGCAGAGAGCAGGAGGAAGCACCCTTTCTGCTTTCCAGCAAGCTCTTGGCTCTGTTTCTTGGAAAGAAGAGAGATGGAGTTTTCCTGCAATTTTGGTTTCTTTTTCTTCTCTTCTGGACTTGTTCAGAACACCAGAGCATCAAAACCTTTCTGGGAGACCTCCACCAGTCGGCAGGGGGGTCCCCAAGCTCCGAAGAAGAGGAGAGAACCACACCCATCAGAAAGGACTCTTAAATTCTTTCAGGTTTCTCTCCACAGGGAGAGATTCTATTATTTAACATTATTATTCTTTTCCTGTGCGTTTGTTAAATAAATAGGTTTTTTTCTTCTTCACTTTCCTCTGAGGAAATATTTCTTTTCCCAAACCTGGTGGGGGAGGGGTAACTACAACCTGCTTTCTATCAGAGGATATTTTTCTCTGAATTTGTCTCAAACTGGGACATTCTCTCTCTCTCTCTCTCTCTGTTTTTCCTAATAGCAGAGATTCATAAACATGTCTGTGTCCCTTCACTGGAATTTCTCCAGTATGTCCATGTCTCCACAGTTCTTGGGGGGCCTGTCCTGAACTTTCTATATTCCAGCAATTGCCAAGTCCTTGAACAGCCTTTGGCATTTTCCAGCCACGAGATCCTCCAGGAATGCCACAGATTCATGTCAAACTCATGTTGCAGCTGTAAAAATCCTTTGTCTGTCACCAGAAAAAAACCTGCAAATAACTTTTCTATGTATCCTTCCAGTTCAGATGGAATAGCAAAGTGTTTGTGAGGAATCAATTCTTCTTGGAAGATTATAGGTTGTTAACAGTTACCATAATAATAAAGGGATTGCTGCCATTGTCCTCCTTTCTGAAGAAAAAATAGACCATGAAAGCCAGATTAGAGAGTCACATATTCAGTAGAAAGAGAAGCTTCTTTGGCCATAATGAGTATCAGATCCATTTTTTTTTTTTTTCTGTTTATAATTAGGGTGTATCTCATTCAGAGGCTCTTATACATGTTTGTTGGAGAAGTGTTAACAATGTCAAAGTCTCTTTACCTGGTCAATTATGTACCAGTATTTTCTGCATATCAAACAACTAACAGCATCAGGGGACAGGAACTGGAGAGTAAAGGAAAAGGAGTAAATTTTGGTAAAAGATGTGAATGAATTTCCTCCATTTAATTATCAATACCCCTAGCTGTGGTAAAATGGTCCATATGTAGGTAGTTTACTTACTTGTTTAGTTAAAGCAGCATTTATATATATGCAGTTGACATGGCTTAACCCCAGCCAGCAACAAAGCCTCACAGAGCCACTGACTTTATCCCAGTGGAATGGGAGAGAGAATCAAAAGAGTAGAAGTGAGAGAACCCATGGGTTGAGATACAGACAGTTCAATAGGTAAGGCAAAAGCAACACACACAAGCAAAGCAAAGCAAGAAATTAATTCACTGCTTCCCATGGAGGGATAGGTGCTCAGGTATTGCCAGAAGACAAGGGCTCTCTCATGTGAGACTTGGGAAGACAAATGCTGCCCCTCCAAACATTCTCTTTCTTCCCTCTTCTCCCCCCAGCATGTCATATGGTCTGGAATATCCCTTTGGTCACTTGGGGTCTGCTGTCCTGGCTGTGTTCCTTCCTGACGCCTTGTCTACTCCGAGCCTGCTCACTGGTGGGGTGAGAAGCAGAAAATTCCTTGATTCAGTGCAAGCTCTGCTCAACAAAAACAAAAACTTTCCTGTGTTATCAACACTGTTTCCAGCACAAATCCAAACCATAGCCCAGTACTAGCCACTGTGAAGAAAATGAAATCTATCCCACCCCAAAACAGCATAGCCTGTATATTTATTCTGCACTGTATCTATGATGAATTTTTTAAAAGAAAAGGACTGGTGCCTGCTAGCAAAGACATGAGTATTTTGATTTGATGGGTCTTTAAATTGATTTCAAATGTATGGATTCTACTGTTAAATTCTAATTAAAGTTTTCCCTAAAAATGTTATTGGGCTGCTAATCTCTAACAGAACAAAGTATGAAAACAATTTTATTAAACTAGAAAGGCTTTTGGTTTTGCTTGTTTTGACTTCCTTTCATGAGTCAGGATTACCTATAGTCCCTTGAAAAGTCTTTATGTAAAAACAGGGAAATAAATAATATTAGAATAGCAACCAAACAAAAACCTATAAGCTCAGTGAAAAAATCTGAACTTGGGATGTTGGAACCCAAAATGACACTCAAATGAAAACATTTATGTTGATATAAACTGGAGCTGCCAGAAAAAGACAATGAATTATCCGAAGTTGATATAAAGTTAAAAATCAAGAATCTGAATATAAAAAATGCAAGATTGGATTTTAACCATTCCTAAAAAAATGTTCTGAATGTGTCAGATAGACCTAAATTGAGTGTAAGCCTTTCCCAGAAATTTTGGTGTGGTTGAAATGTTTTTCTGGAAACTTTTAGGTTTGACATCTTGTACCAATATTAATAATCAGCTTGTATAATTACTGACACCATTGGCAAATTCTCTTTATTTCATGAAGACTATGACTTCATCTCTGTGATCACTGATATGAAAATGTTGTACTTAAATATTACAAATTAATCTTGTGTTTTCTGCATAGATGACATCCTATTAGCCTAACTTGCAATTCAGTTGTCATGGTTTGTAAATGGTGATGCCATGTGTAAAGACAGTAGATTAAGAGATCATACACATTTGTTTAAGATTATCTCATCCTCTTACTCATTCTGGAGTAATATGCTGATACAAAATGACTATTTTTTTTGTTTACCTTTGGAGGCAAAATTAAGAACTTTCAAAACTAATTAATTTTAGAAAACAAAAATATATATAATTCTAAGGTTAGATTAAGTTTTATAGGTTTATTATTTTTATTCTGTAAAAATGAAGTATAGTGTAAGAACTTTAAACTGAAGCATCAAAACTATTGGATATTATTAATGAGTTTTTTTCGGCAAGTACTTTGAAATTGACAAGATAAGGAATTCAGAATAGGGTTTGTTACTCATGCATTTTGTTTCTTGAATATAAGAACAAAGCTGTAACATGAGCAGGTCAAAAGAAATATTACTAAATTGTCTTGTTACTCCTGTGAAAAGATGGTTCTTTAGCCCCAATAATGGATGAAATCGTTTAGCACAAAATGTCAGAGTCACAGCTCTTAGAGGGAGATATAACATATTCTAGGCTATGCACAAATTTTAAAGGAGTAAATTAGTTGATTGCAGTACCAAATGCAGCTGAGCACTAAGAACTAATGCAATAAGAACTAGAAATCTGAGATGAAACAGAATTCCTCAAAATAGCAACAGAGACATGCAAACTCTTCATATGTCTAGCTTGTCTAACCATGTAGATATCACTTTACCACTCCACAATCAGTGTTTGAACAGCATACAATGAAGTGGAAAAAGAGATGTGGTGAATCAATGAATGGCTAGTTTTCCTCCTTCTGTAATTAAAAATACTTATTAATTAAAACTTTTAGAGCACAACTAAGAAACAGCTCAAAGATATTGAAGAATTTTTCAAATTTTATTTTAAAACTAGCAAAAAAAATCAATTGATTAAAAATTCAATTGATTTAGAATTCAATTAATTATAAAAAAGTACGCATGCTTAGGTGATATTATTTTGTTTAACTTTCACCTCCTCGACCATCACTGCTTATTAATAGAAGAGTAACAATCACCATGTTGCCTTTCACTTTATTTCAATGCACAAATATTTGCACATACTTATAGCTGGGTTGTATAGAACATAGAAAAGAGATTTTGCTTTAAGGGGATGACAGTCTTTGAGGGGATATCTACAACAGACAGATGGCTAAATAATAAAGAATCTAACAAGGCATCAGGCATTTGCTTGAATTTTGTTAATCATTCCTAACTCTTCAAGTCTAGCATACATTGTGTATTCGATAAGTTGTCATCTTTTAATGGGACCATTTAAATTTGCTTTACAAAATTTCCATTACTAATAGTTATATGCAAAAATCTGATAAAATATCATAAGTCATTGGGCTACATTTTTAATTGTCATCTATTTACTAATTAACAACATCTAACAATTAAAAACTTCAGTATTAGCATATTTCATCCATTATCTGTAGAATATCTATCTACTGCTGTTTGTGATAGAAATGTTGGTTAATACCAACGTGAAGTGGCTGAGGTGAGAGGTAATTTGAACAAAAAAATTTGCACAAATGTACTTCAGGCTTGATTTGGCTGCTGGAATTCTAATCAACATGTAAACAATGGAAGCCTAAATGACAGCAAGTACTTCAGCTAAGGGAAATCTTTGTAAAGGTAAGTAACAAGTATCTGGGTAGCATTTATTAAGGCTGTACATAGAAAAGGAGAAAAGATGTAGTTCTGGGATATAAAATATTAAAATTGTTCTGTTTCTGTAATGTTAATTTTTTAAAAGATAATAATGTAAAAATTTTCAATGTTTCAGTTTCCTAACTTCCCAAATTAAGAAGTTGAATTCTTAATAATAAATAGTAAGAATAACACTAAAATAGATATTTTAGGTTGAAGTAATTTTTTTTTCTGCCAAGAAGGACTGACTTCTTGCAATATTTTCATTTATTTTTATGTATGTGCATTTAATTTAATTAAATTTGAACTGAAGTAGAAATTCTCTAGAAATACAAAAGGAAAAATCTACCAATCATGATGTCAACGACTTTCCTTCAAAGCATTTGTTAAAATTAAGACTAATTTATGCAGTTAAATTTGCACATATCTGACAATGTTTTGCAATTTTTGCCAAGTACTGTGAAAATTAATACTTTGGAAAAAAATAAGAAAGGATCACCTATATTGTACCTCAATATTTCAGGTGCACAATCCAACTTGTGCCACATGAGAATACAGGCATATTTGTTCTTCCCCATTCTTGTGATGAGAAGCAAAAGAAACCTGATCTATCATGTTACCAATACTATGATATGCTATTTTCATTAATTATTTTATATGAAAGATTCACAAATAAACACACACAATGATTTAGGAACAGAATGGATGTTCTGTTCAGTTAAATTTGTAATATGAATTGATATGTTAACAATAATGTAATTGAAAATTGTGAGGCACTGGCAATCCAATGAACTCCTCAAAACTTGTTACTACCTGTGTTCACCCTGATGATGAACGTATATCACTTATCTTCACCTATAATTCCAATGTTTTAAGGTTCAGTAATTTCCATAATTTCCCAGACACTACTCCTACATTCCACCTCAGGGCACATTTGGGTTCACTGCAGGTTTTGCTATGAGTATAAATAAAAAAATTAAAATTCACATTCCACAGTTTCCTTGTTGTCCTGACCTCTTTGCCTTCAGCTTTCTGACATGTTTCCACAAAAGAGACATATGTATTATTAGTAAGCCGAAAAGGAGTTGTATTGAGCCAGGAGTCTGGTGGCCCTCTGAATTTTGCAAGGAGCTGTGCTGTAGTTAGCTAGGAAATTTGTATTTTGTTATTTTAGCTGGTTTTGGTTTAAATAAGTGTTTAGTTTAGCTTCAGAAAAACAAGATAAAGTACCCTGAGAAAATTAAGGACTATCCTCACTGCACCTGTATGGAGTTACTCCATAGACCTATACACCCCAGAAAACTCAATCAATGGTGATTGTTTAGCTAGAACAGCAGATTCAGTAAAGTGTTATTTAGCTAGATAAGCTTTGAGTTATCCTTTAATCAGATAGATGGAATGTCATAATAGCAATTAAAGCCGTAAGATAGAAAAACTGCAACTCAGCAGAATTGGACCAAGCATGCGCTAGAAGTTGCCAGCTTGAAAGTTCACCCAGAGGACAGGAAGCACTGACAGGAAGCTGCCTCCGAAATTATGTCAATAGTACAACCCTAAATGGCAGTCTTCCTCCACGAAAAAGCAGCAAGATGAAATCAGAGAAAGCATTTATGACATGATGAGCTGGGGCTGGACTGGGAGAAGGTAATGGAAATCTTGAATGTTGCAATGCATATAAAGATCTGGAAGTCTTTGTTTTGTTGGACATGTTTATGGTGAATAAACTCCCAAAATGTCCCCAGCATTGGTCAAGAGCTGAATAAGGGAATGTTCAATCTGACGGTCTTTTACTGTAAGATATAAAGTCTTTAATTCCATGTTCTTAATAGTCAATTTTCCATATTATTTCCAGAAAGACTCAGGGGCCACCTTATTGCTCTCTACAACTTCCTGAGAAGAGGTTGTAGCCAGGTGGGTATGGCTCTTCTCCCAGACAACTAACAGCAGGACGAGAGGACAAAGCCCTGGGCTGTTCCAGGGGAGGTTCAGGTTAGACAACATGAGGAATTTCTTCATGGAGAAGGTTTTTGAGCAATGTAAGGGACTGCCCAGGGGGATGGTGGAGTCACCATCCCTGGAGGTGTTCAAGAAATGACTGGATGTGGCACTTAGCATCATGGTCTAGTTGACAAGGTGGTGATCAGTCAAAGACTGGACTCATTCTTACAGGTCTTTTCCAAACTAAATGATTCTGTGATTCTGTGATCTTTCTTAAAATTTCCCTTTAAATATTGAAAATCTGCAATGAAGTCTCCTCAATAATTCTGTTCTCCAGACTGAGCAGCCCTAACTCTCTCAGCCTTTCTTGACAGGGTAAGTGTTCCACACCTCTGTTCATTTTTGTGGCCCTCCTTTAAACCTGCCTCCAACAAGGCCATATTCTTTCTGTGCTGAGGACTCTACAGCTCAACACAGTACTTCAGATAGGGATTCAAGAAAACAGAATAGAGGAAATAATCCTCTCCCTCAACCTGCTGGACATGCTGCTTTTGATGCTGCCCAGAATGCAGTTGTTTTTTGGGGTGGGAGTGGATATTTCCAGCTCATATTGAGCTTGTCATCCATCCATACCACTAGATTTTTCTCCACAGGTTCCCTCAATCCCTTTATCCTGTACTAAAGCCACCAGTTGCCTAAATTTCCTTTACCCAGCCTTTTTGAATCTCATCAGATTAACACGGATGCAGTTCTTGATCTTGTGCAGGCCCCTTTGGATGGTGTTGCTCCCTCCACGTATGTGAACCTCACCACTCAGCTTGATGTCCTCTGCAAATTTACTGAGGTTGCAGTTGATCCTACTGTCTATGCCATTAATGAAGTCTCAATACAGACCCATGAGAAACCACTTATCATTGGTCATCATCCAGACACTGAGATTTTGGTCACTACCTCCTGGATGTGACCATCCAACCAATTTTTTATCCGCTGAACGGTCTACCCATCAAATCCATGTCTCTCCAGTTTGGAGATAAGGATATCATGGGAACCATGCTGAAGGCCTTACAGATGGCCAGATGGATGACATGAACATACCTTTCCTCCTCCACTGCTGTAGTCAGTCCATTACAGAAGGCCACCAGATTGGTGAGGCAGGACTTGCCCTTGGTGAAATCATGGTGGTATTGTGAATCATCTCCCTGCCTCCCATGCACCATAGCACAGGATCTAAGAAGATCTGTTCCATGAACTTCCCAGGCACAGAAGCAAGGCTGATAGGTCAGTGATTTACAGGACCCTCTTTTCTTCCCTTTTTAAAAAATAAGAACAAGCTTTGCACCTGTTTCTAGACAAAGAGTTACCCTACCATTTCCACTGTAATATATACCTATTTTTCAAGGGGAAATAATGCCAAATTATTTTTTGGTTTTAGCACACATTACATAGTTAGTCTATTTTAAAAAATAAAATATGTAAAATAATTTAAAACAACCTATCTGTAACAGTGACAGAGAGAATATTCCCTAGCATTTAGGTTTCATGAAACTACATCCAATATATGGAGAAACAAGCAGTGAAAAACAAAATTTAGTTTCTTTGAACATTTTATTTTTTCTACCTCTGAAATATTTTCCAGTTTTATTTATGGTTTATATTAATATAGAACATTCAAGCATAACAAAATTCCTCAGGCAAAAGAACTACAAAACATATGCCAAAACCCAGGGTGATTGCTATTGCTCTTTATTAATAACTCAGGTTTAAACAGGTTCCTTCTAACAAGGCATTATAATAAAAGTATGAAATTACAATGTCATACAAAGTGCTGGAGATTTCTTTGTGTGTGCAACAAATTGTATTTGATTAACAAGTTAGTGTACTGATCTGAATCTCAAATCACCTCAGTATTTTACTCTTGTCATTCGTTATGTATATATTACATTTATGCAAATCTGCACTATTTGCAATAGCATTACCTTACACTTCAGGCTGTGCAGTTCCAACTACAGTCCTTTACACAGAAATCCACAGATTTATATCAGAGCAAAATGATTCTACAAGGTTTATGGTGACTCTTTTACATGATATGAACTCAACAGAACATGCAAATTTGTGTAAAACTTGCACTATACTGTTTATTTCCATTCTGCTTACACTTGGAAAAAACGACTAAGTAAATAGCAATCCCCTTTGTGAACTGAAAGATTGATATGTGGGCCTAAGAAAATCATAAGATTATATTAGAAGTAAAGGCAGTAGTGTTGGCAATTTAAAACATTTTGATAATGTTGTCATAGATGTACCCATATTTGTACTGGAAAATACAAAAATTCCTTAGAACCACAAGAAGACATTGACACAATGTATTTTTTCCCTTGCATCCATGTTGACCTAACCAGGCTACTTTATCTTTCTTCTTTAGAAGAAGGCGAATAGAAAAATTGGATGTCATTAATTATTTCCAGGATTGATTATTACTCCTAGTTTGACTGCTTTAAGACTATCACAAAATAGATTTTTACTGCTTTTAACAGATTGATAAATTTTCTGAGGTCATGACAACAACAACAACAAAAAGGAGATTTTCTGGAAATCCTGTGCAGATGTTGTTGATATATGTGGGAAGACAGTACAAATAAAAATGAAAGAAGTAAAAAGACACAGATGGTTTTGTACTTAATGGTTTTCCAGGTTCAAGTTTGTCCAATTGTGCAAAGCAGCATATACAAGGGTTTTTTCGTAACATTGTTAATGGTGAAAATACCTTTTTATTATAAAGGTATCTATTTCCTGGTTCAGTTCTAGTAGTGTTCTTCACATGAAAGTTAGAGGGGACAAAGAGATCCCCATCCACGATTTGTCCAATGAAGCTGTGAAGAAAGCTCTTAAGAGAACAGAGTATGGTCCCTTTTTTCTTGAGTAAGGCAGATACACACTCAAAAATCCACCATACTTTGAAATTAAATTATCAAAATATGTTTATTAAACTGCCAGAGACTGTTAGGAAGTGGCTGTGGTATCAACTAAAAATACACTAGAAAGCAGTCTTCTAATCCCCTGTGACTGTTGGAAGACATTTAAATTTTTTAGTAGATCTGGAAAGCCTGATCTGAGCATGAAAGCATGTGAAGCCAATTCACATATGCATCTAGAACTATACTTCTCTTAAGCACTGAGACCTTTACTTTGAGATGAGATTGCACAATACTAAATGTGAAGACCCACTAATTTTACATTGCAACAGCAACTTTAGAATATCTTAGCCTGGTACAGTTTTTTCCCATAAAAATTCTTGGTATATCAATGTAATTTGGCTTATTTTTAGACTTGTACTTTTGTACAGTAATACATAACTGACCAGATTCATTTGGACATTCTCAAGTAATTTTTGACCTCAGGTTAGGGCCATGGATAGTGAACTTGTCTATTACTAGATATATGTAAATGAAGTCAGTGAGAATAAAATACTGATTTCCATGGCATCAGGTAAAATACTAACCAAAAATAAACCCCTTCCTTCACCTCACTTACATTTTGGATTTATAAATTAAATGAACAAGCGGAAAATAAAGACTGCCACAGAAATACCTGCCATTGTACATATATATGTGTGCAAAACTTAATATTCCATAAGCCACATGGAAATTAAATATTGATATTAGGATGAATTAATTTCAAATAGTTCAGTCTTTAGATATTATGTTTTAGAAAACCTAATTTGTGTTTATCAATGAATACAATATGACTTGCCTCATGAAAAGGAATACCTTCACTAAATGTTTTAAAAGCTGGCTGAAGTATTGAAAACTAAATGAGGACTCGCAATCCAAATATTGAAAAAGAAGTTCCATCTGTGTCTTCAAAATAAAGGGAAAAGGTGGTTCTGGTGTGTTTTATTGTAATAGTCAGACTATGTATATGGTTTTGTCAGCCTATGTATTGAGAAAAAAATATTTTATGAGATTAATATTTTCTCTAAAATTACTATAGTGTGGATAATAAATATAATGAAGAATTAGATTACTACAAAGTAGATTTGGGCTTGCTCTTATCAAATACAAGCTGAATTCTAAAGCAATTCATATCTGGAATACTTAAAGGCTCCTTTTTTTCTCCTTTTATAGAGATGATTACATGGACAAAATGATACCCTGGATTAATTTAAACCGCATTGCGCTTGAGTGCATTCAAGAATTATTTTCATAAACTGTTTTAAACCTGTGATATAAGAGTGATTTCAAGCATTTTAGAGATGCATAAAATCTTATTAGAGCATTAGCTGATTAGTATAGACAGGTATCAGAACGCATTTGTCAGCCTGTTTCTTCTACTGCCCCTGTTATAGCTGCCAAAAGCAGTAGACACCTGAAGGCAAACAGCTGAAACACATTAGTCACATGAGTCACAATCCTGAAGAAAATGTGTTGCTGAAGTTATGTTCCCTTTAGCTTCTGCATATTATTCCACACTTTGATTTCCCAAAAAAATAAAAATGCTGATTTGTCCCCATCATATATATAATTATTTTAAATGCTTTCATTGATATGCTTTTTAACCCCTGCATTTGTTTTTAGCTGTACTAGATTAATATGAAGAGAATACTTATCCACTTTTCACTCCATGTACCCATAATATCACAGCTCAACTAGGAACCTAGGAAGCTAGATGTGTGAACAATGTGAGTTGAGGGTCATGGTATTATTTTCCTAATACTCTGACAGAAATGAATGCCATTATCTTCATAATATGCAGTGCTGTTGTATGGAAGTACCTTATTTTGGACTACGTCTGTTGCATGTTAGTGAAATTTTAGTTAAAAAAGAAGTGTACAAATCTAGACTAAGTTTTGGTTTTATGAGAGAAAGAATCACATCATGAGAGATCTGTTTCTTTGCTGAACACTCTCATATTATATTAGATAGTATTGCAATGTTTGTAGCTTTATATCTGCAGAGATGAAATAAAGTGGCTATTAAAAGAGTGAGAAGAAAGAAGGCCAAACAAACAAGGATATAATACATGCTACTAAATTCCTGTGATGATCCATTCAAGATGGCCTCTGATGTCTTTTCCAACTTAAATGATTCTGAAATTCTATGAATATTTTTTAGTGTTGCCATTTCTTTTCTCCATCTTTTCTAAGTTGTAGTGTCCATAATTGACATAAAGACATTTTGTCTTCAATCCTCCTTAAAAAAATTTTAAAAGGGATGTGACCTTTTTTGTTATTGGCTGTAACTTTCATACCATCTATGCAGGTTTCCATTAGTTGAAAATGGTTTTAGATAGCTGGACCCATGCTTTTCAGTCAGTTACAGGCTTTTATTTTGCTGTTATCATAAAATGACACTTCTTTCTTAAATTGATCAATTAAGGTCATGGAAATAAGTGGAGAAGAGTGTACCATTTCTTAACAACACTGTCAGGATTATCCTGGCACTGAAGAAGAGACTACCATAGATTTTCTTAGTGAATAAAAACAACTTTCGTCAAAGTAGATGCTGTGTCTCCATATTTTTTTCTTTTGGTCACAATTCAGAATGAACTACACAGCAATCGAGTGTTTGAAAGCTCTTAAAATATCTACAATGTACTTAAAGTAGAGATCTATGTTTTTACCTATCTGCTTTATTTGTTTCAATTTGTGTAGAGCACATTATAAAATCAATTGAAGCAGTCATTTTCAGTTGAAAAGAAGCAGACTACAGGTTCGTTTTTTATCAGGAAATAATACAATAGAAGAAACAAGTAGATGGAGTAAATCAATCAAAGGGAAATTATTCCAAAGCACAGAAGAGGAAAGTTAAAGCAATGAATATGAGAAGTAAAGGGATATTAAAGTAGCAGAAGGCATTACAAGGAGTGGAGAAATCCTATTCCATCCACCTAGGAAGCCTGGAAACTACAAAGAGATCCTTTGAAATAATTAAACATGACAACTGGACCCACTTAGGAAAGTCTGCTACTTGTCTGTGGCCCAGTTGAAAGACATGACAAAAAGTCTTCCTAATCTTATAGGCCCTTGGATCATCATCCTTTATTGATTTCTCAATTATTATCCATTATTGATTTCTCATGTAGGCAGAGGTGAAGTTGCATTAAGGAGTCATATGACAACCAAGAGAGGCTTCAGGGCCTTGGAACAACTGGTTAAGTGGTCAGGAGCACAATAGTGTTCTCAGCTCTTAGCTGCAGAGGAAGACATTAAAAGAAACAGAGAGACCAAGCAGATCAGTACCTGGCTCCATGAGTGGTATTACACACAAAATTCAGAGTTTTTTGATCCTGATGTACCAGACTTGCAGGTGACAGATAGGGCACACCTGTCTCAAAGGGACAAAGGATCTTTGTGCAGGAGCTATCTGGGCTCATGGAAAGAGCTTTAACGTAGACTTGAAGGGGAAAGGGATAAAATCAATCTCATTTGAGATAAGCCTGGGAGTGGCCCATCAATGTTTGAGGTCTGCTATTATGGCCCTTTGGTCTGCTCCACAATGTGCTGAATACACATTTGAAATGTCCCCGAATAATGCAGCCTGGAAGTCTCAATGAAGGCAGGGGATGGAGATACACATGACATCAAAGACTCAAGTATTGTTGGTGTATTAGAAACCAAAGTAGCATCTGAGAACAGTCACATAGGAATTAGGGCTTCTCCTCCACCAAAAAGTCTCAGGATCAATAACCCAGCTGAACTGCATTCAAAACAATGCACAACAGTATGGCCAACAAACAGGAGGAGTTGGAAGCCATTGTGCAGCTGGAAAACAATGATGTCATTGCAGTCATGAAAACATGGGGGAATAACATAGAACTGGAGTGCCGCAATGGATTACTATAAACTGTTCAAAAGGGATTGGCAAAGAATAGGGTGGTGGGAGTAACCCTATATGTTAAGGAAATTTTTGATTCTCTAGAGCTTAATGGCAATGACAATATTGAGTGTTTATGGATAAGAGTCAGGGATCCAAACCAGCTGGAGCAATCATAGGGTCTTGTGGTATGACTACTGTTCATTAAGCTAGATCAGCTGGCAGAGAGACTTTATATCTATCTTTATATCTATCTTTATATCTTTTATATCTATCTGGCATTTATATCTTAGTTCATGGAGCCACTGGAAGATCAGATCCAAGGGCTACTGGTCAGACTGAGTGTACAAACCTAGTCGCTAGTGGGATCCAAAATATAAGTGCACATCCATGTGTGGATGCTTCCCATGTGAAAGGACCAGCAGCTGAATGGGGATTCAATTGAAATTTGCTGCGTAGCTTGTCTTGATCAGCTGCTGAAGAGATCTGTACTGGAGATATGTACACTAATGTAAATTTATAGTACATTTAGGTTTTCACCCTCATCAGACAGAGAGAACAGGATGAGGCTGTTATCATCTGTACTTGTGTGAGTGGAATGTTTTATTTTTTCACGTTTATCTGTGTGATTGGCCACATAGATATGCTCATATGTCTTACACATAATGCGCACACGTGAGCCTACTGCGCCCGTGGGCTCAGAAATGTTTGTTCATAGCTGGACTTAGCAACGTAGAGCTTCAGCTGCCTTACCTCTGTTAGGCTGCTGGGTTTGGCAACTCCCAGAAACAAGAACTCAGGCATACAGTGCGTGCCTGAGAGCACTGTAAATGCAGCCACCAATACTCCTTTATTACCCTATGTGGAATTTCAGTAGCATTATGCCTACAGGTTTGTCACACACGCAAACATTTACTTCTTACTTTTACTCTACTTTACTTATAAAAAAGACGCACATACCAGTTGAAAAATATGCTTTGGAGACCGAAAATTAAGCATGTTGCTATGGTTCATAGCTGTACATGTTGAGCTGTAGTGATTAACATGTAACCTTGCTTGTGTAAATTACAAAAATACACTAATACAGATAGATGAATTGTTATGGCTTTATAGATCAGGCGATTAGGATATTGGCAGAGTGGTCAGAGCAGAGGGAAGTGAAAAAGTTATATCTGTCTCTCCTACTGTCCCAAACATCCAGCTTTGAGTCTGAATCTACTTCCATTTTCACTCTGTTTTCAGTAAGACATTATCCTAAAAAAGTCTGCACATTGTCTTCAGCAGGACTGACATCTCTAATAAGTAATATTAAACCAAAGGGAAAGGACTCCAGAAATACAGGAAAATTATTCCTTATTAGTACACAGAATACTGATATATGTTTCCTAAATAAAATAGGAATATTTTATTTAAATATTTTATTTAATATTTATTATATTATTTTTATATATAAAATTTATTTTATATATTTTATTTAAATATATATTCCTAAATAAATAGGAATATATATTTAAATGCTTATTGACCACAGAAGGCATTTTTCTTGCACCTGCACAAATTCTTCTGCAGCAGGTAGACTTTTCATAACTAAGAATACTCCCTTCAGTAGGCCAGAAAATAAATTACAATTTTCTCATTTATCCTTCTACAATGCCACAGAAATATACCTCACCTATTAAGGAGATGTAATGTCAGGATGTAGGGAAAAGCACAATTTTGAAAGAGGCTCAGAAAGCATGAAAGAAAGTAATGACACATCATAAACTTGACCAGTCATCCAAAACTGAGAAGTATCAGTCCACTAAACTTGAGAAATTATCAGTAACATATTTTCCTCTCTCTCCGTAAGCAGATTTGCCAGTTTAACATTGGCTTTAGTTTTGGAAGGAAATTTTATTCTAAACCAAGAACACAGCAGAGGAGATAGATAAATGAGAAACAAAAATGAAAGATCCAACCAACCAACCAACCCCCAAAATAAACAGAAATTGGAGCATTTTCCCCACTTACTTTAAATATGAAATGTCTTGTTCCAACTCACTGTATAGAATCCATCGAAAACTTGTGTTTCAATTCTTGTAAACATGGAACAGCTCTTGAAAGATGTTTTGCAGTCCCCTGGTGATTGCAGTCCCACTGCAATACTTGTATTTATTTTCACTAGCAGAATGCGCTTTACTTAGTAAGAAAGAAGGAATTTGCTTCCTCACTGAAAAAAGAATGCTTCTGTTTCAGTGCCAATATCTTTCTAAGAGGTATGGGCAAGGGACTATCTTGAATCTCTTTATGCTTTAGTAGTTTTAACACTTCTTCCTTTCCAAGTAATCCAGTTTTAGAACTGCAGATATACACAGATATGAAAACGCGGGTTCTTTTCATAATCCTTAACCTTTTCTTTCCTTTTCTGGCATTATTATATCGACCTGTGAAATAAAATTCCAAATCTAATCATTATAAATATCATAAAGCCTATCCATTATAATAAAGTAATATAATTATTTGCTTATCAAACGCCTGACTCTCTGGAATTGTTTGGTAACAAAACTACACTGCTTTAAATATTAGGTCTATTATTCTCAGCTGGAATATTTTGATTTTCAGTTAATATTTTTTTCCTGAAGCCAATTTAGAAGTTTTTTTATTGCCCAGTAACAGACAGTTTCATTGATGAAAAAAATACCAAGTGTCTGACAAGGAGTATAGTTAGAAATCCATATCCTGTGCGAAGTTGATTCCTGCCAGCAGTACTCAACTCTGTTACAAGGATTGTCTCTCATAGGTACACCAGATAACAGACACAGGCTCTCCTCTGCATATGACCTGTAGGTTATGTGAGACTCACTGATCCACCTAGGGAGTATTAGCTCAATCAGAACTAATACTTGCTTCCCTGCCAGTGCAGTCTCGTAAGTGGTTGTCGAAATAGTGAAATAGCTCTGGAACACATAACTGCCAGGTTTAAGGTCTGAAGAGAGACATGGAAACAAGGAGCTTATTTCTTTTGAAAAATGCTGATGAACTACCAGTTCTGATGAACTATCAGAATGATTTCATGGAACGATCTCCTTTCTGTGGTGGTGTGTTTCCCTAATATTTTCTGGGATGTTCCAATGAGGTTCAATCGTATTTTAATGCGTTCTGTTCCCTTGAATGGAACAAACCATTTGTTTCTATGCGAGTTCTGTACCCCTGTTGACTCCTCCTAAGTTCCTCCTATTACGCTATATATGGGTGTGCCTCCTCCCCTCGTTCCAGAGTCTTCCCCGTCCGCCACCTAAACCCCTCCCAAGGAGTTTGTCAATCTCCCTTGATCCTTGCCCCTCTGCCTAGAACCTTCTCCTCTCCTTGACGCCCCTTTGGTTTCCCTTAGAGTCAATCACCCCTGTGTTTATCCTATTGGCCCCAAGTTACGTAAGCCCATCTCCGATTCCACCCCATTGTGGTCCCAATTGGTCCTTGGTTTGTGTCCTCCCTTGGTACCACCCCCCTTTAAAAACTAGTTGCACCCTGCGAGCTGCATGTCTCTTTGCCTCTTCGCTTCCCAATGAAGTTCTCTTGGATTCACTGGCAAGAGAGTCCACCTTTTATTCCTTGCCTCGACTCCTCGGCTTTTCTGAGCTCCACCCCCGGAGCTGAGCAGTAAGTTGGTTTCTCAGCAGCCGAAGGGTTATCTTTGCGTGTCAGTCTCCCTTGGCCTGGAGACTTGCAGGTGTGCCACTCTATCTCGAGGCAGGTGGAGGCACCCACCCTCCTTAGCTGGGCAGGTGGGACAGGGCAGAGGACCTCCCCACGTCTTGGAGCCCATCTGCGGCCAGGCCGGTGGTGCATCACTTTTTCACTTATTTTTTGAGAAACTCAAGCTCATTTTACATCTGAATCATGCTTGACAGTAGTAGTTTGCTTAAGTAAGGCAAGCAGCCCACCAGAGAAGGGTGATCCACCAGGTACACCAAAGTGGTCATAAATTCTGTACATTCTGCACTTCCCTTTTGCAAAACTCAGTACTTAAGAGGTCAGTCTGGGTACTGCTGCTACTCAGAAATTTGTAAGAATGAAACATGGAAATTACTCCTTTTAGGACGTAAGCTTGTAGAATATGAGAAGGTGGATTTTGATTACTGAAAAGTAGATGCCAGTGTTCCTGAAAGGATAACATAAAATAGCAGTTTTTAAGTTAATTTTGCTGAACAGTGACTTCAGTAGAAAGGCAAATAACAAATTTTTGGAAATCTTATTTTCTTGCTGGGTCAATAAGTCATACAGTCACTTGAGGCAAGAAAGAATATCCCAGATGCTTCAAATATAATGCTTTTGAAAACAGTGCAAATGGTATAACTGTGTGCTTATGGCTTTTTGAAGCTATTCACTGGCTGTTAAGAGAGAGAAAAAACTAATTCTGTCCTTTCATTTGGATTCTGACCTTCTATTTTAAAAATGTGTCTAACATTTATGATTGTGAACAAAACCTCAGCACATTTTTGATTAGGCATCTGCTTAAACTTGTAGAAGACATGAAAAGTACTTACAAAAAGCATCTATGGACTATGTGAAATTTTGTATTTGTTTCAGCTAAAAGAATTCGTACACAGTTTCAGTGATGATAATTGAAATGTCAACACTGATAATTTGAGAAAAGTCAGGGAAGGTATCTTTCATACAGTTCTGAGGATTTGTCTTGTTTCTTAGTTACAAATGGATTTCAGTTTAGACATACTTGTGTGTATTTTCACATCTCGAAATATAACTCCAGATACCACTTGAAGATAACAAGCATATTGAAGTTCATCAATCAACCATTTTCACAAGGAAATGTGTGTGAGATGTTTAACCTAGTTGTCTTTTTTTAACTTTTTTTTTTTTTTACATCAACTGTCATGCTGAAAAGATCAATGCAGCAGTGTATCTGGGTAGTATCTTTCTTGAGGTTGTTTAAAATTTACTTGAGTGAAGACTTCCTGGTTTAAAGATGTTGATTCACAAGTTTCAAATATGCCATTTAATGTCTTGTAAATTGTTGTGCCAGAAAGATGCAAGGAAGTCCAGTCTTTACTACAACTTTTCAATATCAGGCTCTTTATAATTCATTTCATGTTCTTGTAAATATCCAAGCTTCAACTGTGTTACAGAGGGTTTCTTTTTCTTTTTCTTTGGTTCAAGAACTTTTGGTATTTTTCCTGAATTAGTTAAGAAATGAGTGATTTCACCCAAATGTTCATGGCCTGACTTGATGATAGAGTTACTTTTGTAGATTATAGGTCTATAAAATGTTTTGATAAATTGCCACAGTGTATGGATTACCAGCTTGTCAAGAAATTTGGAAACTCATGAATTTGTTTGGTTCTGCATCATCTCTGTCCCTGGTAGTAATTTTATTGACAGTTCTCCTTCAAATTGCTGTAAAGGAATGACTTTTATTTTATTTTCTATTTTCCTAAAACACCTCAAAGTAGCAATTTTACTATCTTTGTTTCTAGTTTCCTCCAAATTATTAGCCAAAAGATATTTTCAATTGTTTCAAACTATGCAAAGGGAAGTAGGCTTTTGTTTTAATAATTTCTTCGTAAGAGAAGCAGGAGTCAGAGGGAAGCACTGACAAGATTTTTCAAACATATCTTTCCTGGCCCTGGCATTCTCAAACAAGTGGATTTTTCTGGGCCACTGGTTGTTATCCAGTCAAAAACTTAACTCTTTTCTTACTAATTATTTTCACATATTTTCTGTTTATAGTCTCAAAGTTCTCTTGCAAAGTGCTGATAATTTGTATATGTTCAAATAGATCTTGAATAAATTTTGACAGAAGTGTACATATAATACACAGTTATTGGATATTCTTAGCAATTGCAAATGGAAATGGAAAGTATAAACAATCAAGATTAAAGCTGCTCATACATGATATGACCTGTTAGAATTTCCACTTAGATTTTGCATTTTCCTACTTTCTTCAATGGACTGCAATACATCAAACGTAGAAAAAAGAATCACCATAAATTTGGAGTAATTCAGCATTTTCACTGCATTTTTAAACTCTCACACACTGCTCATTTATCAAAGTCCTTTTCTTGCCCAGTTCTTTCTTTTCTGTATGTGTGCTTCTAAACATTGTATATGTATATATAGTCATAAATACATCAAGTATTTCTATTCTTAAGTAAAATGTAAGTATAAAATTTTGAAAAAACTAAGTAAGGGAAGCTAGTGATATGTCCATGTGGGGTTTTTTGATGTCTTTTTTCTTTTCTGACTTTGATTTTTAAGGAAGTAATGAAAATAATTTAAAACAAATTAGTCATATTATGTTCCTGTTTTGAAAATGCATTGGCATCAAAGATGAAACATGTAAAACCAGATCCATTGATACTGCTACTACTTTCCATAGTAGCAAGTAAGTAGACTTCCAGGAGAAGTCAGTTGCTCAGAATATACAGAATAACTTCTTGTAGTAATTAACCTCAACCACCAATAATATAATTTAATGTACACATCACTTTAAACAAGACCAGTCATACAGCAAAATCTAAGCCCATGAAAAGAACTCTTACAGAGCAGAGCCGTAGGAAAGCCTTAGAGAAATGTTACAAAAATTGGTTTAAGGAATCACTTGTATTTGAAAGATAGAGTGCTAAATATTCTAGATAGAGAAATCATCTGTTTCTGTGTATTTAGCACAAATGTGTGTATGGAAGTATGCCTTACTTTTCTCATCAGGTCCATCTACTCCTCTGCTGTCAAGGTATCCTTCATTTTGTACCAATCTTCACTATTCCTTGTCAGAGTTTCCAAAGCTTATGAAAATTGTCCCTGCATTGCTTAAGATACCACACTGCTAACGCTGCACATCACTAGCTTCAGCAGTATATCCTATTTTAAATGCAGAAAAAATAAAGCTAAGAGAAGTGAAGTGAAGCAAAACTAAGTTGAGCTAAGCTAAGCTCAGCTCTGATTTCTTACTCTCTCTTTGTAAGTTGTTTTTTACTGTTTTTCAATACCTTATGTAGACTTTCTGATTTAATGTCCCAAAGCTATGCTTCTAGTTGGCCAACCATTCCTCGGAATACTTACGGATTATTATGTGCAATCTTTGGAATTATTATGAAAAATGTGAGTACATATAAAGGTGCTGAAAACCAGACATACATAACAGAGAAAATCTCCTGGGAAATGCTGCATTGCAAATAAATACTATTGATTGCAAAGATGGGATATATGCCCCACGAAAGACAGCAAAAAGCCTCAAATGGTCCTAATTTTTCAATTGCGTTCAGAATGATCACAGCTCACTTAGAAAAAGCTCAAGTACATGGGAATGGGAAGGCCCATTCCATTTATAACCTGAGGGCAAGGATATGCTTGTATTTCCATAGATTCCAGTCCACGATGGGTACCTGCAGAGTGGTCCGACCGGCCTTGGTTACTCTGGCTTCATTGTCAGCTTGTGGGGAAGCTGAGGGAACAAGGTGAATGGAGCTTGTTTGGTTCGGGCTGTGGGTCAAACATGTTCTAATATTGGGAGTATTTTGTTTTGTGATTCTTGTTTGTATAAAACAAAAAAAGGGTGAATTGTGGAGAGAGATAGGATGGAATTGAGCTGTGGGCTGTGAGACAGGTCTGCAGAGTGCCATGGCAGCACAGACAAACTTGTCTCCACTTGACCTTGGAAGGAGGAGATGCCATAGGGCAGAGGCCTTTGGAGAAGAGCCTGCTGGAAGTTGCCAGACAGGTAGGCAGCACATGATCACCCCCATATAAAGACACTGAGAAAGTGTGTTACTGACATGGCAACGTGTGACACATCACTTAGTGAAAAATACCACATGAGGAAATACTGGGCCTTGAAGAAGTGTATAAAGCCAGCTTGTTTCTTTGAATAAATGTCTCAGATGCCCTGGCAGTCTGAATCCATGCCTTAGTCATTACGCCAATTGATATCTGTTATGGAAAAGGCATAAAATCTAAGGTGTTTGAAATAGTGTATTTTTCTAAACCCTTATGTGAACAATAGCAGAAAGCACACTAAAATATTAAAGAAATGGATAAAACATATGTATATTTACTGAGAAAGGAACATATCTGAAGCAGGTAATTAATTTATTAAAGTGACAAAGTTTTGAACTTTATATGAATCACAGACATGCATTTATATGATTAATGTTTTCAGAGGATAGAGAAAGTTCTAGCAGTGAATAATTTATTATCAGGTGAACAAATTTCTGAATGTGATTGACATTTGGGAAACAAAGACTCCTCTTTGGATGTCAGTGAACCTGAAATCCACTTATGGAGTATGGAAAGAAAGAAGTTGGCTGTAATAGGTTGCCTGAGTCATAACAAACTGCATTAAAATGTCACTTTAGAAGCCTTTCCTTGTTCTACTGAGTCAATCCAAAACCAAAAAGTATAGTAATTACGAAGAGAAATGTAAAAATATTGTAAGGTACATGTTTAGTTTCAAATTTTAAAAATGCCTTAAATGTGTGTTGGAAGAGTCAAGAAAACTTTATGAGTATTATGACTGTCCTGTTCCACTATAAAAGGGAGAGCTGGGAAGGATTCTTCTGATAGATTTTCTGACAAAAAGTTAAGCACAAACACGGCAATATCATATCTGAAAACTGTGTATTGAAACTAAAAGGGGGATAGAAAAGAGAGCAGAGGGGAAAGGAACAGAAGGCAGGGACAGCAGTACCACAAGGAATTCTGAGCGCTCTGTTAGCGTCAGCTCAGCAGATGGAGTGTATGTGCTGTGTAGCTCCCGTGGCGGGCTGGGCGCAATTTTCAAGTATCAGTGGGCTGTGTGTCCCTTCTGGCGGCGGAGAGGCTGCTGTGGTTCCAGGAGTGCTCCTGGGGCAGCTGCAAGTTTCCAGAGCCCGGACGGCTCTGAGCGGCAGTGCTGTGCTGGATACGAGCAGTGGTGGCGGCAGAGATCCTCACGGTGACAAGCGAATTCACAGGAACAGTGAAGCAGGGCAAAGCAGGCACAGGCAGGAAAGGTGGAGGAACAGTGGAGGAGGGCAAAAGCAGGCACAGGCAGGAAGGCAGGACCAAAAAGGCCAGAGCAGAAGGGGCCAAGCTGACTCTCCAAGCGGCCCAAAGCAAAAAGAAGAAAATGGCTCCCTGTGTAGTGGCTAGCTGCCTTTTATGTGCCCCCAAACTTCCCCCCAGCTCAGCTTCACGGGCATCTTTCACAGGCATCCACGTACTTGTCTTCTCCGCCCTGATCAGCTGCCAGGTGAAATGCCCCCTGGGGACAGGGCAACACAGGTTTTTTATAGAAATTTTCTTCACTTCATTTGTGATACATGTTGAGGCATGTATATATTGGTCCTTCTCAATGACTAAATGACAAGACTGGTAAGAATCTGCAATTTTGTGTCCATTATTTCATGTAATGCATCATGTTTTTATAAGTATCTGAAAATTAATCTTGTTTCCTTTAGGTAAGCCAAATGAAACACTAGATCACATTCTTATGCCTAAGTAAACAGTGTCAATAAAACTGCAACTGAATGTTAGAATTTCTTTATTGATAATAATCATTATCTAATGTATTTGATTGTACCAGTCTATAAACAAGGTACTAAAATGCGTAAAATTCAAATCTATTAGTCTCCAATACGTAATAACTAGACTAGATGGACCAGCATAAAAATATTAGTCTACAAGATATAAAATGCACCACTCAAAAAAGTCAAACAAATTAACAAATACAATGTATAATTGCTCTCATCCCTTTAAGCCTGCATTCTATATTGCTTTCAGACTTTAAATGCCAAGAGCATTTTTTTGAAAGCAAGTGACATTAAACTCATTACAGAGCCATAGAAAGGCTTGGATTGGAGAAGCTTAAAGATCATCTACTTCCAAAACCCCTGTTGTGGGCAGGGAAACCTTCCACTAGACCAGGTTGCTCAGATCTTCATCCAAGCCTGGCCTTAAATACTTCCAGGGATGGGGTACAACCTGTACCAGAGCCTCACCACCCTCACAGTAAAGAATTTCTTCTTAATACCTCATCTAAACCTTCTCTCTGTCAATTTGAAGCCATTCCCCTGTCACTCTATGATCCTGTATAAAGTATCCCTCCATCATTCTTGTTAGCTCCGTTCAGGTACTGGAAGACCACAATTATGTCGCCCCTAATCCTTCTCTTCTTCAGGCTGAACAGAATCCCAATTCTCTCAGCCTTTCCTCACAGCAGAGGTGCTCCATCCCTCTGATCATCTTGGTGTCACTCCTCTGGGTTCTCTCCAACAGCTCCATGTCTTCCCTGTGCTGGGACCCCAGAGCTGGAGGCAGCTCTGCAGGTGGGGTCTCACCAGAGGGGCAGAGGGGCAGAATCCCCTCCCTCCCCTGCTGCCCACAGGGCTTTGGATGCAGCCCAGGACACACTTGGCTTTCTGGGCTGGGAGTGCCCGTGGCCAGCTCATGTCCAGCTCTCACCCCCAGCACCCCCAAGTCCTTCTGGGCAGGGCTGCTCTCGATCTGTTCATCCCCAGCCTGGGCTGGCACCAGGGGTTGCCCTGACCCAGATGCAGCACCAGCACTTGGCCTTGTCAAAAGAAAGGACAGAGATTCCCTCACGAGATTCCCTTGGGCCACTTCTCGAGCTTGTCCAGGTCCATCTGTACAATGTGGAGTCATTAGTGAATTGTGGAACACTCTGACAGTGTTTGGAAAGAGAAGAAGCTGACAACTCGGAGTATTTATTTTTTGTTTCTTCCCTATATTGGAGGGCACATCATCCCTTGGTAGCATGTGGGGATAGCACCTCCTCCAGCAGCATGTGGGGTTGGTGTCATGGACATTGGGGTGCTTTCTTCAGGGAATCCAGGAAGATGCGCTCATCTTCCAAGAAATCATGGTCCTGAGAAGAGAGGAATGGAAGAGATGGGTATGAGAGAGTGATACAGAAACAGGGGCACTGTCCAGGATGATGCTCATGACTGAGGGAAGTGTCCCAAATGAGGGAAATTACTGTTCCCTCATGCAGGGAGCAGTGGGCTGGCACTCATCCACGGTACCCTTTCGGGCGTGGGGGCCCCTCTGAAGCCCATAACCTCATACTCTGAGTGGCACCTACAGACAGAGCCTCCAAGAGCATCTCTGCCTGGGCAAGGGCACAACAGGGAAGCAGGGGCTGATAGGAGAGGATGGGGACATCATGAAGCCAGAACTGGGCAGAGCTAGCTTCTCCAACCTAGGAGAGCGACACCCTCAGCCAGCTAAGGATGTTATCCAAGAATGTGAGACAAGCTGTAAGGAGCCATCTGTGCTTGCTTCTATTACCACTTCTTTAACTGCCCACAGCTTCTACAAGCCTGTCCATCTTGGCAGCTCAGTGATGACTTCAGGAAACACCCCACCCTATTATGTATATCAGCCTCAAGTCACACTTTACCCAGCCCTGCTCCCACCAGCTGTTTCCAAGTGTATTCCAGCCCCCCATCCCACCGCCTCACCATCTGGGCTTTGTGTTTCAGCAGCTGTAGCATAGAATAGAATGCAATGGAGCTGGTTGTGTTGTCCCTGCTTCCCCACAGATTGTGCTGAGGGTGCATCCTGCCTGCAAAAGACATCTGGCTGGGTGATGCTGTTGCTGTTGAGGGGATCACAGATGGATAAAACAGCACACAAGAAGTCTTACACTGTGTGCCGGAGATGCCATCCGTAGGGGCACAGAAGCCCTGCTCTTCAGGTGGCAGCATCTTCTGGTTCCTCTGTGAGAGCTCATTGCAAAACTGTTCAAGCTGTTTCCTCTGCTGAGCCATACTTAGCCGATCCTGTCCCATCCCCAGGAGAAAGAGAAGCAGTTGGCAAAGGAGCAGGCCCTTGGCATACTGGCCACAGGCTGAGAATGGAAGGTGAGGGGGCATTTGCCTGGTGCAAAAGCTCTTGATGGTGCCTCAGCTGCTCCATCTGTCTCTGGATGGCCCTGAGCCCCTCCTGGTATTGAGACTGTATCCAGTGTGCCTCCCGCAAGGCTCGCTCCCCTTCCTCATATTTCTGGCATGAGCGCTGCAAGGCAGAGCAGCTGGGGAGACTGGGAACAGGCACCATCACTGCCCAGGGGCAGGACCCCTTTGCACATATCCTTATTCCCAGTTCAGGATTCAGATTCATGACTTTGTGAGGAGTGTGAAGCCCCAGCCTTGCTCTGGCTCCTATATAGCTGTGAACTGTGGCACAGATGCTATGCTTACCTCAGTCATGTTTTTAAGCTCCTTCTCCCTCTGCTGTATGCGCTCTTTGGCCCTCTTCAACTTCTCCTTCTTCAGGCGAAGCTCCTTCCAGGACTGATCCAGCTGTTCCTTGTCCCTCTCCAGCTGTTCCTTGTCCCTCTCCAGCTGTTCCTCCTTGGCTCTCAGCTTCTGGCCCTGTAACTTCAGGTCTGCCTGCTCCTAGGATGGCACAGGGGAAAACAAAGCATCACCTGACCCATTCTGGACACTGTCTCATGTCTTCCTAAGTAGATGAGGGAGATCTGTCTTTGATAAACTTCTTCTGCAGGCCAGTTTGGGGTGCCGAGCAACACCACTGAGTACTTGAGCAGTGCCCTCATTCATCCACCCTTGGGGGCCAGGGCTGGCAGAGCTGTGATTGTACAGACACACCCACACCCTTTCCCCAAAAAGGATGGAGCCCCTCACCATGTTGGACAGCCTAAGATGTGCTCAAGGCTCAGCAGTTCGTCATCAGTGGAAAGACTCAGCCTGAATGGTTATTTTTCACCTCAGTGGCCCTTAAAAAATGTTCTGCTGCACTGTCTGTACCACATATTCCCTCTGGAAAGCCCAAGGAACAAGCAGAACTGATTGTGATCCCCAGGGCATAGGGAGGTTTCCTCTCAGCTGACTTAAAATGGAGACAGCTGCTTCTGCTCTGACTGCCCACACTCTTCACAAGCACAGGTGAGAGACAGATACTTTTGTTGATGTCCAGACATGCTGCTAGAGCCTGGTTCTCACCACCCTGAGTGACATCTCTGACTTTACACCTGGAGGCAACACTTAATGTCTCCTCTGTGGGCAGGAGCCATTCTTGGAGCCTCCCAGGTGGTGCTGGAGGTACAGAAAGGAGCTCTGCTGTGGTACCTTCGCCAGTCTCATCATGGTGAAGTCCATTTCCTGGGATTGCTTCTTCTTGTGCTCCAGACACTCCTCCATCATCTGCTGTCGGTTATGCAATTCAGCCCACTCAGCTGCCAGCTTCCCTCGCTCCTCTGAGCACTTCTGTAGCATCAAATTCTTCTCCTCCAGCCAAGTTCTCTGGAGACCATGGCAAGAGAGGGAAAGGTGAACACATAAGTCCCATCTGCCAAATTCCCTTTAGCCCACTGCTGCCACTAAATCACACACAACATTGAAAAGCTAATTTGGCCAGAACTTTGCAAGGAGGGCTCTGGCTCTTCAAAAACCAGCATGCATAATGCACACAACATTTGTGTGCTAGAGGGTTGATCTGAATGCTATTCCTCATGCAGCCAGGTGTGGGATGAAGAAGGA
Organism: Vireo altiloquus; assembly: GCA_013396875.1. Lineage (NCBI taxonomy): Eukaryota > Metazoa > Chordata > Aves > Passeriformes > Vireonidae > Vireo > Vireo altiloquus. Next base: position 54,162 of record VZRF01001699.1, read on the forward strand.
CATGGCAGGTGAGGGATGCTGCAGCCTAGACTCCAGCTCTGTCCTCTACCCTGTGCCACAGTGCAGCACTGACATGGAAAAAGCACCTGGAAGTGTTCATCTGGCCTCACCTTCTCTTTCTCCCTTGCTTTTTGCACCATGGAGAGCTGTTGCATCATGAATTTTTGCTGCTCCTCCAGCGAGCACTGCAGTGATTCTGCTTGCGCTTTTTCTGCCATTGCCTTCCAGCGCTCCTGGGTTCGGACAAAGAGGAGAAGCATGTGACATTCCCAGGTGCCAGACCAGGGACCTCCAGTGGGCAAGTCATGTCCCATATCCACACAGGGCTGAATGTGGCAGAGGACACAGACCGGACTCACCTGCTCCAGCAGCTGAGTCTGCTCCCTCAACCTAGCCTCCAGTTTACCAGTCATCTGGAATTTTATCTGCTCCTCCTCTATGTCCCTTTGCTGCTGTGACAGCCTGTTCTGGAGCTCTGGGAAGAGGCAACAGCATTGCCTTTAGCAGCAGGAGCTGGGATACCCTCACTGCATCCACACAGTATGTTGAGTGACAAGGCAAGCAAGGCTTTGCCAGGCTCAGCTGTGTCACCAGATGAAGAACTATTTGCTTAACTTCTGGAAATCCTGTGCTTATTCTCAAAAATCACATTAAACATAACCAAGAAGAGGAACAAGAAAGTACACTCTGTTGGCCAAGTGTCTCAAAAACAAAGAACCAGATTAGTTGTACTAACTCATCTCTGTATTTGCGAAGTAACACCAAATTCATCAAGCAGTCAACTTTGGGCTTGGTGACCACAAAAGACCACCCAAGAGACCCCTGAGATAGGAAGACACATGCACCAATGGGAGGGAAAATATATTATTGTCTTGGGGCAATTATTATCAAACGCATGTTTCTTCTGGGAAAACCAATGAATATACATGCAAAGTATAGCATATAGACAGGAGCTTTTCTTAGGTAGAAACATCCCATGTGCATCCAGACCTGAATAAAGAATGCCTGCTTCTTAGTGCTACACTGGTGTTAAGGAGTTTATTCTACCAATTTTGGTAACTCCTGGACTGACTTTATCCAATGAACTCATTAGGATAGGTGAGAATCTATACTGTGCTTGCTAATGTTCTGGAGGTTGCATCTTTAGGTCCTTTTGGGATGAATCCCACTCTGATGAAACGTACCCTTGAGCAGCTTGTCCTGCTCCTGGGACTTGGGATGCTGCTGTGCTGAGGCCATGTCCTGGCTCTTCAACAGGAACAGAGTTTCTGGCTGTTCATTCTCCTGTTGCCTGTCTTTGTTTCTTACCACCTTCTTCTGGCTCCTGCCCAAGAGGTCACACCAAGGAAAAAGTGTCGCTTTCTTGGCCATTCCCAGCACAATGGTATGTGGGACTAGCCTCTCCTCCTTGTCACCCACCGCAGTGCTGGTGAGGTAAGCCCCCACCTTGGCTTGCCCGTGGGGTTGCTCTCTGTGACCACCAGGCCCACACTGATGTGGCTCTGTGCCCCCATTCAGGGATGCACGGGGGGAGATGGATAGGACTGTAGGCAAAGACCTGACAGAGGAGGGGAGCACAGCTTGCTACCTGTGGCCATGTGTGATGAGATCCAGGTCCTCCTGGTGCCGCTGATGGAGAAAATCCAGTAACTGCTCCTGCTGTGTCCGCTGTATTTCCAGTATCCGGACCTGCCACAAACACACAGAGAAGGTTCTTGTGCCACCCCAGGACAGAGTTCCTACAGCAGCACTTGCAGGGCATAGGCATCTATCTACCCGGTCACCCCAACACTATTTGGAGTAGAAATGGTCCCTTCTCCTCCTTCTGGGTCATGCATGGTTCCCCAGTCAGCAGGTAGTGGGCTCACCTGTTTCTCCAGCTGTGACAAAAGGGTCTGGATGTGGAGCAGCACTGCCAAAGAGCATTTTGGATCCTGGAGTTGTGCCTCAGCTGTCGTAATCTGTGGGGATGCAGGGATGCTATGAGGGCACATTGCCTCCTCGTCCTGAAACACCCAGCCTACTGCAGCCCCTTCTCCACCCTTTTCCTGCCCAACCTCACTGCTGGTCTGAGTCCTTTCTCTCCAGGAGCAACCCATATCCCAGGAATAAGCATGCTGAGCTGTCTTCTTGAGGGGCAGGCTCAAGGGAAGACTCTGAGTGCTCTGGGAGACTGTGTATCCTGCCACCATGGCAGGGTAAGGAGACCCATCTGGGTGAGAAATGGAGGCTTCCAAGATCAAGCAAGAGCAGCCACTGCTGTTAAAGCTCTAATTCCCCTTCAGTTGTCTAGAAAGAACTTCACAGCTCATCCCTGGTCTGCAATGCTGAGTTGAATGAGGTGAGACCAGGAGAAACCTTAGTCTACCTCAGCCCCACCCCTTGTGACACTCAGGCTCTCTCCTGAAATCTGGCCTCACCTCTACAAAATCAATGCTGTCCTCAAGGAGTCTGCAGAAGAAGTCATTATCTAGGATGGACCTGTGACGTAAGCCCAGGAGTTAGCAGCTCAGCAAGGATACCTTGGGGACAGCCAGGCCAGGCAGGGGGAGGTGGAGGGGGCCAGAAAGGCACAGCACAGAAGCCACATTGTACAACACAGAAAAAGGAAGAGAAAATAGCCCTGGGATAAAAAATAGCGGTGTTGGGATTGTTCTACTTAGCAAGCACCTGTTGTTACAAGGGATATTCACAGAATATGTGCAGAGCTCAGGGACACCCAGCTCTCACTGGAAAGCTTCAGGTTCTGGGATGCCAATTCTCAAAGGCATCACAGGTTACCTGCCTTGGCAGACAACAGCTGTTGGGGCAGGAAGTGAGGAGGAGAAGACAAGGAGAGGCAGATCAGAAGAAGTTGGGGAAGTACAGAGAGATCTCCAAGAGTGAGATGCCATGTCCCAAAGACACTCACTTCTTGCTGGCCTGTGAGCAGGTACACTGGGCTGTCGAAGTGCTGCCTGCAGCTGGCTCGGAAGCCCTGGCAGGTTTAACAGGATCATCTGGAAAACAGACAGGAAGTGATTAGGATGACAGCTGTGGGCATTTTCCTGACTTAGTCTCTGCAAAGGGTAACCTCCCTTAATTCTGATGGGCTCCTCCTGAGCTCAGTGCCCCCCAGCACTGTATGTCCAGCACATCACAAAATGGGATTGGTGAGATCCTTCAGCTAGGCATCCTGCTGCCAGGATGGCTGATCACAGCCTGGACAGCATTCTCACAGCCAAGGGTGATGCTGTGGCTCCTGCCTTTTGCTGGGTTCTTTTTGGAGGGGGACCCTCTGCCTCTGGCTGCCCAAAGTGTACAATCATATGACACACACCCAGGGGTCTTGCCTCTTGGAAGGGATCTGCCTTTGCAGATACCGATGGCTTCACTGAGGATTCTTTCACAGTGCTAAGCTGAGGGTCCAGCTGCCTGCATGGGCACAGAGACACGAGTGATGCTCAGCAGTGTCACAGCTCAGGGAGATGTGCAGAGGCTTTTGCTTGGTTGGCATTTTGTTCAGTTTAAAGCTTGGCTGTCCCCCTGGGATCAAATAGGCAAGAACCTGGTGAAACTTCAGAGCTCCCTTCCCTCTCAGTTACAGATGTTCTATTCCAAAGGGATGACTGGAAGTTACCCACCCTCTCCATTCCCCATCCCTTCACACATGTAGCTGCTTTCTGCAGGACACCTCTCTCATGGAGGATGCCTACAAGGTGAAGAATGCCTTACCTTGAGCCATCTATGCTTGCTGCCTTGTCTTGTGAGACAGTTGCCTGCTTTGCTGCTCCTGTGAAGGCAGCTGTCTGGCTTCAAGAGATAAGCATCCAATGGGAGAGAGCCAAATAGGGAAGGAAAGATGAGACCCTTGCCCCCAAAACCCACTCCTTCCTGACAGCTGACAGCCTGTTCCACTTGGCTTTGGCAAGATTCAGCTTTTTTGCTTGAGAGAGAGCACAGACATCTCTAAACTTCCATTACTGGTGTTCCTTGTTGCTGTATCCATCTCCTGCCCCTGGGCAGCAGCAGCCCCAGCTAACACACCTCTGCCCACGACACATGGCACTTTGTCCACAATTCACTGCCAAGTCCCATTTGGATGGCACAAGTCTCCACCTGTGTCCATGTGAACTCAGCCACGGGAAGTGCATTTTCGGCTGCTGGCAGGAATGAAGGGGAATGGAGGTAGCAACAGGGAGGATGGGGAAGCATGTGAGGGTGTGCTGATCCCGGACAGATCCACGGGATCCAGAGCCACATATGCAAATAATAGGAGAGCTTAGAGCTATGATGGGACAGCGGCAGAAAGCCCCATATTATAGGCCCAGCCTGAAAGAGGACAGTGCTTAGAATTAATTTCCTATATCTGAACCAAAGATTTCTGAGAAGTCCTGCTGGGGCAGCTACACATGGAGCAGATGGAAGATGTGGAGCCATTTACCATGCCTTTACCTGACAGGAGAATGGGGATCCAGCCTTTTGCCTGGGGCCTCCAAGGGCTGGGCCTTTCTCTCCTGAGCTTCTGCCTGGGCCTGAGCTTTCTTGCGAGCCAAGGCAGCACTCAGCCAGTCCTCCTCTTCCTCCTCCTTCTTCAGTGGGTCTGCTACAGCTACTGCCTCCCCTGTGGCTGGGAGTTGGCTGGCAGGGATGTGCTTTCTGTCTGCAGCAGGGCTGGACTTTGCTGGAGGCTCTGGCTCCGAATCCACAAGCTCCTCATTGCTCAATGTCAGCCAGTCATCTTCAGTCCTCTGGGTCTCCCTCACAAGGCTCTGTCTAGCGGAAGGAGTAGGTTTGGACCCAGGGTCTGCTTTCAGTTTGCCACTCTTTGGAGATCCACACTTGCTGCAAGCAGAAGCAGTTACATACCTGCCTGCAACAAGACCCTGCATGCGAGGGGACCCTGGGAAACCTGTTCTCCCCACTGCGGGGGCAGCAGGGCTGGCAGCTGGACCTACAGATGCACAAAGAGCACAATACCTCCCACGCTGCCACTTTGTCAGCTCGTCCTCGGACCAAGAGGGCTCATACTCTCCAACAACAAGGTTTTCTTGTCGTGATCCTCTTCCGTCTGTGTTTAGAGAATCAGCTTAAACGTCTCCTCCTCCTCCTCCTCCTCCTCCTCCTCCTCCTCCGTCAAAGGCAACAGAGTCATGGCTAGAGTGCTGCTGCCTCAAGGGCGGAGTATGAGACTTCTGCATCAGTCACCTTCCACTCCTCCCTAACAGCGAGCCCATTAGCAACCCTACACATCACTACAGACATGATATTTCCTCTGCAAGGGCATTAGAAACCAGGCTCATTCTCCCAAGCTACTGCTGTCACCACTGCCAACCTTCACAGCATCCCTGGCTAGGGTGACCTGTCTGCTTTTAGGTCTGAGAAAATTCTAAATCCCTGTGCTCTCTTTTGCTTGGCTCTTTGAGGAAGAGTATCACGATGCTGCTCTTGAAGCTGCCAAGCTCACAAAGAATGAGTAGAAAAGCTCCCAGTCCCAAACCTTACTCTTTTGAAATCCTCAGAGAAGAAAGGTTTGATCTCCAGCTTCATCAGCCTCATCAGCTAGCACCTCCTTGCCAGGTTAGAGAGAACTTCCAGGACTTGAGCAAGTATTTGTACAATAAAAGATTTGGCTTCACTTAGCCAGCAATGGGATATCTTTACCAAGTGAGCCAGCTGATTCATATTTAGTGCCTGGCCACAAGAAGCATTTGTCTGCATGTGAGCTCTCCCACTGCAGTGTCTCAGAGTTCCTGGGCAACCCTGAAAGCACTGCTTCAGCATCAGGGTTGCAAGAGGCTTTCAACTAAGCTGTTGTGGATTAGGGGAGGAGAAATTAAATAAATGCGTAGATTCTTCCCTAGACTTGGGAAAGACCAGGAAAGGAACATAGGACCTCAGTAAGCAAATCCACTTGATGGGAGTGGCAGGTGAGCATCTCTAGCTCAGGAAGGACACCATGAACTCCACAGCAGATTTTGGACAAGGATTGCAGCAGCCAGAGCTGCCATGTGTGCCCAGTGTCCCCCTCCTCTGTCCCATACACTTCCAGGGTATCAATTCATTTACATACACAAAAGGAAAACACAAGAGTGTACACACCTGTTGAACTTTTCCTGCCATTTGCAGCCTAGAGAGAAAGACAAATTCCCTCATTAGAACACAAAGCAAGTCTTGCACCTTTCCAAAACACACTAAGGGCAGAGGCAGTTTCTCAAGAATGCCCAATAAACAACAGCACAGCTCTGCTCCTGCTTATGCTCTTTGGGTATTGGCACATGAAATGCAGGGGAACCACACAGGTATTTCCCAGTTCAGAGAGACCCATGAGCACAGACCCTTCTGAGGTCTGGCCGTGCAGAGCCTCCAGCCCTCTTGCCTCCCAACAGAGGTCCCAGTGCATCTACTTTGGAGCTGACGGTCCTGCATTTGGGCCGCATCACACTCACCATGGCAGTGTGTCCCAGCGCTCCCGGGGCCCAGAAACCCAGTTCATAGTATTTTCCAATGGCCACGGAGGCCCGAAGCAGGGCAGGGGAGGAGCCCGATGGGCCCCGGAGCTCGGAGCTGCCCCCGCCCCCGTCCCGCTCCCAGTGTTCCAGGTTGCCATAGCGATGAGGCCATGTCTCTCCCAGCGTCTGGCCGGGAAGGTCTCCACAGTCATAGCGCCACGGACTCTGTCCTCTCCCCAGGAACGCCCTACCTCCCCGGAGGGAGGTCTTCACTGAGGGAAGTGTCCCAAACCATCCCTCATGCAGGGAGCAGTGGGCTGGCACTCATCCGCGGTACCCTTTGGGGCCCCTCTGAAGCTCATAACCTCATACTCTGAGTGGCACCTACAGACAAAGCCTCCAAGAGCATCTCTGGGCACAACAGGGAAGCAGGGGCTGATAGGAGAGGATGGGGACATCATGAAGACATAATTCAGTAGAGCTGGCTTCTCCCACCCAGGAGAGGGACACCCTCAGCCAGCTGAGGATGTTATCCAAGAATGTGAGACTAGCTGTAAGGAGCCATCTGTCCTTGCTTCTGCTGTCACTGCTCTGCTCCCCCTGGAGCTACAGCGCTCCTGTGAGCTCTGTGAGAGGACCTGTGAGTTCCACTCCTCACAGAGGTAGATGAGAAAATAGGGCTGCTTGGGCTCAAACAATATGCATATTGCTTCATAAACGTCTAGGTAATGTAAAATAAATGGTAGTTATGCAGAACGCAAAACACTACACTTTATTGAAGAAACATTTTCTTTTTGCCAACATTTTAATTTTAACCTGTCTGATTAGAAAGAGAAAAATACTTGTTGCAGAAATATTTGAATAGGTTTTGCGAGGCATACACTGAGAAAATTTACATCTCTGAAGGTGCTTTATGTGAAAGAATATTTCTGAGCTCTTGATGAAAATAATGTAGGCAAATGCTAACATAGCTAATTTCTATGTTAAGTGTTTTTCCATATCTTTTTCTTTTCCATATCACTGTTGAGTTCTTTTAAAGGGCAAATTATAAGTTACAAACAATGACAATTATGAACTGAAAGGAAGCTGACTCTTTGTTAACCTTACCAAAAGTAAGAAAACCTTTGTCTCCACATATTTTTCTCTTTTACATTTTTTACCTTTGGTCTTGTTCATTTCTTTGGCTAAGTGATGTCTGTTCATTTCATGGCAATTTCACTTTCATGTCACAAAAAAATGAGGAAAAAATTAAATTTTTTTGATAGAGGACTTGAAAGTCTTACACTCTCTTGGTCTGTTTTGTCACAAATTCTATTATCTACACAGTCATGTGCAACACAGCAAAGAAATTTCATTCTTCTCACAAAAGATAACATAGCAGAGTGGGACTATCAGATTAAATGGTGCCACTATAAAAAAGGTTTTAAACTATTAGTCTAATCGCTTCCAAAAGTGTAAATTAAGCTTTAAGAGTCAGAGAAATAGAGATCACTATTCCCAGTAAGTAGAACATTTTCATATGTTTCGCTGCCTAAAAACAGTTACACTGTTGGTCTGAACTGTTAATGAATTCTTCTGCAGGTTTCCTCAGAGTTGCAGTGCTCAGTGTGAAACACAAGCACCGAAATGGTTGTAACAATTGAGTGTAAAATTAATATTTCCAGAGGGGTGCTGAGTGCAGTATACACCAAATACTCTGCACATCTGTATTATTGATGGTCACTGAATCCTACCAGAGTGCACAATGATGGAGTGAGTCCTGAAGGCACATTCCTAACCCTAAAGAATATGCATGAAGAAGTGTGATTTCAGGACAACCCAAGGAATTAATGAAAATGGAGATGGAGGACTCTGGGTGTTAAGATTGCAAATAGTAGGGAAGAAGATATAGAGCAAGAATAGGTAGTCCTTTAAGGTTAATGCAGTTTGGTTTTGCTTTGTCTGGCACTAGAATGCAGATGTTGGAACATAAAAAAGCTAAAATTGCTTGCTGGCGTGTGGCACATCTGAGACACACTGGTGGAGGCTGTTCCTGCTAGAGCCTGGTTCTCACCACCCTGAGTGGCATCTCTGACTTTACACCTGGAGGCAACACTTAATGTCTCCTCTGTGGGCAGGAGCCATTCTTGGAGCCTCCCAGGTGGTGCTGGAGGTACAGAAAGGAGCTCTGAGTGGCCAGTCTCATCATGGTGAAGTCCATTTCCTGGGATTGCTTCATCTTGTGCTCCAGACACTCCTCCATCAGCTGCTGTCGGTTATGCAATTCAGCCCACTCAGCTGCCAGCTTCCCTCGCTCCTCTGAGCACTTCTGCAGCACTGACTCCTGCTCCTCCAGCAAAGTCTTGACCCAAAGATACTGAATGACCAAGGCAAGCAAGGCTTTGCCAGTCTCAGCTGGACTGACTTTCTCCAAAGGACCCATTAGCAGTGGTGAGGGTGCATACTGTGACTGTGCTTGTCTAATGTTCCAGAGGCAATATCTGTATGTCTGTTAAGATCCAATTATTATTAAGGTTCTTTAGAAATTCCTCTGCCCAAATTAAGGTGCAAACGAGACCATATCCCAGTGACAATAATACGGATTTTATTGTATAGTAAATGTGAAAGAAAGAAAAGAGAAAAGGAGTAGAAAATGGGGGAGGCAGAAAGAGTGACAGAGACAGAGCAAGGAAGATATCACCACTCTGTGGATCCCAACAATGTTCTGTTGATGCTCTCCAGCTGTCTTCTTGGTGGTGAAGGTCCCTCAGCCCCAGCATAGAGTTAATATATCCTCAAGCCAGGTGGCAATGTCCAGGCCTGTCCCCCGGGGGAGGGAGCAGTCCCTTGCATCGGACTCTGGGTCTGTTGCATCACTGAGTGCTGGTGCAAGGCCCAGCACTTTGGGGGGTCTTTGATGGATTGTGACTCCCCCTCAGCTGCCTCTCATGTGAATGTCCTGTGGATGTGGCCTGTGGGGTTGGGGGGGCCACAGCTGGGCCAGTTTGTGTAAGGGGGGATGAGTGTTTATTGCCTCTGCCCAGAGGGTACACCACACACCTGAACCCTCCTCCTCCCCCCTCAGTTGGAGGGGGAGTCTGTGTAAACCTGGCTTCTGTGAGCTGTGCTCTGCCCCCACCCCAAACTCAGCAGAGGATGATCCTCAGTGCAGCTGGTGGCTTTGGCCTTTTGTGGATGCACACCTTTCCCTTAACCTGAGGTGACTGAACAATGGTTTCCCTTTATCTAATCAGCAGTTTGACTTTCAGTCCAAAGTCCCAGTCTTCAAGGAGGCAGCTTGGTTGTAGCTTCTTTAAAACTTTATATCAATGTTTTAAACATGAACAGTTTTCAGTCTCCGACAAGGTCCCACTGGAATGAATCCCACTTGGATGAAACATATGCTTGAGCTTCTTGTCCTGCCCTGGGTTTTGGGATGCTGCTGTGCCAGGACCATGTCCTGGCCCTGCAAACAGAGCTGAGCTGCCAGCTGCTGCTTGTCCTGCCACAGCCTCCCCTCCTGCTGCCACTTCTGTTGCCACTCCTTCTCCCATCTCATTTTTCAGGGAGGCATAGTCTCCTTGGCCTTTCTTTTCTGAATACTTACAGAATGCCTTATTATTTTTATTATCCCTTGCTAAGTCCCATTCTATCTGTGCCTTAAAATCTTAAATGATACATTTACAGGAAAGACTTTTATGAAAATTCTTCATAGAATTCTTCAAAATCTTTGAGCAGACTAGGTGTAACTCAAGAAGATCATTCATTTGTGGCACAAATCCCTTTCGACACAAATGCATTTGTTAATCACTTCTGTAGCTTATTCAACTATGCCTTGACTGTATCCGGTAATTCTTTGACAAAGTGACCTGCACCACATGCCTTGCAAAGATATAAGAAAGACTAAGCAAATTTATAGCAGAGATATTTTATTAGATTTTATCACTTAAAAATTTTGATAATATTCAAGTGGGAAATATTAACATTATGTTTGCTGTTTCTTTAAATTCCATTGAAACACAGTTAAGATTTTGAAGATCTGTATGAAACAATGGATACAATAAGTTAGCTTTGTTAAATATCTAGGCCAGTTTAATAATATCTTGCTCTTGTTTATTTACTACTATTAGAGATGGTATCCACTTTTGTTTGTTTGTTCATTTGTTTTGTTTTAATTTAATTTTTTTATTAGATTACTTCTGGTTTTAAATTGCCAGTTTTTGACAAGAGCGAAGTTCAAACCTAGAATTTTACAGCTGCAATTTATTAAAAACTGGCACTTTAAGGATACAATATTGAAGGATTAGCAGTGAATTATGGCCCAACCTGCACTTCAAAACTGCCAGGTTGTGCAGCAAATTTACAGACAATCTGCAAGCTGAAATATTAATATCTTTGTGCTTTGGAGATTGCATTAATTATAGTCATTCTAAGAGTGCAATGATTAGACTGTTTTACAGTAGCCACTAAGGTCAGTTTCTACAAGTAATTTTTCACCTTCTACAAAGCTCCATGAATATATTAACTCATCACAAACCTGTGTTTTCTGCTCAAAGTTGTGTTGTTTTGAAAGGAAAGCAATAGAAGTGGTGGTCTTGACAGAGTGAAGTTCTGCCGCTGCAGTCAGGGACGTTCTGGCACAGGATTTCATCAGAAAGCAATATACAGCCATGAATGCTAATTGGCCTTTTGTCGTAGCTGGAAAATCAATCCTGACTGCTAACACAAAAAGCTTTTGTGAGAACGTGGATGTTACTGGAATGCTGCCAAACCTGGATAATTTGTATGTTGTAAGATGTTTCCAAAAGTGCAAAAAAAAATTGAGGAGTACAGGCAGGGATGCAACTCTGCCCTGTAGTGGTAGCTCAAGTCAGTACCTCAGCTTTGCTGGAATGTTCTCATCTGGAGGAGAAAAAGCAGAAAAACCCTGAAAGGAAGTACAAGAAACCTGGGATTTTATTCTTACTAGTGAACAAGAGTATTAGTTGGTGCCTGATCGATTGAAAGACAATAAAAAACAAGACAGTAAAAGGATGTATTTGTAAGTTTTTTAAATGTTATTGTTTAAGTGAACATTTTAAAACACATTCCATGCATATTTAGTCAAAATGATTTAATTAATTTGTTTTCAAATTCATAGAGTTCGACTATGCCTACAGAAATGTATTAAAAAAGTATTTAACAGCAGTTACGGCAAAAGATTTTAACAGATCAGCACTATAATTTGTATTTAATAATATTTAAATTGGGTACATAAATGTGAGGATAAATACTTACCGATCAGCAAAAATAAATGCATTCCTTACCTATCTAACTAAAACATTTCTCATAACCAAAACTGGACATTGACAAGTAGCTTTTTTCAGAGGAACTTGATGTATTTTTCATTAGTTGTTTTTGAATTGAAATAGTAGCACCTTCCTGTTAAGACCTGAACCATTTAATACACAACACAGTACATTGCACCTTGAAGTCAATCTGTGTCCTGTAGAAGATTAAGGCTAATGGAATTGATTACATTGAAAATGCAACTTCAGAATTCTCTATTGGTTTAGAATTAATAGTACATTCTGCATAACAACACCTCTTCCGTTTCTTTACTACAATAGCAATATCTATGGCCTCAAGACATTAAAAAAATATTTGCAATTATAATTAGTTACACATAGAATTCAGAAATTTATTGCTTTTCTTAAATATTTGAGCAGCTTTCCTCACTTCACAATTCCTCACGATCATAGTTTTCAGTTTACATTTTTAGTACATTAATCTCCTGCTGTCCTATCAAATAGGAACTCATCATCTTATGGTGGGCTGATTCCTTTTTGCTCATGAGAAAAGCCTCACAGACATATATTTAAATAGTATGATAACCAGCTAGAAGAAAAGTTCAATTAATTACTCAGGGAGATACAAAGCTAACAGCAAAAGGTGAATAAAGGAGAGTTAACTTGGCATAAGATCAGGTGTCAAGAATAAAATTAATCATGCCAGCAAGATGCTTGAAGAAAATAAAATTGCAGTTGTCTATATACGTACACCAAGAGTGTTTGTGATAAACAGGAAAAATTAGAACTCCATGTTCATGAGCATAAATTTGCCTTAATTGGTAGTACTGAAACTTGTGGGATTCACATTATTGCTCTGTACTCAATATAGATTGAATGAACAGAAGACAAGAAGGACAGATTTTCTGGGATTCACATTATTGCTCTGTAGTCAACATAGATTGAATGAACACAAGAAAAGAAGGACAGATTTTCTGTCAGAAATGTTGTACTAATTAATTCTGAGGCATTGAAAATCTGAAGTAAACAATGTTGGATAACTATGCCTTCATTTTATAATACATGACAAGTACCAGATAAGGTAACTATAAAATGATACTGCTATTTCTAAAAGTTATCTTCAGTTTTCTAATAGACCACTGTTTCTGACATATGGGAATGTAACATTAGCTATTCTGACAGTAAAAGATGATGTGATCACAGGAATAAAACCCACCTGAATAGATTTGTTACATTTGAAATCCCAGCTACTAATAAACATAACTGATAATTAAAA
>VZRF01001699.1:67500-87850 GCA_013396875.1 Vireo altiloquus
CAATATTAAGAGTAATAAATTCCACTGTGAACAGTATGCTTAGTAACATTCAGTCAGCCTGAATACAGAAACTATAGACTTGCAGGTTTTGAATGCAGTGATCCTTGTGGGTCCCTTCCAGCTCAGGGTAGTCTATGATTCTGTTATTTGTTAGCTAATAAGCCTTGCCTTCAGTCATGAAGGGCAAAGACAAATACCTACTTCTGTGTTCAGAAGTTGGTTCAATTTCCTTTCACCGCTCAGTTCATACTATCAAAATTTGTTCTTGTGTTTTAACTTCATTACTCACTATTTTTTACTGCTAATACCTATGTAAAACAAAGTGATAATTTAATAGTATTACATGCCTTCTGGACTCAATATTGCAAATATTGCCATATGAACTTGCACATGCATGAGTCTCTATGTTGTCATGCTCCAAAGAATCCTCTGTGTGACACTGAACTGTCATAGAACAGCTTCCTAGCATTGCCAGCAACAGTGTTGGCAACAGAGAAGGCAAAAGTGTTCATTCAGTATGCTTGTATTTCAGGAATAGCTAGATGCAGTCTATACACAGTAATGACAACACTAATTTTTCTGCTAACTCTCAAGCATGTAAAGTGACATTTATTAGCATGTAGTATTTTTAAAGTGGCACACTTATTTATACCAGCTTTATGTAAGTTTTGGAAGACTGTGAAAATCCTTAATATTAATAGAAAGCTAATACTATGTCAATATTTAGGAAATGTAAATTAAACTGGGAATTGATAAGGTTAATTATAGTTCTGTCAGCTTGCTATCGATCTCAAAGAAAATAATGGAGCAGCTGGTACAGGGTTTGATTAAGAAAGAATTAAGAGGAGTTAATATAATTGATGTCACTTAACATGCACTTATGAAACCTAAGCCTAATCACTTCAACTTAGTATCTCCTTTGAATACAACTGTAAATTTGGAAGATGAATTCAATCTCTGACTTTGAAATTCCATCTTGATGCAGTGGGTTGAACAATGCAAAACCCTTTTGGTAATATATTATGTGGAATAAAGTCTGGTTGGCAATGTGTCTTGAAGGACTTGGTAGGATTACTTCTTGGACCACCACTAATAAAATAGCATTAATAAAATTTTTACTGGAAATTTTTTACATAATAAATATTGATTCATTAAATTATAAATAGTGATGATTACTAGACAGTCACTTTATAAACTGAGTTACAATATAATAGATATAAAGTAAATTATTCAAGCAGAGAAATGTAGCATATGGTAGCAACATGAAGAACCACAGAATGGTTTGGATTGGAATGTACCTTAAAAACCAGGTGCCTCAAAGCCCAATTAAACATTTCCCTGAACACCTCCAGGGATGGGACATCCACAACTTCTCTGGGTAACTATTCCAGTGCCTCAACCACATTCACAGTAAAGTATTTCTTCCTAATATTTAATGTAAACCTACTCTATTTCAGATTAAAGCAATTAGCCCTTGTCCTGTCACTACATGCTTTTGTAAAAACTCACTCTCAAGCTCTCCTGTAGGCCCCATTAGGTACTGGCAGGCTTCTGTAAGCTTCCCCTGAAGCCTCCTTTTCTCCAGGCTGAACAATCATGACCCTCTCAGCCTGTCTTCATATTAGAAGAGCTCCAAGCCTAGGATCATGTTTGTGGCTCTCTTTTAGACCCATTAAAGCAGGTCCATATTCTTCTTGTGCTGAGGACCCCAGAGCTGGATGTAGTACCCCTGGTGAAGTCTCATGAGGGCAGAGTAGAGGGGCAGAATCCCCTCTCTTGACCTGCTTCCTTTGCATCCCGGGATGTGGTCGTCGTTTGTGGCTTCAAGCACACACTGCTTGCTGTTGTCCTGTCTCTCAGTAACAGAGAGAGACAAGCATTCCCAAGACTTCTTCCTCAGTGCTGTTGGGATTCTGGCAAAGAAAAGAGACATAGTTATTAAAGTAAAATATATTGTAAATATAAATATCATTGTGGCCAATGGTGATTTGACTGGGGGTGAATGAATGAATGAATAAATAAATGAATGAATAAAACTTTTTCCTTGGGGAAATACTGTAATTGAAGCAGATTTTTTGTTACCTCTGTGTTATATATATCTTTATCTATATTTATCTGTGTATGTCTGTATATATCTATATGGGTTTTACAGGGGTATGACAATGTACTGAGTCCAGTTAGTGTCTGCACTTCACTTCTTTTCCCAAATAATATTAAAAATCTCAAGATCAAGGAAAAATCAAAGGTGTTATTCAAGAGTGGAAATTCTGGTAGTGTTCCTAAACTATTTGTTTGTAGTATCCCTTTCACATATTTATAAGTAATTGTGTATATGGACATCAATGTAGATTTGTACATTTCCTATGTTTGTTCCCTCCAAACCCTAATTCCTACTCTCTAATTTATACTCATGTGTCATGTACATTTTTTCATATACTCATGAAAAAGGCAACTTTTCCCTTTTGTCATGCACATAATGACAGACTTGAAAGGAGCTCACTCTTTTTAGCTTATCAAGGAAAAGGTTGAGAGTGACACAATCACAGCCTATAGGAACCTCCTGAGGTAATCTGATTAATCCAATTAGTTCTTCAGTCTAAGGGAGAAGAAGTAACAAGTGGTTGTCAGTCTGGTTTATTTTAAAATTGCATGCTGTGCACATACATTTATTGCCAAGTTCCTCTGAATGGTTGTTGTTTTTTTGGATCACTGACCCAGACTTTTTTCCTTTAGTATAATCTTTAATGTTAATCCAACACCAATACATGGAAACAAAGAGTTCCAAAGATCTTTGCCAAGCCCTCTTACTTTTGTCTGTGAAATCGGTGAAAAACACGTGATGAAAAGGGGTATGACTCACAGGATTCACTCTCACAGCAGGGAGGCAGTGTTCTGACTATTCCAAATGTCAAAACAAATTTGAACATTTTTGCTTTTTTTTCAAGAAATGCATACTTGGAATACAGTCACAGTTGGAAAAATTTATTCCAAAATGGTATTGTAAATTTCTTATTGGAAAAAGAATGTTAGTTTGATGGTTTGGGGTAGAGTGGCTGGAAAGCTGCCTGGCAGAAAAGCCACTGAACATGAGTTGATGTGTGCCTAGGTGGCCAAGACCAATGGAATCCTGGCCCGTTTCAGCAATAGTGTGGCCAGCAGGACCAGGGAAGTGAGTCTCCTCTGTAGTGGATGCTGGTGAGGTCACACCAGCAATGCTGTGTTCACTTTTGGGCCCCTTGCTACAACAAAGACTTTTGTCAAGGGCATCTCTTAAAGAATATTCTCCACCCTTGGTTTCCCTGAGCAGAATCTCAGGCAGAATTCAACTAATTTATTTGTTTCATATAGTGACAGTATACAGCTCGAGCTGTGTGCTTCTGGGGAGGACATCTGAACAAAGAAGTCAGTGGACAATTACACCCTTACCATCTAAGTTTCCTGCTCCTCACATGACGGTTCAATCCAATAATATTAATAGGGTCTGGGGTCTTCCTGTTTTCCATTGTCTCTTAAATGCAACTGTAAACCCGTGGAAAAGTGATCTTTTCCATCATAAATGATTCTGTAACTTGAACCAGGTAAACTGAATTCATCTGAGTTTATGCTTGAAAAACAGTTAATTCACAAATGAACTGTGCCATCATCCTGTTCAGTTTTTCAGTCTTTCTGAACTGTTCATTCACCACATGCAACCAAATAACCTTTGCCTGTCCGAAATCTTCCCCCTGGGATTTTAACATGAAGTAGAATGTTCATCTCTTCAGGTGAAATTTGCACAGACGGATGTTTCACTTCATCTACTTGGAGATTGTCTTCAGTGTAGAAATATTTAAATATTTAAATATTAATTAAAAAGTGATATTCTCCCAAATTTTGCAGGGTACTTGAAGGCTTTGGCCAACTAAAGTGACGACAAATGGATTTCATCTTTTTTGACCAGCATCAGGATAACAATCTAGTGTGGCTACCATTCTACAAATCAAAATGTCATCAGTAAAACTTGTCTTTAGAGCCATTTGTGTGATATTGTTGATTAAATGTGTTTCAATGTGACATACAAATAATTGACAAATTTGGTGACAGTATCACAGTGCACAGATGGGTAGAGAGTAAAGACCAGATAATTTATTTCCACCGTGTTTGGCCTGCTACAACTTGCAAAACACATCCCAGTGACAGAAAGAAATATTTTTTTCTTTGTGTGTATGTGGTACAGACAGAAATGAAGAATTAAAATTCCACTCTGTTCCAATCATCAGTAGGAGCCCTTTCAAGGACTTGGGGGTGTGTTTGACTAGGGCTTATGAAGTTCATAGCCCTGAATTTGTAGTGTGATACGTTGAATCTTTATATATGAGGTGCATTATGAACATCATGGTAATACCCATTTTTCCTCTGTAACACAAGTAAACTAGATTACTGGTCTGATATAACCTTTGGCATGCATATATGCAACACAGTGAAGTTCGAAGTCTGGGGAGCAAGTAGCAGTGCAAGCTCCAAATGCACAAACAATAATGCAAAACTAGAAAAAATATTATTGGCTTGATCCTTAGAATAGAGCTGTCCTCAGCAACAGTCTTTATAGTTCAGTAAGGCTTTTAAGTGCAGTGCAGCATCACTACTTAGTACTTGTGCCATTTCCAGTTCTCTTACAAGCGTTTTTGCATGATGTTTGTTGTCTCAGTACTTCATTGCATTATTGGGTATCTGCTTAGTGGAAAATTTTCCAGATAGCTGGGTTTGTTTGTTTTATATATCAAATTGATTTTGCTATTTTACTTAATTTCAAAATGAAAACAAGTGTTTAATTATGGAACATGTGATTGCCACAAATAGAGAAAGTTATTATTTATCTCACTTTATCCTAAAGTTACAAAAATAATTGTAGTGCAAGTTGTCTATTTATCAAACGTGCAATTAAATCCTTACAGATTAGTGTATGTACATATCTATAATATATTCAGAACAAATATCCAAGCAAAGATGCAATTAATGAATGTTCACACCACAATAATATTACTTGCTTTATTTAATATACACTTAAAATTAATGCATTTGTTATTACCCATTCTTCAAACAGATTAATGTCTGCCTCTGTGATTCTTCTGCTATGCAACCTTGGGAATGATGCTTCATGGATGTGCTGAGAAATCTGGCATCTTAGTATAATGTACTTTAACAGGGACAAAAATTCCACATTAGCCCTTCCTGTATCCTGCTCCATTTGCTTTATGCTATATTTGACCATTAGTTTGTGTTAGTCTTGTAGAAGAAAGATTTTCAGACTGGCTTGGAGATTCTGAATGACCTAAAGGTTCTGAGTTCATTCTGCCTTGCAAGGTATTCAGATATGGATTCAACATGCACACTAAGTTTGTCAAATATACTTTAGAAATTATTTTCTTCGGGGGGGATTCCTATTTGTGTCTCCAATGACACATCACAGACTTCAGCCTGATAATAAGCCACATTCTCAGATAACATAAAAGATAATATGCTTTTGCAGAAGGTGTAATAATGCTGGTAAGCATGCTGACCTGGTGAATCTGTATGTAAATGTACTATTATCTGTTTCTTTCCTAAAATGTGCTATGCTGTGCACAGGGTTACCTTGCTTAGTAAAGGAAAACTGAAGTTTCAAATCACCTGCATATTGCTGTCAGCTTCTAAAGTTGGAGTCTATGCATGCACATTAATGTGCAGCTGTAGATTCTGAATTTATAGTTGTACATATGGATGAACATGTATAAATATACATGTAATGGTTTCAATTGACTCCTGGCAAGCCAACTTTTCCTTAGGTTAAAGTGAATTATAATTGAGTTAAAATGTATCCTTAAGGTATTTTTGGATAAGAAATAGCAGAATATTCCAATAAAATCTTAAAGGTTCTCTTTCCAAGAAACTCTAGAATACGTTATAAAATAAAGAGAATGAAACTTCTAAGTTACATTTCAGATACATTTATTTTACAGTTAGTTAAGGCAGAGCAGATGGGTTTTGAAATTATCAGTGAGACTCTTACTGTCTTATATGTTCTGATCTGTAAATATGAGCAACTGTGTTTACTTCTGGCACTGCTTGAGGTGAGTCTAATACAGTTTGCCAGGCTTTATTTCACTTTCTTTGATGAATAGTCTTAGGAGCCAAAACAAATGCAATATTAAGTATGAGAGCAATGCCAAGCTGATAGAAACCCATGGCTGTGTCATAATGGCATACTGCCTTTTTTCTTTTCCTTTCCTTCTAATTTTATACTGGATTAGAAAACCAAGACAAAGATGGACGTCATGGATTTACATTCTCATATCTGGTAAAATAACTGAAGAATTGCATTGTTTGTCCATCAGAACAGAAGTTGATATGCCATTTTTAAAAAGAGCAGTAAACCCCTCAGTATTATTTGGATTCAAATCATACCCATAGCAGCAGAATAAAGCAGAAATTCCAGCATAAGAGTAAAGCTGAATATTTTGTTGTTCTGCCTCCGAAAGGGGAAAAAAAAAATTTAGAAAAATTCTATCTTGTGGCAGTCTTTAAAGTTTGTAGTTGATGAAACAAGGCACTGCTACAGTAGTGAAAACTAAACACAACTGCTCCTCCTGATATAACTTTTCTTTCCTTCACCTGACTGATAACATGTCTCCAGACTGCCAGCATTTTCTCCCTCACCTGTCATTCAGACTACACTACTTCTCTTCTTTAATCCTCCTCCCCTCACTTTCAATGAATCACAAGGTACACAGATTTGACCTGAGAGGGATCAGTTTAATCACATTAAATTGCTTCCAGTCACTGATTCCATATTGACATGTCCAAGGGTGGTGATACACAGATATTTCATCATTTGAGAAAACCTAATCCTTAAGAATTACTACAGTTTCTTCTGTGTTACACTGAAGTCAGAGCACCAGATGAATTATTGAGGTGAGATTAACTATGGCCTACAATCATAGCGTTAGCAATGCTCAGCATAGCAAAGAATGTTAGCTTATTCATTAATAACAGTGGTTCTACTGATCAAAGTTTTTCAACAGGAAATACAAAGATTCATTTGTTCATTTACATGACATTAGTTTCCCAATATGCATCTTTAGCATGTAGTTAATATACTAGGTAGACTGTTTACATATATTATAATACATTAGGTTTTGAAATGTTGCTACTCATTTCTATTCTCCATTCTGGTAATTAAGAAAAAGCCTACAGCTGACAAGAATAAAAGAGTAGGTAGCTATGAAGTTTCCAGTGTAATCTGTACAAATGTTTTCTTGAGCCAGTAGAATGCTAGTAAATGTGACTGACTAAATGCAGTCAATCTTTCAAAGTAAGCATCTCATTTTCAAAATCCCCCTTTAGCCTGTTTTAAGGTAGTTGTTGTGATTGATATAATTAAGTAGACAAGTGTCATCACATGAGATAAAATGCTGATGTCATCAAAACCTTCCCCTGTAAAATTGCATTACTTTTTCAAAGACAAGGGTATCAATATGGCCACATCTCTTTTAAACAGGCCTTTCAGTGCAAAAGGCCTTCAAGTGGCTTTAAGACACATTCACCGTGTTATAGCTAAGAAAAGTGCTCCTCGTTGTGGAGGACAGCTCCTTCAGAAGAGAAAGCTTCTTTTCCTCATAACCTTATGTCTAATTCAGATCTCTGAAGTGATCTGAGAATATCACTTGTGGGCTAGTGAAAACTAATATTAAGCAGTGTCTTGGTTTGAAAGACAGGTGTCTTTCCATTCCAAGGCAGGAGCCTCCCTTGGAATGGAAGATGCAACCCCCCTTCCCTCCAAATTATGATTCTGAAATTAAGGGGCTTTCAGGCAAAGATATGAGGAAATAGGAGTAACAGTTCTTTACTAATATCTCTATGTGACAAGGCAGAGAAGCAGCAGTAGGTGTGTCAGTGACCCCAGGCCGAGCAGGCCCCAGCGCAGCCTCTCTCGGCTCTCAGGCCTTTCCCCTGCATAGCTGCAGTGACGCTCACGGCCGGCAGGGGGCGCTGGCGGCTCCCTGTGAGCGGGTGGTGCGATGGTTCCCCCAGCAGGGGGCGCTCGGAGCCAGCTCGGCCCTCACGCACTGATGGCTGAGGGGAAGCTGCTGCACAAACCCCTGGGACAGCGATCCCGGGGCCTGGCAGGAGCCTCGGGAACAGCAGGCTGGAACAGCAGGGACGGACCCAAATCCTGGGTGTAGATGAGATGTATCAAACTCCGGAGCTGCAGTAGGAACCTGTGACATCTCTGCAGGCAGGGGGTGCAGTGCTACAGAGTAGCAAAAAGCTCGGAGCAGCAGCAGCAGCAGCGGCAGCGGCAGCAGCAGCAGAGGAGAAGCAAGGCAGAGCAGTCTTTTTCTCCTTTGCGTAGTAAGTATAAAATGGTTGGTGTCAATCAGGTGAAAAGTATAAAATAATTTTTGTAAATTATAAGAATTGTTTTAACACTGTGTAAGAATTGGTAAGATGGGAGAACCCGATAAAGCATGGGACAAAAAAACCTAAAATAGCTATCATGTGAAAACTGACTGAAGATCACTTGTTGGGTAACAAGGATATTGTGGTTAGACAACTTTACAGATAATTTTATCTAACTAAATAGTTTGTTTAAGCAATATAGATTATGAAAATGCTTGCTTAAGAGATATAGCTTGCTTAAAAGTGTTGGCTCAAGGGAAAAAGCAGTGAAGAAAAGTAACAGACTTCATCACAAGACCACCAGAAGGAGGCCTGTGACCACCCACAGGACCGGGAATCTGCTGACCACAGAGAGTAAGAATATGCTGATCTGGACCAGCGCAAGCGCATTAGAATATGCTGATTTGGACTTGGAAGCTGTATAACTACTTTGAGTAACCTGCATTTGGCGGATGTGTTGGTGGAGCGAGACTCCCCACGTCCCCAGCGCTACTTGCTTGCTTTTTATCATGAACACTTAATAAATTTTGACTGGCAACTTACCTGGCATATTGGAATCAGCCTGATAACACCCGGATGCCAGAGAGCAAGAGTTGGGCTGTACCCAGCTCCTTTTTGCCAGTTCCAATCTTGTGGCATCTCTGCCCGATGAGAAAACTCCAGGCAAAAAGAGGGCAGCTAGCTGGACTCCTCCCCCTGTGGCCAGGTCTTTTTATCTCTCCTAAGCACCCAGTAATTTGTTCCTTTGCAACAAGTATGGGAAAAATTCCTTTAAGAGAAAAAAAAACGAAAGAGAGAAAGGGGAACTTCTAAAACCCCAACAGCAGAAAAAGATAAATAAATGTCTGGAGAATTCTCAGGCAGTATAAATGCCAGAGCTTCATTGACTTTTATCCTACATGTTAAAAGCAGTCTCTTTGTTCATGCTGTTAAATTCTACTTAAAAGGAAAAACTGACATTTTCGTGAGTAAACACATATACTCAGTAAGTCCTGATTATTGTTCCAGAAATAGCAGTAGAAGAACCAAATCCTTACCTGTATGCTAAACTTTATTTTCAAAGAAAAAGTTGTGCATTTCATTTTAGCAATTGCCAAATTTGCATGTGTTTTTGTTTTCTATCTGTTTTTCCTTCTAGGTCCTTCCATAGTATGACTTCGCTAGCACACATATCACATCATCAAGACCTTTTTTCATGTTATCTAATTACATTTTTAAACATTGATATGACTTTCATTCCACATCTGTGAAGAATGAATTCTATTATATATCTGGCTTATTTTACTGCTCTTGTTTCCTTTTCCTGGAGAGTTTTTGTCCTCATAATCTCCAACATGAATGCTTCAGAAATAGCAATACCCCTACTGAACAATGCAAACAGCATTTTGAAGTGCACGTGTCTCACTTCTACATTCCTTCGGCTTCATCTTTGGTGCTGAACTCACCTCCTGCTTATACAGCTCCTGTAATTTCAGTTTGGTTTTTAACTGTGATGCTGTCTTCACATAACTGCCCTCCTAAAACAGTTTATAACAAAACCCAGTCTCATCTTCTAATGCTGAATTATTACTTAGTTGTCCTTACAATATTCAACCATGTTCAGGAGGTCAAGCCTTAACATGTATAATAGATGAAGGCCTTACCCAATCTCAAGTAATTCTACCAAACCTTCCTAAGTATCCACACACCACAGTCCTTATTTCCCTCTCTGATTTATTCATTCTTATCCTCTGATTATTGCAGTGTCCATTCATTAAAAAAAAACCAAACTAATGAACAAACAAATTGATTACTGTTAGACCTTTAGTCCAGCTGCTTTTGCTCTTTGATATAGTCTTTTTATCAGAGATGTTTCAGCCTGAAATGCCATCAATTAATTTCATTTTTATAGCAGAAAAATTATGCAAATAGTGGTTCCAAACAGAAGCTCTTGGAAATCTGCAGGCACTTTGTTATTTGAGGTCTGAGATAATTTTATGTCGGTCAGTGAAATAGTGACTTAGCCGTTTACCCCCACTCAATCTATTAATCAGAAGATGATAGGCAAGTGGAAATAATTAAACAGAAATATCAAAGACGCTCCAGAGTACAGATAAAGTGGTACAAAGTTAAAAAAAATTAACACTGTAGTACATGCAGATGTAGATTTGTGGGGCTTTTACATAGACCCTATTACTGTGTTGCAGAAAAATTATAAAAAACCCATTGAATTAAAGATTTGT
Organism: Vireo altiloquus; assembly: GCA_013396875.1. Lineage (NCBI taxonomy): Eukaryota > Metazoa > Chordata > Aves > Passeriformes > Vireonidae > Vireo > Vireo altiloquus. The sequence continues at coordinate 78,141 of VZRF01001699.1, forward strand.
AGATGCAAAACAGAAGAAGAAACTTGAAAAATGAAAGTTTTCCGCCCAACATAGGATGTGCTGGAACATGTGGTATGGGATCAAGGCAGGGAGAGGGAGAGAGAGATGATCCAAACAAAGCCTGACTTTTGACAAGGAGCAGAACAAGTACAAGAGGCAGGCAAGGGCAGAACAGAGAGATCAAGATTAAGAATAATCAGGTAGCTGCAGATTCAACAAAAGAAGTGTAGTGTGTGTGATCAGGAAAGCTTGTAACAAATAATAGAAAGCACGGATCCAAATAAATGGATTTGTTCATGCTCATTCCAACCTTCCAGTCTAGACTTGAATAAGGAGTTGAGGGACTGATTATTCTGTTTTTCTAAATTACAACCTTCTCTGTTATCTAGTAGAAGTAATAGGTGTCTGTGAACAGCTATAAAGGTGGAAATATGTTTGACTTTTCTGTTCTGTTAAATATAACCAAAACATTTCCCTAATTATTTACTAATCTTGTCATCTCCAAAAAACATTTCTTCCGTTGCTTCATTTTACTGCGTACAGTTTCAGCCTTTATTTCCATTTAATACTTTGTGAAAGAATAAGTTACTGGTTCAGAAAAACATCCTACCTAAAATACAGTAATATAACATCCATATTTTTCTATAAAGATTTTATTTAGTGTTTTGAAGTAATGGCTACTATTTAATAGTAAAAAATGGGAATAGAATAATGTGAATAGGAACTCATTAGGAAATCTATTTATCTTAGATTTGTATAAATATGTATTAGCTTACCTGTTGACCAAAGTAACTGAGTCATTCTAAAACACCAAAGCTATTTCTCAGTAGCACATATTTCAGCCTAGGCATGTGCTCAGCCTGATCAAATCTGTTGTGAGTAAAACTCTCCCAGCAAACAAAAAAACTTCAAACAGAACTACTCAAGTTAAGCATGAAAAAAAGAGAACTGTCTTTACTCATATAAAACTTCCGTATGCAAATCAAGTAAGACACAAATTTACCATTATAGAATTGATGTCCTTTCATCTGTAATTGTCTTTAGTTTGTCTCAGGCCTTCTAGTGAGTTGGAGCAAGCAATTTCACACACAGCACATACTCAATTAATATTGCAGCTTTCTTTGTAGGTGTTCTAAATGTTCAGTGTTTAGAAAAACATCCACAAAGAACTCTACTTTGGAAGACTACAGCAAACCTGAAACTAATTATTTTTAGAAAAGAGTGTAGCGTGCCATATCTCAGTTTCGTAATCAATTGCAAAGTGCTAGAGCAAATGTTTTTAAATGTCTGTGCCTGATACACAGAAATAGTATGCCTATGGCTTTAGCATCACTTGTCTTCACTATGTAAACAGCAGCTGGACCAGAAAGGAGTCCAAACTCAAATGCTGTTTTGCTGCAAAATCAGAGGATAACACAGAACATTTCCTTTCCTTACAGACAAAAAGTTTTGCTATATTTTCTCATCTTTCAAAGACCAAAGGCTGTCTTCAGATGAAATCCTGAGCAATTAATTGCTCTTGAGCATGGAAAACCTAAAATAAATTCAGATATCAAGTAAGTAGTGACCTCTTGTTGCTTCCTAGGTATAAGGCATTCAAGAGAAGACTACTTGGCATTATGGGAAAGTTACATAAAAGTGAAACACAAGTCTTGTTTTATCTCTATTTGTTTATCTTTTGCATGGAAACAGAATCATAGCCCTATACATTAAATAAATCCTTCTCTACATCTCTCTAAAAAAAAAAAAAATTCCTAAGTCACATTGGTGTAGTGTAGAAGGATTCTTTCAATGAAAATAGAATTCCCATGAGAATAAAATTAGCACAACTAACTAGAAATGGGACATATGACTGAAAATATTAAGAAGACTTTAAGATCAAGAAATAATTTGTACTAATTAACCAGCTCATCTACTCAACTCTCTTAGGCATATATGGAAAAAAACACAAGTATTTTCATCTTGGAAGTGTGTACCCACATAACCTAGATGACTTCCTATTTCCAGATTTTCCACAAAATTTTTTATCCCCATCAAAAATTGTAGTGCCATTACAACCTCAATTTTCAAAATGACACATGTACAAAAATAGCCATATGAGACTCAATCCCTGAGCTGTGAACAGACAAGAATTATCCACACAAAATGTGCAAGGGCCCAGATTTTCATTTAGTATGCAACTAGGAAGGTAACAGAAATGTTTCATTCCTGAACTGAACTGGAAGAGGTTGTCTTCAGAAAGAAGAAATTGTGTGGTCATGGAGAATTTAATGCATTTATTATTACTTTTACACTGATGTACTAAAAGCATGACTTGGAAAACTGTTAGCACATCATTCACAATAGCATAAGTTATGATGGTTTGTTCTTTAAGCATTTAGGAACTTCTTTGCAGAGGTACCTATATCAGATACTAAACTGAACTAACCAGGCTCTTTAAGCGTGCATACAAAGTACACCTGTATTTATAAATGAGGAGGTATTAGACTAAAGAGAGGTCTCAGCAGCAATGCCTGGGGATAGTAAAAAAACCCCTTGAATTCTTTGTTATGCAATAGGAAAAGTGGTTTGCATGGTGAACATGATTTCAGGAAGCTCTGAAATCCATGCTTATCTCCTGAAGGTGAAACCACCTTGTTCTCTTAGGTTCATTTGAAAGCAGCACAATTTCTTGTTGAACTACAAGCAAAAATGAGTTTCTTTATCTTCAATTTTATTTTCTTTTTACCAGTATCAATTTCTTGAGCTCTTTCAATCCCTTGGGCTTACTGGTTTTATCAGCATTTTGAATGAATAGTGAACTAGAATAATGCACCTCATTGGCACGGAATAATTTTTATTTTGTATCGAGAAAGCATGATTCCTATTCATCTCTGAATGTTAAAATATCCAGCATAAAAGAGTTACAGTCTTCACATGAATGCACTATTCTTGCAGGTTAATTCACATGCCCGAGAGACATTTGATTCTGTGAATCAACATTTCCTTTATCTCAAATATATGTGCAAAACCAATTTCAAATCCTGTTTTCAGTTTATTTTCCTATGTTGCCAGCTCTCCTTTGGTGTAACTGTTTAGTTAGCATAAGCATGGCTGCACAAGCAACTTCTTGTAATCTGAGGTAATGAACATGCCAGAATAAATTAATGCAATTATTATATAGCCAGGATCACAAAAGAGGCATTTTTTCCTTAGGATTGGGATAAAAAAATCAGCAAGAATTATATCTGATATTTCTAAATTCATTGTCATTTAGGTGGCAATTAAGAGAAATTTATAGTAAAATTTGTAATGGACTTGCTGAAGCCTCATTTCAGTGCATTAGATGCTCTCTTACAACATTCTAGTCCAGTCCTTTGTTTTGATTCTCTTGTAATATATAAGTAACTCAATTTATGTCAGTCACCGAAAAGGTACAAAAACATTTCCTGTGTTGCCAGCTACTACAAAGATTTGTGACAGTTTTCTAGTTTGTGTTCTACCTTGTAGAATTCTACATACTGTATTCTAGCTTGTATTATGAAGGCTATAAAAAGTCAAATAGGAAAGCAATAAAGTAAATATATCATGAAAAGGACATATTGCTTATAAAATATAATTTACATTTTAAAAGAGCATTGAAGAGAAGAGACAACACTGTGAAACTATTAGAATGAGTAATACAGCTTGAAATCTAAAGCTATTGCTAATGAGACATGTAAATAAAATTTGACCAAAGGAATTCTGGGATATTGCAGAGCCTCTAAAAACGGAAAGATTTTGTATTTTCCACTCACTGCTGCTATTTAGAGTGAGGTCTACCCAAATTTTTTTAGATTTTATTTCTTGAAGTATTATATGTAAAAGCATACAGAGTGAGCATATAGATAGGTAATGTTGATGTGGTCTTAATATGGTTCAGTACTGTTTTAGAGATCAACAATAGAAATAGTAGAAAAATGTGATTATTGATCACTTATACTTAAGAACTATAATCAGGACAAACAAGGGACCTATGTGCTTCCAACACTGTAATTTTCAAAAATATTGTTAAGGCATGCTAAGTACTGCATTTCAAATTAATATAATATATTTTAAAATTATGTTGAGTGAGACACTAGCTCTGCTGAAGTCAGTTGTAGACTGCAGCAAAATTCTACTTCTTAGATATTTCTGGTATACTTAAGTCTGTGAACAAAATGATTGAGATGTAGAGAACTATGTTTTTTATGTTGTGATGTGTTGCTGAGGAAGATGAAATCTTAGCTAGAGTTGAAAGCAATCTGGTTAGTAAGATTTTTTTCTGGCAAACAGAAAAAAAAGGTGACATCAAAGCAACTTTCGTGCAGTGAGTTTAATGAAACATAACTCCATCAAACTGGTTTGGAGATTAGATAAAAAACCTTGGACTAAGTATGAATTAACTGAAGTCAGTAAAGAGATCTGAATTAGAGCCTAGCTTTGCTCAATGATAAAATTTCTTTAGTTGTAAATACAGGGAAATGGTAAATCTGACAAGGAAAAAATTTTGGTAGAGGAAACAAAAAAAAATGTAAGCTCAAGAAATATTATAGAAGGCTTGGAAAAGATGAAGTTGAGGATTACTTGACTAAAGTAAGTACCTGAGTAAAGATCTGAGTGACAAAATATATTGTGAAGCTGACATGTCTGAAACTTGAAAGCAGTTGTAAATACGTCTATACAAATGTGTTGTTAGTTGTATATCTTACAGAATGCCAGAAGTGAAAGGTCTATTGGAGAGCAATTTCACAACAGAAATTAAGAGATATGTTTTACATGTTCAGAAGGATAAATTACCTACATATTATCAACCTAAAATTTTTCTGTGATCTTTTCTATGAAGTAGTTGTTAAAAAAACCCAAACAAACAAACAAACAACAACAACAAAAAGAGAGTTTTCATGTGGACAAAATTATTAGCAGTGATGTATTTTAATACTTGACTTTGCTTTCTATAATCAAAATTTCAACAATTTTGTTTGGAAATAAATGTGAAGACTATCAATGCACTATTAAATTGACCATACAAGTACCTACAATTGTAACAACTTCCTTCCTTGAACAGGCTTGACCTCTAATATAAATATCTTTATAGTAGGTCTTTAGGAGAGGAAGCAAACTAAATATTTTCAAGTAATTTAACTCTGTCAAGCTTCTTTACTGCAAAGTTGATTGACTTACAAAGCTTATGACTCAATGTATTTCTTTTGTTCAACTTGGCATATCCCCTCTATTATTTGCTAATTCTCTCCAAGAGGGTGTCTCATCCTCATAAACATTTTTTGCATACCTATTAGGCAAAATACAGTCTTGATAATTTAGACTAGCCTTCAAAAAAAAAAAAAATTGGTGATGTGTTTTTTCAATGGCTGAATTTAGCCATGACAAGAAAGAGAGGAAGGATGAATTAAAAATTACACTTCCACTTGAAGAACTCTAACTATTACTATTTTGAATAAATTTCAGAAAGTTTGTTATAGTACCAATTGTTTTTTATCTTAAAACAACTAGCATAAATATTTTTACTGGTTAGATTTGGTAATATATCTTGCTCTTCAGATTTATATGCTAAGTCTCCTGTGAAGTTAATGTGGCAGATTAGTCTACTTTCTGCTTTTTACTTAGGTGAAATTAAGTTTCTTCAACCTTTGTCACCTTTACTTGCCTTTTTTTATTGCTGTCTTCCTCTGACCTCCAGTTTAGTTTTGGGTATGTTTTGGAAAATTCTGTTCAAATTGGGAAGAAACAGTCACAACTTGTCCAATCAACTATAACCATTATAGAACAATCTGTAACCTGTTATTATTCATTCATATGTACACATCTATCTGGAGAGGTGTCTGTGTTTGTAAACATATTGTTTAATTAAAATCAGTTCAAATAAGTCACATAAACATCAAGTAAGTGCTCTGGGGTTCCTTTCATTGTACTAAGTGTAGCATTATCATATTATTAACACCCAAATATATCTTACTTAAAACTTTAAACATAATGAGATATTGAAATGTGAATAGTCATTACATTTTACATGTATTTGCTACTATTCTTCTTAAAGAATTCATCAAAATTCACTGACCTCTATTCATATACCTCTCTAGATAGATTTGATTTTCTATTGTTCTATACTAGAACATATTAGGCAAATTTATATTTCTTATGACTTTCATAGGTGTCTTTAAATAGGAAATGTTTCCACTCACAATCATTCTGTTAGTCTGGTGGACTCCCCCTTTATGAAGCATTTCTATGACAATGTTAGCACATGTAAGACCATTACATATCTAAATTCCTGGATCGCTATGTCCCAGGAACTCATGGGAACATTTTCTTCTCTTTCAGACAAAGTTTAGACACAAAAGGAGACAATATTTTTTTAAAGTTAAAAAACTAAAATAACTTTGAAAAAGATCCACAACATTACTGTGGAGATAAGTCTACATTTCTCACATGGATCCTGGCCATTCCACTTGGATCACTCTGAAAGTCCACTTTAATATTAAAGCTGAAAAGGTTCTCTTCTATTTACCTTTTCTTTTATTGATATAAATTTTCTACTGGCATTTCTTTTGTGTCGCATTCTGTTCTTGCATGACGAAAGTATGCTACAGAGTCTATCCATAGAACTGTCAGGGAATTTTCTGCAGTCAGACTTTCTAGTAATTTCATTTGTCAAGTTCCTTAGAACCTGTGTGTTCAGGTCTGACATCAAGTGAAAAACTAAATTTTGTATGTATCTCAGGAAATTATGAGATAATACTTTCTTCTCATATAAAAATTGTTAAATGGTGTCAAGACACTAAATTTTCATGAAGGAATCTAGGCTCCCTGTGGAAAATACTATTATTTTTAACAATCTGACATATTTTCAGAAGACCCTAAGAGAGTGTAAGATCCTCAAAGGAAAAATGTTTGGTGGAATTGTAAGATCAATGAAATTGGATTTCTGAAAGCTCAAAAGCACAGAAAAATAAATAGGAAAATATTTTGAAAGAAAATTTAATGTTCAGATACCTCATTTTTGGGAGCAGTTTTTCTGTCTTGGGGAAATTGGTGCTAACTGTATTCCTTTCTAGGAAATATACACACCAAAACAGTCATCAAACTTTAGTCACTATTAGTCTATGATAAAAACTCCACCAAATTAATCACATAAAATTGGGGGAAAAAGTAAGGAAAGAGTGGATTTTTTTTTTTCTTCTTTTTTGCTGATGCGTGGTCAACATCATTAAACCCAACATGCTTCTGATTGTTATCTTATTCCAGTTAGTTTGAGAATAACACTAAGAGATTGAATTGAGAACAATTTTAAGCTTTATTTTATAAAAAATCTCTCATTCCACTCTTTCAATGTGGTTCCTAAGATGTCCCCTTGAGAAAATCTTCACACAAGTGTTTTGTAACAGGAGAGCTCTTCATTGGCCATATGTCTCATTAAACACTGAGAAGAGAATGGCTGAAATATTTTTAAATATAGCTTTATGATTTTGTTTCTAATGTTTTCCCCATTATATAGTGAATAGTATTTCTTCCCTTTCATCAAGAGCAAACCTCAGTATTCTTCTCTTTCATCAAAAACAAGCCCTAATATTAAGGTTTTATTTCTGGGACTGCTGAGTCCTGGGGCTTTGTGTTTTTGGTTTAGTTGGGGTTTTTTTGAGGGGGAAGGCTGTTTTTTTTTGTTTGGGGTTTTTTGTGTGTTTTGTCCGAGACATTTTATATCATGGCTATACCTGCTAGTATTGAAATACTTAAGGCTATGTAACCAATTCCATTAAAACCCTCTTATTTTCATAAATTTTTGATTCAGCTGTAAAATATTACTTTGTGTATAAAGTTGGAACAGGAGGTTTCATCCTTAAAGGCTATTTGCTTTTGTTTTGTTTTGCTTTTATAATTAAGCTTAAAACCAGATAATTTGATTATTTTAAAAGTGGAATAGTCTGTCAAAATACAAAAGGAGACGTTTGTTGTATGTCCGTCTGTTTTGGTCTTATATCCCTGGGGACTACATAGCTTATTCATCTATAACATGGCAAAAGCCACATGCTGATATATCTACTATGTACAGATGAATGCTGAGACATTCTTCCATTGGAAATACTGCTTACTTAATTACCAGTACAAATTGGACTTTTATTTACTTCAGACCATTTTAAACGTCATTCTATTATTACTTTAAACTTGTTTAAAATATGAATTGCCACTACTTTTGGGTTTTGATCACCTTAAACCCCTGCTATAAACAGAACCTTTTTTAATCTGCCTCTACAGAAGTAAAGTTTGCATGAATATCTACTCTTGTGTCCTTGGATTAATAGTTTTTGCCATTTACCTCATTGAGAGATTGTAAACTTTCAGATCTCTATCTTTACAGAGACCTAGGCTAAAAAGAAAGATTTTAAAAAATGTGTCAGAGCATCCTGCTAATAACACCAAGGTTGCAAGTTCAATCCCTGTATGGGACTTTTACTTAACAGTTGGACTTGATGATTTGCTTCCAACTCAGAATATTCTGTAAATCTGTGACATTTTCAGCAAAATATCCAAGCATTGTTTCCATCTTAATCACATTAGTGAAGTTTAGTAGCAGGAGCTATTTTTATAATTAGAACAAAGAAAGTTTCACAAACAGAATAAATGTTATTTACTATAAAACCAAGCATATTGCACTGAAGTAAATGATGTTGGAAAACACCCCAACTACACATAGAGTGGTGCAAGGGCTTTGCTTCGATTTTTAACTGCTATTCACTTTCAGAGATTTAACACTCCTGTAAACAGAGCAGTTCACATTTCGTATAAAGGACAAACAACTCAAAATGATACTTTTACTCTACTTAAATTATTATGCATGCATTATTATACAGTCTCAAAATTCTCTGGCCTTATAAGTGAAAAGGCTTTAGAAAGTTACTAAATTCCCAGTGACTGAAAATGATATAATTTCATTAATTTGAATCAAATCCTTGCATTCTTAGAATCTATAGGAAATATGTTATCACAGATTTGTGTGTAATCATATTGTTAACTCATACAGAAGACAGAACTTTCTGGTTTTGGCAGAGGCTGCTGCTAGCAAGTAACACACATGTAAAACAAACCACACAGAAATTGGCTTTTGCTTAACCACATGCAGCCTGTGCTGGGATTCCAGCTCATTTTTTTCCCCAAGCTTGAGACATTTGCTTTCTGGGAATGTGCAGCACAGCACAAGTGGAAGGAAGAAAGTTTCTATCTCCTGTGTAAGTTTGGTTGCAGTCATTGCTTCCCAAGATAAAACTGGAGAAGAGACAAGCCATGGTCTCTCCCATCTCAGAGGGAGGCAGGAGTTAGGAGTATGGGGACAGACCAATATGTGTTCCAACAGCTTGATCTGCATTGCATAATTCTGTGCTGTAGCAGAGAATTAGGAAGGTCTTGTAGGGTGGTTAATTGAAGGGAATATGTACAGACTCACATTAAACCTCTCACAGATGCTGATCCCTTTGTGGCATTAGATCTGTGGGCCAAAGAGCAAAGGAAGTTAAAATGAAAGTATCCAAATTTCAATTAAAACATACAAGGCTTTATTTAACTTTTCAGATCTTCAGTTTTCCATAGTATCAAAATAATCTTAAGTACTATGAGGAAGTTGTGCACTTACCTTCAAAACCACTGATGTATCATGACTTGCCATAATTTCCATTTGGATAATGTTTAAACTAGTATGA
>VZRF01001699.1:88880-118591 GCA_013396875.1 Vireo altiloquus
TTTTACTTCTGAGGAAAAAACACACCTGAGGTATTCCGGAGATAAGAAAGTCTTGTGTCATATTGGAAGAACTTTCTCAAAACCCTAATAGGTAATCCAGGCTCTCTCCAAACACATACAGCATGCAATCTCTTTCGGTTATTAAAAACACATTAATCTGCTGTGTCTCAGTTTCCTATTAAGAATATTACTCTTCCTTCTGGAAATTTACTATGTAGCTTTAGGAAAAAAATCAAAATGCCTCTCATCTACATTTCAGTCTGCTCAAAATGCTATCGTTTCCCTTAAAAATTTTACTTATTTTCTCACAAGTACAGGAAAAAACAGAGTACATTTTTTCTGACCTCTGCTCACCAGAAACAGCCTTGCTGAGACATAAAAAACCCAGTGAAAAAGCCCCCCACACAAACAAACAAAAACATCAACCAAACAAACAATAAAACTCTGAAAACAAAATTAACAAAACCCCAACCCAACCACCCCCACCAAAAAAACCACAAACCCCCCAACCGGTGACTATTATTTCTCTTCCCAGTGACAGATAAGACCAATCACATGACACTACTGTGCTTTCAATTTCTACCCATGGCATCAGAGATCCTAGGGACAGATTTTCACTCCAGTGACATTTTTTGAAGTAATGCCTCAACGGATCCTTTTCATTTGCTCTCCCTTTTTGTCCCATTTGGTATGGGAAAATAAAGTATTGGTAAAGATCCTTCTCTTGTAATAATTCAATCACAGTAGTTGTCTACTATTTACACTGTTTTACACCATTAAATTTGTTGTTCTTCACTGATTTTAATGATTGGGTAAAGAGAAAAAGAAGTAATTCCTTTGGTGCCTAACTGTATTCCAAAATCTTGTCCTTTTCATTTATCTTAGTAAAGGCCTCAAGAGTAATGCCAATTATTTGTATCAAGAAGTGGAATTAATTCACAATTATAGAGACTAAATACACATGTGTCCATAAAGTCATTACTAAGGGGAGAGATGGAGAAGAAATGGAGAGAAAACAGCAATTTCTTGAAACTTCAAGTGGATTGCAGAAAAATACAAGCTGATCTCAGGGGTGCCTCTTTCCAGTTCTGTGAGCTGATGTGTACAAAACACACATCATAATTCTGCCAACATTTTTACTAGCCCCTGTGGAAGAAGCTGCCTTCAGCTCTGTATGGAAAGAGCATTCTCAGCAGAGGAAATGTGACTTGTTAGATGGCACTGTTAACATAGAGAAAACTCCCTCTGAAGTGTTCTGTACATGTGTGGAGCCTGAGGAAAGAAAAAGGAAAAAAAAGATTGTGCATTATCTGTTTGTAATGGATTAGAAATTGTTTGTTCTTAGATATTTCTTTTTTTATATTTCTTCTTGCTGTAACCAAGCAAATTTTTAGCTGTCCTAATTATCAGGGAACTAAAATATCACTATTAAATATTAGTGTAATACTGTATCATTGGCTAACTCTTAAAATGCGCCTCAAGGGACATTTGTGTTATTGGGAAGAGGCTGGGAGACGTGTGACAAGGCATGAGCATACACGTATTCCATTAATTTCATCCAGAAATAAGAAATCCTGTCAAAATACATCCACTTTATTGAGAGACTGTAGAGCTGCTTTTCAACTGGATGATATTTGTGACCTGAACTCACTCAGTTCTTTTGATTTTGAAGTTTGTATGCTTTTCACTTGTTAGTTTGATAGCATTTCTAAGAAATGTTCCAGCTTTCAGTGTCATTACTGTCATTCTCTTACCCCAATCAGTTCAATGGCCATCTAGAATAGGTTCTGAAGATTTTTATTCTGAAATAATGTGCAAAGACATGCCACCTGGTAAGATGTATTTCCTTCTAAAATTTAGGCCAAATTTAAAGGATTTGTAAAATGTGAGAAAAATATTTCTGACTTAGTGATGCCAATCAGGAAGATTTGTACTGCTTAGATATAAAAGAGCATTGACATTTGATGCATTTAAGCTTCTAAAAATACTGTTTCAATACTAATTAAGACAAACTATTAATCAGGTGCTGTAACTGGCAAACTCATATTTTGTAAAATGAGAAAAGAACTTTTCAACAAATGTGATTTTTGCTAGTGCCTGTTTCCCTGTACATACAATGCAGAAGTTTAAGAAAGTTGAAGGATGAAGGTTCTGTGTGCAGAGAGTGAGGGGTAGCTCAAGTTGTTCATTGTGTTTATGAAACCAGTTTTCTCTTATTCTGTGGCAGAAATCCCCAAGCAAGATTCCCTCTTATTATGTAAGCAAGAACTTACAGGGAACTATATTTAAGGAGGTCCCCTTGTTCAGCTGAACTGCAATTAGAAGGAGAGTCAGAGGCTTTGTCAGTTGTGTTGTGGGTTCCTGAATACTAAAACAACAACAACAACAGCAATGAAAAAGAAATTAGATATAGAAAAATTTCTTCACCAAAATGGTGGGAATATCCACGGAAATGGTTGAGCCATCCCTCCTGGAGATATTTAAAAGGTGTATAAAACTGGAGCTTAGGAACATGGTTTGGCGGCAGACTTGAACTGTAAGGTTAGGATGAATTAAATGACCTTAGAGGTCTTTTCCAATGTACATGATTGTTTGATTCTATTCCATAGTTCTATGATTAGTAGGAAGGATTTTTGCTTTTGCAGTCACAAAAGTCTTTGAAAACTTATCTTTCCAAAACTTATCTATCTGCTTTATAAAGAAATTAATAGCTCATAGGATGATTAAAACTGAGGCATTGTAAAATGTGTAACTGGTCAACAGAGTGCTTGAAAAGTATTAAAATATATTCTTCTGATCAACAAGTGATCAAATCCTTCCTGCTATGTCATAAGAACATCATTAAAATGGGTGGTAAATTCTTAGTCAAGGCTTTCCAGACTGTGAATAGTTCTGGAAAGTGTATTTAAAAAAAAAATCTTAAAAGCATATTGATATTTGGACTCAAGAAGCAAGAGCTTTTTAGAAAACATCTGAAAATCTCATTGAGATTGATTTACAATTGACACTTACTTTCAACCCCACTGATTTTTCATGAAAGCATTGACATCTTCTTAATCTCTCCTGTCCTGTTAGAAATACTTTATTTCTCCATCATGAGTACTCATCATCAATAAAAATTTAGAATATATATCAGCTCAAAAGTTCAAATATACAAGCATTTGTTCCCCTAACTAAATATTATTATGATGTTTAATAAAAATGGCCTTAAAATCATACAAATATAGTAAATTAAATATGTAAAACTATTAATTAATTTTTAGGTAAAGGAGACTAAAAACCAGAAAATAAAAATATATACCTCTGGGTTTTCATTTCCTTTTTATATTTATCACAATTTTAATCTTTACAAGTAAATATTCTAAAACTAGAGTATTTGTCATTCCTGCTGGCTCTTTGTGGTGTAAGCCTGTCACTTATGTAATTATATGGATTAAAAAATAGATTGTTCATGATTTCAGACTCTAAAAACTCATGCCCCCTCCCACTATTGTGTTTATTATATTTATATTACATTAATTACTATCATATCACATCACTCTCATATATTTTATAATGTTATATTATAATAGAATTACATTATAATATATTTTAACAGAAGAAAATCTTCATTGAATCTTCTTCCAATCCACCTATATTTCCATATTGTAGCATTGTTCCTGAGCTGGGATTAAGATGATTTCTTTTGGTTCAAAACAAACTTATATGGTTTTTAAAGTCTATGATCCTACTTACACATCTTGGACTTTGTCTAAACTACTTAGGCCCTGCAGTTAAACTTTGCCTCAGAGGCAGATGGTAACATTTTACTGATATCACGGACAGGAGAGTTTTGTGTTGTGGACTAAACAATAGTACCTAGACTTGTACAAGATCTTCCTCTTGAGGAAATCTTGCCTGTTTCCAAAGGAAGGGTGGGAGAAGGACGCTAGCTCTCAGAAAGCTAAAATGACTGAATATAAAAATATGACCACCAAGGGCAATTCAAATGGGGACAGTCCCTTACTGATAAGATTAAAAAGCTGTAAAGCTTATTCTCCTAGGTATGATTTGGGCACATAATTGGCATGACTCAAAAGTTGTGGCAGATCGAAATGTCTAAGAGACAAAGAAAAACCAAAACATGTAAAATGAAAGGCAGTTGTCTGTGCTATTCTAGGTGCACCCCTGGTAGCTGCACAGGAAGAATTATTAGCTTCTCAGGGAAAGGAGTGTGAAACTATGCAATCTTTGCAAGATTTGGTAAAATCTTTCCAAGAACAATTGGGGAAAGAGCTCTCCCAGGTTGCCACAGAACATCAGGCAATGAGAAGAGAAAGGGAAATGATTAAGTTACTCTAATTGACCCTACAATAGTCATTGGAATACAGGAAACCCTCAGGAGGGAACTAGAAACTAGAGCATGGGAATCATGAACTAAAGATACAGGGAGCACTTGGAAGATTTCAAATATCAGGTTTCTTTATGCTTCTGAGAAATTGGAGAAATACGAACTATATTATGTACAGAATGATGATGAAGTAAAACTGTGGCCCTTCGTTTAAACTGAAACTTCCAATATGTTCAGGGCAGAGCTCAGCAAACTACAATGCACACAACCCCTTACACAGGGGAAGCCCTAGCTCAAATAGAGAAGTACAGTAGAAATGAGACAGAAACTGAATATATTTAGAATGAATATTTATATATTTATATCTTTTAAAATATATAAATATATTTAGATATATTTATTTCTTGCTGGGGGAGATTGGATCTTGTTGAGTGAAGCAGAAGCAAGGGGATGATGGGCATCAGCAGTCTTCTCAACCACAGGTGATAACCAAGAGCCATGATCCTAGCCCAGAGGGCAGCATACTGGTCAGGAGGCTTGGATCCTATGGAGAGGAGAGAATGCCATATACCTAAAAGGCCCACAATTAGTCTGAAAATTGTACAAAAAGGTGGCATGTTTCCAGTTAATATATACACAGTTATGGGACTCCAGGTAACTCTCCTGTGGAAATGGAAGCTTGATGATCTTCTTGGAGAAGCAAATGATCTTCTTGAATTTCCATTTTTAAACCAGGATTTGCCTAACACACTGAAAATTCACGCCAAACATTTACCTGAATGAATAAAGTCAGCTCCCAGACCCCACAACCAGCATGCACATGCCTTGACTCATCTAGAAGTAGCCCAGGACTTAATAACCTCTCAGCAACAACTGGGAATTCCCAATAACACCAATCCAACTACCAAACCGTGGACTAATGTTAGGAGAGTAAGGGAGGTCTGGAGACCTCAAATACACCACTCATTCAGTGTCATTTCACTCTAATTCACCCTAAGGGATTTATCAGTTGCCCTCCCTCAAGAACAGCACACCTGGTCCTCAAATGAGGACCTCATACTCTGGATGAGAAATAAATAAATAAATTTTCAAAAAACCCCAACCCATCAGAAAAAAACAACCAAAAAGCTGATTTGCATCATATACTTAGCCCCTTTCCATCAATCCACAGAAACAATCACCAGAGTGAGGGAAGGTGCTGGAGGTCAACCAATTCCCAACACCTCAGTGAGCAGTCCGAGCTACCTTTCATACACAATCACTTGTACTTTAGACCTGGCCTGGTTCCACTGCTGCCAAAGAAGGTTTTACTGTTGAAACAAATGGTGGAGGACTAGAGTGGTCAAAACCCCAAACCTTAAATTCTGAGTAACAACCAAATTTGTGAGGACTGGCATCTGTTAGTAATTAGAAAAGAGCAGACTTTGAAAAAGAAATTAATCCTTAGGTATAGTTGTTCAGTTTCTGGGTGGAAGTGAGATATGCTTAGGCTGATTTTGAACTCTTTTTGGAAAGGCTTCAAAAACATAACTCATAATACAGACATTAGTTTGTTTGACCAGGAGACAAACTGTGCAATGAAATTAAATAAAGGCATTAAGAACACTTTCATCTGGTAAATTAGTAGGTAGATTTGTACTAAACTTTGTCAAGAATGCTTACCTAATAAGATATAATAGCTATAAAAAAACACTTATGTCCATACATACATAGATGCTGAAAGAAACATTCCACTCATAGGTATACACTTTCCTTATCAGTGTTTTTACATTTTTGTGTTTTTTCACTCCCCTCTTGACTAAAGCACCTAGGAATTCAGAATTTGAAAACCATCTTGTCTGTGGTTTCAGACAATACAGGTGGACCACCAGTCTACCAGAACTATGTCTTTAGCTTTGAAGATTGATATATTAAAAACAATGATAACTGAAGGGAAAAAAACATTTCTCCTTTCTTGAACATTTCTAGTATGTCAGGATAAGAATAAGGTTATCTTCTTTTCACACTGCAAGCTGCAACTTGATGTAAATATGCTTGGAGAGTATCTCTTCCCTCATGACGTTTCTGCTTCTATCGCAGAGTTAAGCATCAAGTAAAGACAATATAAAGCACAGATTATTAAGAGAATTCTTTTCTGTTTGGGTGGTGAAACATGCAAAGAGATGCTTATCAGGACTCAAAAGGAAACCCCTTAGGAAAACGCTTTTTTCAGTTTACAGAGTGAAGAATGTTTCCCAAATTCTGGTAGATTACTAGTAAGTGCTGGCAGGCTCTACATTAATGTTAGACTCTAAAATGCCATTGAAAAACAGTCATATTATTACAATGAATCTTATATTGAGAAATTCAGATTTGTAAAACAATATATGATGATTTAATGTGAAAGCAACTTGACAACATGTCAATGAATACAAATTGCTAAAAGGTGATTATTTCAGATTTACATAAAACACAAAAAAGAAACAAATCATCATTTCTTGAAAGGAAGCTATATTTGCAAATAAATCTAATCTTTAATAAAAATCTGAATATTATCTGCTAGATTTTTCAGCTGACAGGTTTTAGTTTGTTAACTCCCAAACAGCTCAGAATCATACAGATTCTATTTTTTATGTACAATGGAAGTTACCTACACAAATAACCACTGAAGAAGTAAAACAGTGGCAGGAAATCTTAAGTAACTGTGTTGAATTCTGTGGGTGTTATAGTGAAATAATTTACAGGAGTATTCATAAATATAAAATTATGCTTCCTCCTACTTCATTTTCAGGCAGGAGGAGTCATAAATTGGTAAAGCCATTTTCTTTAAAAGTGAAAAAATGATAAGAGCCCATTTTTGAAGAAAATAATGCTGGTTTTCTCTTTGGAAAAAAAGAATTTTACAAGCTTATCTGGGTAGGCAATGTTGCATATATTATTTTTCATCTTCTGGAATGAATATCAGAATATCAGAAAGGTATTGTTTGCAGTATAGTGATTTTTACTGCAATCAGAGCAAAAAAAAAAGGTATATATTTTAAATGAAGCTCAGTAAAAGTTCAGTTGAAGAAAAGAAGTGAGCTTGAGAAATGCAATTGCATTGGAAGTTTGCTGACTAGGATCTTTTGAATAGGACGGGCTTCCCTAAATATCCATCTGCATCCTAAAATGCCTTAATACCTCATAAATACAACCTCAGTAGTAAGTCTCTCTCAGTGCAAAGAAGAAATTTAGATTTATAGGAGAAGATTTTTTTAGAAACGGCAAGCTTTGCTTCATCCAAATTAGTTATGTGTATAGGTATCAACAACCAAAATTTAGATCCAAACTATGCTGGAGCTCATATTTTTCTGACAAAATTTCCCATGATGTAAGGGATTTTTTCTGGGCTGCCCAAAATCACTCATCCTTTGACAGGTATTCCCTGTTTTGACCGGAACCTGTCCATCCTTTTGGTGCATAGCAGTGCAGACAAAGGTCACTGTTTCTTTAGAATAATTACTGGGCTACAGAATTGGTAGAAATTTTTAGTTTTTAATAACTGTGTAATGACCTGAAGTATGCTGGCTTTTTATGTTATTTCAATTTATGTAATGCATTCAATTCTGCAAAGAGTGGAATGAGTGGTCATTGCTGAAAACAGTTACATTCTGTCTCTCCATCTCTCTTTCCAGGCTATTGGTGCAGAGTATTCCCTGAAACACAGAGATCAATAGTAGAGTCCTTTATTAGGGAGATATTAAAAACCAAAAAAAGTCAGTGTGCTGACCCTTGTGTGATCCCATGAGATGTGAAACCTCCTCAGCCTCTCCTATAAGAGATTATAAGACTTCCTCCATAATTCATTTTTCCATAACTCTGATTATTGTGGCAGGCTATAGTCTGCATTTAGAGTGCTGTGGTAAAGCAACCATGGCATATGATAGTTTCAGAAACAAGAGACAAAGACTTCTAATACATACCCCTCAGCACCTGCCTAGTGCCGTAAGTGCTTTATGCCCTCCAACTGTTTTATCTTTACAGGAAGCTTAAGTCAAACCCAGAGCTTTGAAAAGGCAGAGGACTGACTTTTACCTTGCTTCTTTTTATCTCCTCCTCACTCCTTAGTCTGAGTTTAGCACTCGTATCAGTGAGTTGCAAGCCAGTCAAAAGCATTATTGATTCTGGAACATATGTACTAGGTTGGGTGCCTGTGATCAAGATGAATTCTTAACCTTTTTCAGCAAGGTACTCTAATCCAAAGAACCACAAGAGTTTGCAGCAGCCTGCTCCAAGGCCACTGAAATAAAGAAGTATCTCTCAGAGTAATCATCCAGCAGGAATTGGAGACAGATGCTAGGTTTATGTGGTTCCTGGAGGTGACAAGGACAACCTTTAAATCACTGCTGGCCCTAGAATCAGCAGAGGTTATCGGAGGAAGGGAAGGATCTTAGGGTTAATGATTAATTTCAAGAACAAAGTCTCTGTCAGTAAGCGTAATTTGAACAAGGATCTTTGTCCTAGAGAAAAATTTTACAGTTTGCTGTCTCCACATCTCTGTGAGAGTAGAAAAAATATTCTTAAAAAGAAATGAAAATGTGAGAGTGTTCAGAATTTTAATCTCTTAAAACATATGAAAAGGAGAAGTTTGAACTGGAATGAGTAAACTTGTGCTGAGTACTTAAAAGCAGGGCACAGATTTGAAAGTTACTTAGGGAATTAGGACAGAGCACTTAAAAAACTTTTATAGTGCAACAGCAGGTCTTGGAATGATACTTTTTTTTTCTCCAGGCCTGATAGCAGTGTGGAGATACAACATTACTCTATCTGCTGAAACAGAAGTGAGTGGTCTAAATAACCTGAATATAGCCAGATGCTTAGGGGAGGAAGGAAGTGGATAAGCATAGGGCTATGAACTCACGTTAAGTCAACCTGCATGAGTTCTGTAGCAAGCCAGATAGCTGCTCATATGAGTCGATAGTAAAGAGGCAGGAAGGGTCTTTGTTTGGGGTCCACAGAGATGTTTATTCCAGCCACACATGTGGACAAGTCCAGTGACAAAGACCAGACTCATGGGAAGGATCCAGGTTTAAGTATGGGGCCAGGTAGGGGCGGGGAAAGCATGAGGGATCAACCCTCAGGGGGCATGGGGGCAGTTCACAGATGGGGTTAGGGTATGGGAGCCTGTGGGGAACAGAGCGGGGTGGCTGAGGAATGGGGATCTGTGGGGGGAGTAGGGACACTCTGGAACAGGGACAAAGGGGGCAACAGGGCCGACCAAGGAAGCAGAACAGGGGTACATCAGCATGATAGAACAGGGTATCCTGTGAGAGAAGCCTCTTGTGTCTCCCTAACATGGGGAATACCTCTCAGAGTCCTTCCCTCCCTGAGGGACCCTTCAGGGACCCCTGTGGGGGAGGCTCACCAGCCTCCACAACTCC
The DNA here is from genome assembly GCA_013396875.1 of Vireo altiloquus. Classification (NCBI taxonomy): domain Eukaryota; kingdom Metazoa; phylum Chordata; class Aves; order Passeriformes; family Vireonidae; genus Vireo; species Vireo altiloquus. Next base: position 98,610 of record VZRF01001699.1, read on the forward strand.
CCCTTTCTGTATTTGTTAAGAAGGCTTCTCTCAAGGATTCCAAAATCCAACATTTGAAACAACTGAGTAAGCACAAATGACAAAAACAATCAAAAGCACCCATAAGACAATTTTCAGAAAGGATGCAAGCAGTTCCACTGAGTCACATTAGTAGGGCTCCATCAATAAATATTACAGAAGGCACAAATTCCTGTTCTTTATCACCAGGACAATCAATTCAGGCAAACTATGAAATATTTAGATCCAATCTCTATTTTTCTCCTAAATTGGCTTTTGAATCTACCTAACTCCTACCATTCAGGGAATTGTTTTCTCTTAGCATTTTCTTCTGAAGATACCTTATCCCTTCAGGATACTTGCTCTTTAGATATTTGTCACATTTTGGCAGCTATAGCAGAAACGATTTCTGTCCTGTTGTAGGACTGATTCTTTCTACTGATGTCACCTGTAATTTGACTCCAAAAAAAAAAGAACTGAACCTATTTCTTATTTATGGGAGCAGGGAAATTCAGTATCCTGGTAACACAGATATTTATTTTGTCTCTTCCTACTGAAACATCTGAAATCTTTTTCAGAAGCTCTGCCAGGCTGCTGAAATGTCATCAAAATGTATGGCAGATGGTCGCATTCTCAAGAGGATTTCCCCTAACATGCCTACCTCAGGGAACCAGGACCCTTATGTCCTGCACTTCACAGTCAGAAAGGATTTGAATGTGGGGTTCTAAATATCAACATCTGTCCCTGACATGAGTTCTATCCTTGAAAGTACTAAATAAGTACTAAAGACTAAATGTCTTATCTACACCTTGTAGAAGTGAATGAAAAAAATGAATCATACAGAAATAACTGACAGCAATAATGGTTAAGTAATAATGTTTCTGGATAGAAAATATTAAAACCCAAATCTAGACACAACTGGAAGTTGACAAAAAGTGTGGATTTATGTTTCTGGTCTAGAAATCTGTTGGGTTTTTTCTACTATTTCATTAATTGTATACAGAATTATGGTGTTCTGAGACAATGAATGCTGTAATTTGGAAGAAACTGGTTATACAGAATTTAGTGCAATATAAGATTCTAAATAATTAGAACAATTCGATGACTAGCTGAGGCACCTGTGTGAACAAAATGTCCAGGTTATGCATTGCAGTCTTCCCACAGAGTTATGTCATTTCCCATGTCACATGTGTAATGTATTATTCAGACTTTCATTTCAAGATTATATTTCATAATATCAGTGGGTAACTATGTGAGATCAGTATATCTGAAACTGTGTGGCAAAAAATAAGCAGAATATTTAATTAGCATAATCTGCATGTATGCTGATTAATAATGCCAAGAATTGAGTTTTGGTTCTTCAGTGACAAAAACCCCACAATTTGTAATCATCTGTTGCCCCTAAGGCCAACTGTGAATTGAATTATAACACATTTCTTCTCTTGAGATGTTTTGCTATTGGCTGTTGTCTCGGTTTGGAGGCAAGTGTAGGAGAAAACACTCTGAAATGAGTGTTTCCTCTAAAAAAGGGTGCCAACAATCCCTTTCTGCCAATGAGAGGTTGACACTAGTGGATGAACCATTTATTGACAGAGTGACAGCACGGTACAGGAAAAAATGGTGAATAAATGCTGGATATTGAATTGTCAGATCTTGTTCCACGCACCTCCCCCACCTTCACCACCCCAAAAACCCCAAAATTCCAGCAATAAGAAAAGAGAAAAAAGAACCCACAACGGCCACAAGGTGGTGAGGAGGAGAAAAAAAAAATGGCACCGGCTTTTGTCTCGAAGGAAAAAACAAAGGGTTCAGGCAGCAGCTCAGGCCAAAACAGATGGGAACCTGGTGAATCTCTGATGTTGGTCTTCTCTTCACAGCAGATGAAGCTGATGGGTTCAGGGCCCTTTGCCTTGTTGGTTAGGCTTTTCTGAGGTCTGGGGCTGGGACAGAGCTGTCCCTTGGGTCCCTGCTGGTTCCTGGCCAATTCTTCTCCCATCGATTTGTCCTCTCTGACCGCAGACCAAAACCAAACCGAGCAGTTCAAGACAAAACAACGGCATCCAAAGGACTAGTGCTGCAGTCTCCAAGGCCAGGGAAAGGAACTGAGCCAACAAAGAGAGCCCAGTCTGTGCAGCACCATGGACACCTGGGGAGGGAGGCCTTGAAAGAGCCTGGGCAGGAGCCCCATGTCTCCCCCACTCCAGACCCACCTTAAACCTCCAGTAACCATTTCTGGGCATAGAGCAGATGATCAGGAAATAGAGGATTATCATAAAATCACCCCAAAACAGCAATTTTAATCTTGATCTGGTGATTATGCTCCTTACCAAAGGCACAACACTGCCAGCTATTTTCCTATTGATGCACTATGGAATAAGACAATACAATGGCAGGGATTTTAACTCCCTAGTCCCTCTGGGAATAAAAGGCAGCAGGCAACACCTGAACCATTGTATTTCGATGACTTTATTTTCTTTCCCACTACTTTTTAATCTCTAAGAAGTGGGTAAGTAACACCTTGCCTTGCTCTGCTCTGGCCAGGAAATCTCAGGGGAGGTTTTAAGCACACACCACAGTTTTTAGTTATTCCCAGAAGGTGAAATAATCCTAGGGGAATCCTATCAGTTCAAAGGAAAATTTATTATAGACAAGAGGGGATTATTCTGTTGCATCTGAATCACAATTTCATTAAAAAAAGACCAGAAAAGTTCAGAGGATATCGTTACATGCGTAATTCCTGTCCGTACTCTGAAGACAGATAAGTAGTAGAAATGTCTCAAACTATTTTTATTGGAAGAGGCTCTGTATTAATTTCACTAGTGGTTTGTACATGATCTCCGCTAATTTATCATTCAACTGCTCATCCATGAGCTACTAAAAATGATTGTGAACAAGTGAAAGATCACTAGGACTGGAGTTTTCATTTGTGCTGCTTTGTTCATCCTTCAATTCTAGTTTAAGTCTAAGCATTGTAGGAAGAAAATTACAGACACTAGAAATGATACTATAATTGGTGTATTTGCAAATGAGACCAGGAATGGGATCAACTAAGAGCAGTAAACAAGATAGACTTAGAAAAAACTAATTAAATCCCTTTTTCCAAATATTTTGAAAACTAAAGAACACAAAGATGTCAACTGCATAGACTTCAATGAAATCTAGGAACACTTTTCCTATTTCTCTCGTAGATAAATATATTGAAAAGGGTTACTACAGCTACCTTATATATGGTCTTATAATCAGCTGTGTGGTCATGAAGAGTGGTATCTCATACAAAGTCAAGGTCATTGGAAAGGGTCATGGATTAGAGTAAAAAAATAAAATCTTTGCCTAGAAAAATAAACTGACATGTAATTAATTGATTGAAAAAAATTCTGTTACAGAGAGTGCTATTTAAATATTGCCTCTTGCTGTTCTTTCTACAGAAGACCTGAGAAAGAAATTAAAGTGCAAGTTAAAATCCTGTGATTAAACCGAAACCATGGAAAATAAAATGATGTTTGGTGTACCAAAGCAATTTTATATATAGTTGAAACACAAAGTTTCTAAGTTAGAGGGTGAGGGAAAACTATCACAAAGAGCAGTTTTGCAGTGAATGGCAGTAATATAGTTTAATTAAAACACAAGTACAATCAGTGTAGTTAAGTAGTCTCCATGGGACAGTTTTTTACTTAACAGAGACACAGGACAGAAGTTCTGTTCTGATGGAAAAGCAACTCTTGGCAGTTAATATTGATTAGTTTTAGCATGAAATCTTGACTGTCCACGTAGTAAGATGTTGTACACTAAGTGAAAAAGAGCAGTCCTTCCTTTTCTTTCAGTTAACCATTTCATTGACTTTCTTAGAATAGTGACATGAAAAATTGCTAAAGCTAACTTAATGACATTATAAAAGCAAGAAATGTATAAAATTTAGTCATATAGCTACATCAAATTAACTTTGTTTTCGAGTTGTTAGAATCATAGAATCATAGAATAACCTGAGTTGAAAGGGACACACAAGGTTCATCAAAGTCCAACTCCTAGTCCTGCACAGAACATCCTAAGAATCCCACCATGTGCCTGATTATATTGTGCAAACCCTTCTTGAACTCTGTCAGGCTAGTGCTGTGACCAATGCCCTGGGGAGCCTGTTCCAATGTCCAAACACTCTCTGGGTAAAAGAACCTTTTCTAATATCCTGCTGAAACCTCCCCTGACACAACTTCAGGACATTTCCTCAGGTTCTGTCACTGGTCAACACAGAAAGGAGATCAGTGTCTGCCCATCCTCTTCCCTGCACAAGGAAGATGCAGACTGCAATGAGGTCACCCCTCAGGTCACCAGGCTGGACAGACCAAGTGACTTCAGCCTCTTCTTGTACGGTTTCCCCTCCAGACCTTTCACAGTCTTCATTGCCCTCCTCTGGATGCTCTCTGTTAGCTTTAAATTATTATATTACAGTACCCAAAATTGCCTCCAGCACTTGAGGTGTGTCCACCCAGTGCGAAGAGGAGCAGGGCAATCCCTTCCCCTGCCCAGCTGGTGATGCTGTGCCTGATGCACCCCAGGACACAGTTGGCCCTCCAATCTCCCAGGGCACTGCTGACTCAAGCTCAACTTGCCATTGACGATGACCCACAGGTCCCTTTCCACAGTGCTTCTCTCCAGCACCTCATTCCCCAGTCTATGCACACATCCAGGGCTTCCCTGTCCCATGTGCAGAATCCAGCACTCGTCTTTGTCTATACAGATGGTGATTGCCCAGTCTTCTGAATTTTTGAGATCCCCCTGCAGGTCCTCTTTGCCTGCAATGGTCTCAACAGCTCTTCCCAATTTAGTAGTGCTATATACCTGCTATCGATCTACTGTGTAACTATATTTAGTGAGTTTTTCATCCAAGTTGTTTTTGAAGATGTTGAAAAGTGCAGGGCTGAGGATGGAGCCCTGTGGAACCCCATTGATGACCAGTCACCAATGTGATGTCACTCCATCTGCTATAACCCTATTGTGACCAAACTGTCACTGTGTTGTTTACCCATGAGACTATGGATTAATCTAGCTGTGTACTGGACATATTTTCCAGAACTGTAGTGTGATTTGTCTGCATCTGTTTTTCATTATGGGTAAATATAATTGAAACTTTTTTTCTTGAAGTTGGAATGCAAAATACTATGGAAAATCTCTTACTGAAAGTCACCATCATTCAGAATTTATCTTCTTTTCATAGATATGTCCTTCCTAAAGAAGCATTTTGGAACAGGTGGCTTCCAAACACACCAATTTTTTTATTCACACAGGGACTTAACAGACAGACTAATTAAAAAAAAAAAAAATTGCTCAGAGTGGGTCAGTGCCTGTCAATGTCCAAAGCTGGTGTAAGAAGCACAGTAGTGTTTCAGCACTCTACTGAGCTGTGATGTAAGGCCCAGCACAAACTCCACAGGGACTCTGAAATCCAGTGCCAGGTTTCTTACTTTTATTTCTAATTCATTGGCTTTGAACCTGCCTTTAGGAAACCCTCTGTATATGAGTATTGCTGCACTTAACCTTTTTCTTCCCCTGAGATTTACAATCTACATGTACAAAGTTAACATAAATAGATGTGTGTTTATCCTCCTGGGTTTTTTTTAAAACATGTTCCAAAAACACATGGAAGAAGCGACCTAAAATCCTGTTATCTGTGTGCACAAACCCCAAAATTAGCCATATCCTGAATACAAAAGTGGTGATTGGAAAATTTCCTCTCCAGTCAGTTTAATAGACCAAGCTGTGTCTTCATACTCACTTGTTCTGTAAGTACTCACATTGCCTATGTACAAATGAAATAATTAATGGATGAAATATTGAGTACATTTTCAAGAAACACTGGCTTCTCTAGGCTGTCTTGCCCACTTGACTTTGCTTACAATTTTTGGATTTCTTACTTGAATGTACCTGTTGGAACTGCTGTCTTTCATAAATGTTTGCTTGTTTGTTTGTTTGTTTTTTTAAATAATTAGATGGATTAATTAGATTAGTGGATAATAGTTAATCTTACATGACTTTTTTTCTTGCCCTGTTTTGGTGGAATACTGTTCTATGTCCAGATTACAACTGGAAATTAAGTGGTCTCAGTTGGGTTTTTTGGGGAGAGGTTGGTTTTGGAGTGTGGGATATTTTTGTCATAGTATAAGGAAGTAAGTATTTAACTTACTGACACCTGTCATGAAAACATGTTAAAGTACAAAGATGCAGCACTAATAAAGATGACTTTTTTCAAACCCATTTTTAACAACTGTTATAAACACTTTTTCTAAGGTATATTATCACTGCCCTGTTTTACATCTATCTTGCACATTTTTAAATTGCGTTAATTTGGTAGTTACTATCTAAATAAATATTATCTAAATATAAATGCATATTGAGGGATGAAACTTAACTTTCTCTTCCAGTTCTAAGGGAAGATTAAAGTAATTGTGTACTTTATAAACCTTCCACTAACTTGCAGAATTTATTTAAAAATGGGGAGTTTTCAGGTTCTTTTTTGGTGGGGGGGCCTTGGGAGGGGGTAGGTTTTTTTGTTTTTGAATGGATGTTTAGATAATCTTGTAAATATAAGCATTTTGAGTTCTCTCACTGTTTTTAATACACAGTAAATCAGTGGTTGTTTTTTGAATGTTTTAGTACATTGCTCATATAGAGTGTCTTTCAAAGTATTATTTTCATCTTTCCATATTATATTGAAAAGAAAATGTAAATTGCTCCAAGAGAATAATCATCAATGACTTCCAGTGGGATACATTGTAATCTTGCTGTGGCAATGCAAAATTTACAACTTGTAGTCAAGAAAAGGAAAATCCACAGAAAATAGGTTTATTCTAAATCATTTGCATGATGTTTCAATCTGCAATTGACTTTAGAATGTTATCCCTAATAGTAACTAAAGCCTATAAGCTATCTGAAATATGGGAACATTTTAAAAAAAGGCTTATTTTTGCATTTAGTGATCTTGCTATGGTTTGTTAGCAAGAAGTTGTTCAATGAGTTATCTCTAGTGACCTGTTTTTAATTGGGAATCTTTTTCTTCTAATTCCCCACTTGTAAGTATTTCATAGTGTTAACAGCATACTTTGTGTATAAAAACTGAACTAGTATCACAATACATTTCAGACATTTGGGCTCCAGAACCCTGAGTGCTCAAAAGAAAAAGAATATTCAGTTAATTGTTTTCTTCCTTGAATTTTGTTCCTAAGAAACTTGATTCCAACACCCATAGTAGCAACCTATCTTCTTAATACTGTAAATAAGGTGAGGCAATTTATCTATCAGGATAATTATTTTTTTCTATGATGTGCAATCCTGTTTTTATTTCTGAGGACCATAAGCAATGATAAATTGGAGGCTCTGAGTAAAATTTTGCAATCTGACTAAAAGGTCTTTGCATGCGGTACTTGATATTCATTTATTAGCAGTTCTCATACTAAGCAAAGAGAGTAAGTAGTAGAAGGAAAAAACAGAATTGGGTTTATGCATGTGCTTTTAAAAAAAAATTCATTGTATACAAACTCTTTAAATCACAGCTTTTTCTAGTTCAGTCTTCTCTTTCCTCTCATCCTGCACAAAACCTTGATTTTCCCATGTATTAGATGTTTGCATAACATTGGGAGTTTGCTTAGAAAAAGCAGTATTTAAAGGTTGAAGAGACTTTGGTTTGCTCCTTTTAAAAAATTTCTTCTTTTGACCTTTTCTTTTTTATTCTCTGGTTTCTGCCAGTGCCAGAAAAAGAATATTGAACTACCAGAAGGAAAATCAATTAAAGTTGGCAAAACACTTTTCATTTCCGTTATGAATATTCATGTGAATAGAAAATAAAATCTATTTAGGATGTGACTGTGTATCTTTTGTCTTCAGGTTTTTTGACTGTTCTAGAAAATGAGTTACTGGGGAAAAAAACAGATACAGAAAGTATACCTTTTAATGTTTCTGTTCAAATATTTTCTGTGAGAAAATTAGAGAGTTTAGGTTGGCAACATATGGTTGCATTCAAAACATAACTTTAGAGTAACTTGTACTGAGAATAGTTGAGCACAAGATTAAGGTTTATGATGCAATCTTTTTCCACCTTTATTTTCAAAAAGAGAAGCAATTTGGAAAAATTAAATCTGAGACTTATACACTGAACTATTCCTTAAGTAAGATTGAAATCAAATATTTAATTGATCCAGAATGAAACCTGTCAAATTACCTATCTATTCAACTATTTCTTGCTTTACTCTAAATAAAATGCTTTAGACACACATTAAGATGACACTGTGTTCAAAAAATATATGCTAAGCTTTGGAATAAGACATTTCTTCACAAAAATGCAGGCCCCCAAAAAGGCATGTCATAAAGGTTAAGTAAGAGAAAGCAAAGGCCTGTCGTTGTGGAATTCATCAGACTGAGCAAAAGCATCCTGTGCCCGTCACTGAGCTGCATCAGGAAATATTTTACATCCCAAAAGATGTCCTTGTTGAACTACTGAAAGTATAACCTCAGACTACAGAGCCACTGGGTAAATGCTGCAGGGGATTCTGGATACAAACAAAATGCCAGAGTCAAATGCAAACTCATTCCTGTGATGTATGATGTCACATCATGATGTTCATTTTCTGGTAAATTCTGTTGTTAGAGATGAAATAATATCAGAATTATAAATTAATACCACAAATTAAAAATTTCTAGTAATTTCGAAAACGTCAGGTAACAAAAATGCTTAGAATAAACCTTAGGCCTATAGAGAATCCTTCACAAGAAAGGTAGGTAATTTTTCCCTAAGAACTATTTTTTTAGAATCATGGATATTTGAACTAATGTTGTGAATTGTTCCTGACATTTAAATTTATGAGAAGTTCATAAATTGAAGTGTGGGGTTTTTTCTGCAGACAGTTTTTACCCTGTTCTTTCTTTTTCCCTTAGGGATAGCACATGCATTTTTTATTCAATAGCCTGACACTTTCTGCATCAAGTTGCCATTTTTTAAAGAAGACAAAAAGCAGACCGTCTTCCTGAAAACAGAATACAAACTAACCAGTAAAACAGTAACACTGGTTTGAAAAATGAGGCAAAGTGGGCTTGTCATTCAACATGCTGCAATAGAGTTTAGAGCTGTCACAGGGAGGAAAAGCATTTTACTGGAAGGGACATGTATCTGGTAAACCAAAGTTATTTTGTCACATATATTCACGTATTCACACTCAGAATTCAAATGTCTCTCTCTGTGTCTTGATTTTTCTCTCAAGAAGACTTTTATGCTTTTAAAGAATTTTATCATTTTAGTTAGATACTTTAAAAATAAATACTTTAAAATCATGTTTTTATTATGCAATTGTTGGAACAAATGCTCTCTTTATATTATGTTAGTAAATAATCTTTTCCTATATTTTCTTCACTCTTCCAATTCCATATGTTTTTTGAATTAATTTAGTTCCATCCATTTTTGTTTTAGAGTGAAAAGTGTAAAGGTGATAAGTTGAGTTCTGTTGCTCAAAATAAATGAAAAATTTGAAGATTCAGAATAAAACATTCCTTAGGAAGTTCAAATATCAGGTGAAACATCTCTTTTTATGGGACTCTTGCCAATGTTTTTAGTCTAAAGTGATGTATTTGATAGTTTCTACTGCTGCACATGCCAGAAATGACAGTAGACAAAACTTTGATGGCAGTTGGGAAAGGCAGGAGAAACACAAGATAAAAACTTGTTTGTTACAGGATCAAGCTTACTAGCAAGATGAAGATAACTAAATCCTTTTGAACTTCATATGAATTTAAGCCCAAACATAAGTGAAATTTCATTAGCTTTTCTATGACTTTTAATAATGAAAAACATATTTTATTGTTTATCTATTTATCAGTAAGAGGAGCTGAATAGTGGTAAGCATTGTTCCACTCTGAGTGGAAGACGCTTGAATCTCAGGACTAGATCTCAAGCTTAACCATCAAGTTTACTATCAACTAAGGTACAAAAAATATTCCATATTCAAACTGATTGTAAAGACTTTACCATATAAGCGACTATCTCTCAAGATCCAAACAACAATCAGTTTACTTATGTTAGCAGATAAGAAAAATAAGAAATAAAAACTGATATTTTCCCTTATTTACAGGACTTTAGGTTCCCTTCATATTCACAGGTGATTTTGAACAAAAAATGGAGAAAATAAACTAGTGAGCATGAAATGAGCAATTCACTCACTATTCTCTTCTAAATGGTGTTTTAACAAAAACTGATATTTTAATAAATATCAATTGCAATTAATGTTCTGAGTATGTAAAATTTTAATTTGTAATGCAAACCCAAATCAAACGGAAAAAGAAATAATTTTTAGGACTATAAGTCTTGAAAGCCAGACTTGTATGACAGCCAATTGATTGTCATTTCTAAAAACCCAATTAAGTAACTAATTATGCTGTATGAAAAGTCTCTCTTGCTGATGGTTCCTAAATATTATATATATGTCTAAAAGATCATTGCAGAAGAAACACTGTACCTGTAGGAGCATGGCTTTCTGTTTTCAAATAGCTTCTGAGGGGAAAGGGAAAAAAAGAAATTTGTACAGGTGCTGTGAATGTTTTCCTTCTGTCACAAGCCCTTATTTACATGTGCACTATTGTGAAAGGGAAGGTCTGTGCAAAGCAGGGCTTTAAAGACTGGCTGCTGTTATTGGCTTCACAAAGTATCAGAGTGCTTGAATGATTGAGCAGTCATCATGGTCCCTGTAACTCTTGTTCACATTAAAGAGATTTATGATGTGTGTACAACAACCAATAGGTCCCTTATGGCTCTGGCCTGACCTCAGATTTTAGAAAGCAGTGACCATGTTTTCTAAAGAAGCCTTACTGCAGCTTTTCAATAGCATTATTCTTACACCATTGTAGCAGCATCCTTGAAAAGGGTTCATCAGTTTTCAGATGTTCCAGAGTCCTGGTCTTGTAGTACACACAGTGAATTATTATGTTTTTGTGATACATAAGTTTGCAACTACCTTTCAGTATTTTCTTTGTAACTCAAATTTTTGAATAGAAATAACAGTGAACAACCTTTTCCACATTTATCAGTGTTTGTATACTGCTGACATGCTTATTCATTTTAACAGAAGTGGTAGGTCAATATTGACTCTTTGTGGACATGGTATTAGTATGTACCTTGTAGGCCTTGTGGAAAGGTGCTGAAGTACCCACAGGTAGACCTTATTAACCAACTTTTTATTTAATTTATTTCTCATTAAAAAAATATGAGATACTGTTTTCTGCCTGATCATTTATCTTTTGTGAGCTTGAAGGTCAAATAGCAAGATAGTTGTTTCTCAGATACCTAAATAAATTACTCTGTTGTGCATAGAAACTGGTTCAGCTCCATCCTATTCAAACCAGCTTCTATAGCAGGCCTTGGAATGAAATCACTTGAAATTTAAGTGCAGGTTTCAATCCATGCAGGTCAAGTTTTGTTGCTCCAGAGGGAATTAACTGGAGTGTAGATAACAGGGAACAAGGAACCACAAGAGTAACAGAGTTATTCTTAGAGTAGATTGGCTTCAAGCTAGGCAAAAACACAGAAGTAGCATGGTACTATTGGTGTACATGTGAACTTTTATAGTAGCTAACTGTTTTTCAAATTAGAGAAGACTTCCAAGAATTCTCAAAAAAAAATTTTTTTTTTAGACATTGTCTAAAATTTTGAAGATTTTGAATTCTTTTAAAATTAAATCGATAATTGTTGGTAACACTTATCTCTCAAAACTAAAACCCAACAGAAAAAAAATTAAACTAGTAAAAGTAGTCAAGCATACTGCAAAAAGAATAGGCAGTGGTTTTGGCTTGTAACAGAAGGCCAGCTCAAGTAAATACCTTTCTTTCATTCACTCCTTTCAAAAAAAGCTGGAAGTAATACTTACATAAATGAGTTTTGCAACAAAAATACCACCTAGTCTCAATCCCCCTTTTTATCAGTGATACTATCTATAATAAAAAGCACTTTTATATTAATATATCTTAATGTCCTCCATAGTTCCATATGTAGAAGGCCATAGGTACAAATTTTCCAGTGGATTTCTCAAATAAGGATTTAATCTTTCATCATGACATATTTCATACTTTTAGTATTAATCTACAAGGAATCTTTCAGCAAGACCAGACTGATTACTAGGGTGGATTTTCTTCACTTGGTTGTTTCATTTTGCTGACATTTCTAAATGACAAAAAGCCAAATTATTTCAGTTATGATAATGAGATTCTTTGCTAGATCAAAAATCAAAAATGTTTCCAAATTTGGACAGTTGCAATTTAAAACAAGTGAAAATAATTAGTAAAAGATAAGCTTCAGTTAACTTGCTTTGAAATTACTAATAACTGTCAGATAAATTGAAATTGAGTAGTTCAACTGCTTGAAAATTTATTTAAAGTGTTCTCTTAAAACAATTTCAAAGTAGTCAAAAATAAAAAGTACCTTCCCATGTCTACAACTTGCTGCTCAAGCGGCTTCTTGAATAATATTTAGAGCCCATTCTGTGCTGGTGATGCATGAGAGGGTCCTATATGACAGTTTTCCTGTCCTTTTTCCTGCTGTACTTGCCTAACTGTACCAGAATATATCTGGACATTTGGGTCATGAAATACCTCTTCTAAAATACCACACTTGAGGAAGTTTGTAGAATATCAGCTGACAGTTAAATTCTGCAACTTCTTCTGTTGCTTAGCGAAAGAAAGCATCTTATGCACATTACTTTGTTTCTGAAAAAAGATCAGTAGAAAGACAAGTTCTTTACTTCCTCTTCATTTTTATACTATGTATGTAAGGCTCCATCTCATCCTACTTAGGTCTTTCCATTACAAATCTGAGATTGTTCTCTTAATTAACAAGTATAGTGGATTCTATTGCTCTTCTGATGAAAATAAAAGTAAGACAAAAGCATTCTAAACTTAGGTTAATTTGGGGGTTTTTTTTGTTTTTTTTACACAGTGTCATAAATTGCATACAGTGGTGCAGTGGTTGTGTGATCTTATGATGTCAGTATTCATGCAAGTCACTTAGAAGGAAAAAATGTTTATTCTCTCTGTCTAAATCTAAAATCTGTATTGAAGAGCTACATATATTTTTACAAGTATATTGGGTTGTGTGTTTTTATTTTAGAAATAAAATGAATGATAGCACAAAAATTGAGAAAAAAATGGTGAAATTAGAAATTAGCACTGTGGGGTGAGGTTTGCAAAGAAAAGCTGTGCCACCTTACCTCTCTAAGGGAACTGCATCTCCAGAGGGCAGCTGTAATGATTTCCTGTTGGTCAACAGAATGAGAATTCAGACAAACAAATACCCTGAGGTTCAACATTAGGATTTGTTCATACTTCGTACGCAGCTGATACAGCAGTATGCAAATAAGATGCCAAATAAATTGATTTCACCATTCTCCCTTGACAACAGATATAACCTAGTAAACAGTAGAGTCGTCACTCAGTGTGTTTTATAACCCTTAAATGGAAAGAGATTATATGGGTATCTGAGGCCAGTAACTGTTATAAAAAATCAACTGGGAGACAATTTGTATTATGAGGAATACAAAGACATTAGATAAATGTGTTAATTTTGAAACAGCCTTGTTTTATTCAAAGAATACTCATTCATGCCAATGATCATACCTCAATGATCATACTTTTTTCAACCATCCGAATTGCATTTTATGAAGGAGGTACTAACACTGCCAGAGCACATATTGCAAATATATATATATATATACACACACACACAAACAAAGGAGGAAGAGTGGAACTTCAAATTATCTATGCTACTCATCCCCCAATATTCTATTTAAATAGATCTTCATAAAGGCAAATTATGGATATCTTCTAGAAGATTTTCTCTGGAATTTCCAATTTTGTCCTCTAGGATGTGGTTGAAGGTATATAAATTAAATCAGATTTTGATTGTTTTACATGGCAAGCAATGTGTAGATCAAGCTGTTATGAAGGACTTATTATCCAGTCTCTTTGGTTCCCAGATCAATAAACTGTAAAAAGATGCATGACAGACAAGTTCTATAAAACTGGTTGTCTACGCAACAGGGCTTTCATATTTCTGACATTTTAACAGCTCACCATCCAGAACATTCAGAATCAATTGCACTCTACATATTGCAGGGCTTTTAAAATGACTGCTAGATTTCTAGACTACTGATTTGCAGTTATCAGTCTCAGAAACCATGACTGAACCCACACTCATGCACTTTTCTATTAACCTTAATTTCTACTGCTTTGCCTATCCATATTGGACCAGATAATTTTTTTTTCTCCTGAACAAGTGTGTTAGCAATTTCATTAACCACCTTATATTTTCATTTATGTTGCCATTTCTACTTTGTATATATTTTACATTGCTTTTCATTTTATCTGGGGATTATATTCTTTTTTCTGCTAGTATTATTTAAGAAAAATAAGAAGTTTAATTTCAATAAATCTAATACATTTGAATTTTTTTTTGGGTACTTTTCAGCACTAAGAAGAAAAAAATGAAAACTAAAAAGCTAGAGGAAAAGGTTAAGAAGTTTAGCTTTCTTAAACATCAAATAGATCTTTATTAACTCAGAACTTTTAAGAGTTGAAATGAATCCACTGAGTGAAAAATTTGTTATTTATACTGTTTTATCTGATTCTCATTCTTGTTTTCTCTATTGTAGTTTCTGAACATACAACTGTAGATTCATTCCAAGATATATCAGTTAGCATGTTTTAAGTGTTTTCATTTTTTGTATTATATTTGGGATTTCTTTATGAATCTTGTACGCATGAGAAGAAAAAGATTTTAGATGTTTGGTAAATTAAGAAATGGATCAATAGCAAAATCAATCATCAGCAAGAATAGAATGTATTGGAATACACTAAAGCATAGCACTTTTGAACTACACTGCCTTATCTTGAGCTCTTTACAGATCATGAATACTCCACTCATTGTGTTGTTCTGGAGAAATGCTGAAATCAGTATCTACATTTATGTCTTGAATGACAAGAGAAATTTTCTTAAATTGTTGGAAACCTACTAAAAAAGGACCTTTCTAGAATGGTGCATCAGTGATAAGAAGCTGACCGTCAGTGATTTTTCCTAAAGCAGTCTAAAGTTTCCTGTATAAACACTGTACATTGCAACAGCTGCTTTGAATGCATCTGCCATCTGGAAAAGCTTTAAACTTTTATTAGTGTCTATGGCTAGAGAACTAGGATTAACATATATTAATTTATCCTGATGTTTAATTTCTGATTTTTCAGAGCCGTGCGCCATTCAGAAGAATCACAGTTAAAGCTTTCAAACAAAAATTACATTATTCAGTGGTTGGGGCTCGACCTGTGTTTACTTCGCTTCAACATATTTTATTGAAAGTTACACAAAAAGATCCTTTCCTTGCTCCATGATACTTACATAGAGTGTTTGCTGAGAGTAATAATCATTTAGCCAGCTGTAGGTTTAATGGATTTAATGGTGGTTTTAATCAATCATAGAATCTCCTGTGTTGGAAGGGACCGAAAAGGACCATTGAGTCCAACTCCTGTCCCTGCAAAGGACCATCTCCAATGGTCACACCATGCGCCTGAGAGCATTGTTCAAATGCTTCTTGATCTCTACTAGACTAGTGCTCTGAACACTTCCTTGGGGAGCCTGTTCCAGTGCCTAACCACCCTCTGGGTGAAAAAACCTTTTTCTACTATCCAGCTAAAACCTCATCTGACTCAGCCTCAGATCGTGTCCCTGGTTACCACAGAAAGGCGATCAGTGTCAGTCCCTCCTCTTCCCCTCACAAGGAAGGTGTAAACTGCAGTGAGGCCTCCTCTCAGTCTCCTCTTCTCCAGGCTGGACAGACCAAGTGACCTCAGCAGTTCCTCATATGACTTCCCCTCTAGATACTTCCTTACATGGCCCTCCTTTGGCCACTCTCTAGTAACTTTGGATCCTTCTTATGTTGTGTAACCTAAAACTGCCCCCAGGGCTCAAGGTGAGGCCGCCCCAGTTTAGAGCAGAACAGTCCCATCCCTTGCCTGTCTGGCAGTGCTGTACATGATGCCCCCCAGGACATGGTTAGCCCTCCTGGCTGCCAGAGCACTGCTGGCTCATATTCAACTTGCTCCCAGTTCCCTTTTTGTAGTACTGCATTGCAGTATCTTATTCCCCAGTCTGTTTGTACATTCAGGGTTGCCCAGTTCCAGGTGCAGAATCCATTAATCCATTGCCCTTGTTAAACTCCACAGAGCTGGAAGTTGTTCAGGTCTCTAATTCATCAAGGTCTCTCTTACAAGGTCTCTCCGCCCCGAAGCAGTTGACAGTTCCTTCCAATTTAGTATCATCAGCAAACTTAATTTGCATACCTCTGAGTCATGCGCCCATGCAACTTATGAAGATGCTGAGGAGCACAGGGCCAAGGATGGAGCCCTGTGGAACCCCACTAGTGACAGGTCAACAGCCGGATTTCACTCCATTCACTATAGTCCTTTGTGCCCAATGTGTGACACAGCTGCTCACTCACCACATGATGTCTTTATCCAGACAGATCCTATGAGAAACAGTATCAAGAATTTTGCTGATTTCATCAACTTCTTTTCTTTTCTTTTTTCTTTTCTTTTCTTTTCTTTTCTTTTCTTTTCTTTTCTTTTCTTTTCTTTTCTTTTCTTTTCTTTTNTTTTCTTTTCTTTTCTCTTTTTCTTTCTTCTTACCTGTGTCAACTCTTCAAAGTAAAATACTTTGGAAACCTAGGAGAGATTTAAAGTATTTCAAGTACTGTACCTTTATTGTGTACCACATGTAACATAAGCTAATAGATGGACTTGCAGGGGAAAAAATATCTGAAGGTCTGAGGAATATTTTTTAACATTTGTCTTAAATTATTTTGATTTGAACAAAAATGTTTTGGCAACGCCTTGGAGTGGAGGTAAACTCTAACCTAAAGTATATCACATAGGCTTTGTTATTTACTAAGTGACTGCTTGTTTATTCCCAATATGTTCCTTCGAGTCCCTTATAAATTATCCTCAAGATTCCAAGTTGAAGCTGAGATGCAGAAGCACTATATCATCTTATGTTCTTCTTCCCCTCAGGAGCATTGACATTTTAGTACTGAATGCAGTGCCCCAAGGTGGTAGTCTAGCACTATTATGCATACTATATAATATTGCTAAACCATATAATGAGCCACGTTATAGAGTAACCAAATATTTAACTAAATATAACGGGTAATGGCATTGCAGTAATATTTGCTTAGTTAGCAATGTGTTGATTAAATAATGTAATTAAACTATGTGATGGATACTCATTCCAAAACGGTTTTCCATGGAAATTTCAGGGATGGAAGCATTAAGAAAAATAGTACCACTTTCAGGAACCTTTCCATAGAAATCAATATAAACATTTCTCAAGTAGAATTTTCAGCACCTTTTAGATTAGCAAAATTATTAAGAGTTTATTCTTCTATTTATTAAGCTTTATGTAAAAATTCACAAAAGAATATGATTCAAGAATAGTTGCTATACACGGATAGAAGATGATATTTGTTTATGTGTATATATACACATTGAAAATATGTTCATGATTCACTGATTGCAATTTAAAACATCTGTCTTAGTGTGCAACTGTAGCACAGGAGGGAAAATTGCTGTAACCTGCTGACAGTATGGTAGACAAACCAGAATGGTATTATTCCCACCCTCTCTTTTCCTCTACAGATTATTCTTCCTTTTTATGCTGGAAGATTTTGAATACTTGGAAACTCTGTCACTTCTAAAACTTTATTGCCACAGAATGAGTTGTGGGACCTTATCTATATGAGAAACAGTTTCTAATCAGTCATCATCTGCAAAAGTCAGCAAAATCTCATGTTTTGATTTAATTTTCTATCAGTGGCCTAAATTAATTCGATGTCCTTCAAATCTGCTATATTTGCCATTTCATTCAAATAGATTTCTTCTAAAATGTTCAAAATTTCACAATGTTTTTATGTGTTCACTTCTGCAGTAAGATTGTCCAAAATGTTGCCAGTGCCCCACATATAAAGAAAATATTTAAGTTTGTATTCTAGGGTGTTGTCAGATGATTGCAGTGAGTTCAGTTAGAAAGATTTAAAGCATTAGGAACCCCTCAGGTAGAGATTATTGTTTCCACATTTGAATTTTAATAATGGTTTTATTCTTGAAATAATGCAATGCGTCAAGACCAAATAGTGAGCGGGGCAACGCAATGTGCTCACTATGGGTTTTTTTCAGCTAGATTACTGAGAACTGATTACCTGTTAGCAGTCGTAGATATTAAATATATGTCAACCTGGTTTTTTGGGGTGTGATAAATGGCTATTATAGTATTGGCTTTCATAAGTAGTGAAATGTAAGTAATATTATGTATCAGAATATGTTAGGAAATATTATGTGCAAATACGTTAAGAATAACTTTGCTATGCAGATATTAACTAGGTAACATTATAACTGGGGTCAAAGTTACAAGATGCTTATATAGCTTGAGTTATAAGATCCCAATATAACCTGAATCATAACTTTCTATATAATGTAATAGCTTGTACATGGTTAACTAATTGCTTAATGCTTAAATAAACAGAAACTTGCCAGGTAAATAATCTCAAAAATGGACAAGTATAGCTATATTGGGAAGGAGCAGGATGTACTAATGAGAAGTTCGCAAAAGTGAAGCCAGTTAGCCACTGGTTGAATCCTGAAAGACCTAGGAAGACCCTAACTGCACAGGCTCCGAAGACAAAGCTGAAAAGTTCAGGACGTGATGAAGACCTGAGCCTTCATTGAAGAAGACCCCCAAAGACCCTCACGATCATAATACACACGCTCTAAAAAGGTGGATTGGGAGAGGAACTATGTTAATCCCTTCTAAAAAAAATGTAAATTAGTTCTCAGAAAAACTATGCATATGCATTGTGGTTTATTAATATGCATAATGTTAAAGTTTATAAACAGGAAGTTTGCGTAATTGTGTGTGCCTCTGGCTATGAGCTATGCACCCAGCGCTGTGATTGTGCCTTAAGTGACCTTTGTCCCCTATCGTCCCTTATTAAATGTATAAAACCCCAAAAAGAGGAATGGGCTTTTTTTCCTCACAGGGGTCTAATATTTTTTATTATAAATGAGCCTACTTCAAGAGTCCAAAGCATTTTGCAACCTGAACCAAAGCATATTAGGAGGCCATAAGCACATTCTTGTCTCCTCTACCTGATTCTCCTCTCCTCTCTCTACCTCTTACCAGATGCTGTAAGAAGCATAAAAATACTTCTGTTCTGGAAGCAGGTATCATTTCAAGATCTATTAATCTGCCATATTTATCTCTGCTGTATACTTTCTGCTGTACACTGCCTAGCATGAAAACAAGCTCTGCTTCAGTTTCACTTAATGTTCTTGCTGACATAGTGCTGTGCCAGAAAGACAGACGTGGATGCCAGTAAACTAGTATCTGATGATATAAATAGTTTTGTGATGTGTAAAGCCAGAGTGGCAGTAAAACCTAGGCAATGGCTCTACTTTTTTTATCAGCTAGACGAGCATATATAGCTCTGAGTTGTTGTGACTCTGCTTCAAGCTGTTTCCAAAAGTAAATTTTCTTAACACTTGAAGACTCCGTGATTGAAATGCAGAATATTTTCTGTTGTTCAATATGCTGGGATGGACTGCAATTTTTATCCTTTCCTAGGTAATGACTACAAATGCAGCAATTCAAATAAGAGGGAGAATATCAATAACTTACTCTCTACTGAGTTTTGACTATGTATGCCTTGCCATAAAAAAAAAAAATTACTTGGATATACACTGTTTTGGAATTTTAGTAGTGATCAGTATCAATAGAAATTATAAATTTTGAAATCCATTCACATTCTTGAAACACAAGATGTCTTTCATTTACTCCTTGGTGCTGTATTGTGTAATCAGACCTTTAAAGAGAACATTTTCTTCCACTGTGAAAGTATTTTTTTTTTATAGTTCAATAAGGTTTGTAGGGA
>VZRF01001699.1:125841-150961 GCA_013396875.1 Vireo altiloquus
TTTTTGTTTTCCCCCTTCACTTTCCTCCGGGGACATTTCCTTTCCCGAGCCTAGTGGGGGGGAGAGGTACACAGGTACCTCCGGCCTGCTTTCCGTCAGGGGATATCCTCCTCTGAATTGGTCTCAAACCGGGACAGTATGGAAAAGCTAATTTCTGATAGAATGAAAATAGAGGGCACTGTATCTTGTTCAATTTGAAATGGAACAGCATAGAATTATTCTATAATCACATGTTAATCCTTTTTACGCACTTTCTGCACATGTTTAAAGGCCTTTTTCTTTCATACAGAAGTTCAGATCTGGCCATGAGTCTCATGTGAGGTCATGTACAATTCCTCTACTCTTTAGGAATTATGAATCTTCAAAATATTTCTGTTAAAGCAGTGGAAAGAAGATAAACAGATTCACAAAAAAGAGAAATTGCATTGCATGTGAAAAATACTTTATAGACTATCGTAACTCATTGTCTTGTTTGTGAAAAGAAAGTACCCATTACACAGAGAATGAGAGAGGCCTCAGTAACTAAGAAGAAAAAAATTCATGCTTATAAAATATGAAGTATTTCTACAGAGAAGTAATTTTAGCCTTCACAATTGTGCTTATTACTTCCACATCAATTCCACAATCAACTATGGTTTAATCACACTTTTCCAAATTTAAAGTATCTGAAATTACACTGCAAGTACACTGATATAAGTATTGATATATACTTTTGGATAGTTAGGAATATTTACTGAAAACTGATATAAATATTGATATATACTTTTGGATATTTAGGAATATTTACTAAAAACATTTTATAGTAAATGTTGGGGTAAGATTGGTAATTGGTAATAGTAAAAATAGTAAATTGGGTAAGATTTTGCTGTAAAAAAGGACTAGGGCTTGTGCTATCTAGAATTCATAGTACCACAACAAGGACAAAATTCAGGTGATTGACACTTTGACCTGAATGAATTGAATTTTAGCTGAAATATAACACCATAATATATAGAAAATTCAAGTCAAAGAACACAAGGATTTTAAAATACCATTAATGAATGTTAAAACCACTTGAAGGTAAGCAATTTAAAAAACACACAAGGGTTTTTAGAATTTATTTCTATTTTTTTTCATTCTGGTAAAGCTGAGTTGAAAGAATGTAAAACACCTTGGGTGATTTTGATAGAAATTCTATAATGCATGGGAAATGTACTGAGGTGAAGTGGTGAATATTTAAGAAATACTTGAACAGACTGCAATTGAAATCCATTCCTGTTTAAATTTAAACAGCATAAAGGTTGCAAAAGGCCAACATGATTAAGTAAGGTGATATAAAGAGCAGTTCAAGCAAGAAGTGAAGGATGTTAAAAATGTATACACATGGCATAGTAAAGAACAGCTTCTAAAAAAAATATGGATAACTGCAGGAAAAAATGGAATAATGAAAGCTGAATTACACATAATGCTGATATAAACAAAGGCCCCTTCAAATACAGTAAAACAGGAAATAGAGAGTTGAGAAAAGAGAAAATTGCCCTTCTAAGAAAATTACAGGATAATTTTGAGATTGGAAATGTGAGATTAATTAGTAATCTTATTTTTAGCTTGGTTACCTGAGAAATATATTTCACATGACCAATTTATCTGTCAGTATTTTTCATTAACTTTTGAAGAATTAACTGTTTCAGCCACATTTGACAGTGAATAGGAGGACTTTAAAAACACCTGCATTTTTTGTGTTGGTTGGCAACAGTTGTTGCTGAAAAGGAAAGGTTATGATGTGCACTGACAGCTGCTGTTTTAACCAGATGCTTGTTGAGACTCCACGTACTACCTGGTTACTCTACAGTCAAACCCAGACTTCCATGAGCCATTTCTTGCCAGCCAGGAGACAGAAGATAGAGCTGACAGCATTTTGGAAGCAGCTGGGGTAGAGGCAGGGGTTGGGAGTGCTGCAGCAGAAGAGGAAGCAGGTCATAGCAAGGGAGTGTGTACAACATATGTATGGATGCAGGAGCAGATGGTGGAAGGTGGTTGTATCACAGAGTTCCTCCTGGCTCCTTGTCAGAGGTTGGTGCTATGAACAAGAGAGATTATTCTGTGATGAGGGGAAGGAAGAATTAATTCCCTTTCCTATCTATACAGAAAATTGAATATAAGATCTGAGATGCTGGGTCATACTGTATTTGATTGTTGTGAATGGGTGAGAGCAAAGTTTTACTCTGTGCTGTCAATTCAGACAGAAAGTGAAGTTAATCATATATTCATTAAGTGGTTTTTTGGACAGTGAAGGCAGACTCTTTTTAAATTTTCTTTGGTGTCACACATTCTTTAGGAGAAATGCAAAGCAAATAACAGTCATTGCAAGGTGTGGTTGTAACTCCTGGTGACCTGCTTTGGATCCTGACAGAACAGCACCCAGCTGTGTATTTCTATCTAAACTGCACAGAGCTCTACCCACATGTCCTGTTGTGCTTCTTCACATTGCTTAAAATCTATTTAATTCCTGACACTTCTATTTTTAGCTGAATAATTCATAAGAAGTAAACTGAAAACAGGACTTGAAAGGCTAAAATAGAGGGGGAAAAAGTACAACAAAACTCTGCTTCAGTACAGTTTTTGTGTATCTTCTCTGATATGAAAGCTTGAATAATTGAAACTTTTACATTTTGTTTTCATGCTTCCCAAAGGGTAATAGAGAAGAAAATCTTGCAATAGTTTCATGGGATATAAATGAGAACAGGATTAAGTCTTCATCTACAATTTCTAGAAATTTCTTTGCTACCACTAAGTCATATTAATTTCCTGCACTTTAGTGGAACTCGGCTATTCCATGTCATCAAATCTAGCTTCTCTTATTTGAGGTAACAACATCGTATAACCACTTCCACAAACGGATGAAGCTAACATCTTACTGCATAAGTGTTATCTCATTGGACTCATCACATTTATCAGAAGTGTTTCAGGAACTATGCTGCCTATAAGTGGACACCTTCTAACACCCAGTGTAACCTGATGTGGGCTCATCCGATGTTATTTTATTTCATATTATGACGGTATACATGTTTCTTTATAAGGCACTTGGTTTAAAAATGGCTGGTTTTCTGGATTTAAATTTCAGTAGTACAACACAGTGTATACTTAATGAAAATCCAAAATTGTCAAAATTACTATTTTGAAGATTAATCTCTATAAACTGTGATACATGAATTCAAAGGCCTGTATGTTATTATTTACAGAGTATTGAAACTGCAAGTACAATGATTTAAGTTTATTCATGAAATAACAACTAAATGTTTGATTTAATGATCTAATAGTTCTAAAAAAACTAATTTAAAGATCTGCAAGGTAAATTTTTCTACAACCTTAAAAAAATTGATTGTTATTACTTGATTGTTCTTGCATTTCAGAATTTGTGATGCAACAGCAGACTGCACAAATGGGTTGAATTCATAGCAGCTTTATTTATTTTATTGAGTTCTAATCTGTCCATTATTTATGGAAAAACTCATATCAAACAATGTACTATGTGGAGTGTGATTTTATATATCTGCTTTGTATAATTTTCCAACAAAATATATAAAACCCCCAAGACTTATATTTTCTTGAGTTATTAAAAGAGAAATCCAACAAATTCTGCTTCTTACATAAGAAATTGGCAGTTTATTTGTTTAAAAAGGATGCCTCTTTTCCTTTTTGGTAAATATTTTTATTGTATCATTTTTTAAGGAAAGTATAAAACTTTGGTTGCATAATTTGAATCTCTTAAGTTGAAATTTCCTCTTAATAGTTCTCTGTATTGCTGTTGTTTCTGATAAAGCTTTTTAGCAGCATTTGGGTTTTTTGGCCAAACTCTCCTGTTACCTGAGCTGAATGCTATTACTGTTGCCTGAATCAACAGCTTTGAAAATCTACATTCAGTTCAGTCTGTCTTCAATTTCCTCTAAGCAGACCAATTAGAGTTTCACTCCTATATTTTTTTTACCTTTAACTATTTTTTGAGGTATACCATTTAGGGCTTCATAAAAGAAGGGCAAATTTAGGCAGCACACAGTCAGAAGATACTTAGAATTGTACTTCTCAGCTTGCCATTTCACTCAATCTCCTGCCCAGATCAAAATCCTGTGCTAGTAAGAGTCATACACCTGTTTGTCCATGAATGATAATTATGCAGTTTAAAGCACAGAAAAAAAGCCTGAATGCCCTGGTGTCTTTGATTTTACACTGATAACTGTGTGATATTTTTGTTTCTATACATAGCCTGGGCTATTCCTCTTCATTGGCAAGGCTTAGCTCTTGTAACACATTCTGTAAGGTTCCGTATGTTGTAGATTTTACTTTGAAAATGGAGTTTGCTGTATTTTTGACATAGCGTATTGAAAGACATTGTATGAAAGTGACTTTGTTCATCTAGGTGGCATACTGTTTTTACTTTCTCTCTTAAACATGTTGTTAGTATTCAATTTTTATATTTAACTCTGTCTAATAATCTAATGATATCACTTAATGAAATGACCATTTTCTGGAGTGCAAGAACAACAAAACAAAACAAAACAAAACAAAACAAAACAAAACAAAACAAAACAAAACAAAACAAAACAAAACAAAACAAAACAAACAAAACAAAACAAAACAAAACAAAACAACTGCTAAACAAAAGAACCCAGAATAGTAAAAATCAATGGCTTCTTTTACGTTTCCTGATTCTTTCATTTTTGAATTTGTGATTCAATTTTCCTTTTTTTTTAAACACGGGGGTAATTATATGAATTTTCTCAAATTTTCATCATTTTCTAATTCTGCTCAGATGTAGCTGATCTAATCTTTTTAGCCTGATGTATTTTTAATTCAATTACATTTGACTCACAAATAAGCATATGAATGGCCCAAATGAGTCACACCAGAGGTTATCCTGTCTTTATGAACTTCGGAGATATAAATCTATGTCTCATTTCAGGCAAGCAGTTAAGGAATCAATGCCCAAGGCAGTGCAAGGAAAGACAGTAGGATATTTCACTCAAGCAATCTCCTAGTCTCATGTAAATCAAGTATGTTTTAATGTGACAATTTAAATTCCAGTAATATTACATTTGATTTACCTATATATAAATTAGAGCTTCAAGAAAACTGATTATTGCAATTTTTCTATTGTAAGATGTTTTGAGCCGTAGTCATCCTAATTTCTGTCATGAATGGTTCCCAGCTTTCTGTTATCTCATCTTTGAACTTCTTCTCAGAGAGCTAGAGTAATAGCTCTAATAATCTGAAAAAAACCTTGGAGGCAAAATATTGAAACTTCTCTTGGAAAACAACAACATTTTTTCTATGAAGTTGATAAAATGGGAAATTTCTTTTGAAAAAATTAAAAAGTACCTTAAAAAGTGTGAATTAAGAATGCTTAACTTTGTCATACCTTAAATGGTGAAGATAACTAGCCAGATTTCCTATTTTGTGTATGATATACTTTATTTTATACCTTCAAGCTCATTTCTTCCAAAGGTCTGGAAAGTCCTTATACAGGTCATAGGTGGCATAACTGTCTCAAAAGAAGAAATATAATGCCTCTGTCATTGCACATTGCGTTTAGAGTTCTTGTGTTATATTTTACTATATTAAAATGCATTTTAGTCTTGAGATCCATTATTTTAAATGTTTGCAATCATGAAACTATCTGGAGATTCTAGTGAGATGCAGGACCCCATCAGGTTAGATGGTAACAATCATAATAGATGATGTCTTGAAGAATAGTGTTGCTGATAATTCATGTAATATTACTCATCCTGTCAGTGAGATTTTGAGAAATTCTGAGTGTTAAATCTGAGAGCATTAAGTTGTATTTAGGTAAAATCTGGTGTTTAATGCTAGAGGTAATTTAAGGTTAGTAAAAAAGGCATTGCTCTGTATCCATAGTGGTTTTTTCATTTGTTAGCTGTTTACCTTCAAATAGGATATTGATTTGGTCTTACGTCCCATAACTATCTTTTAGGTAAAGGCATTACTCTGTATATTTGTACTGCTTCTGTGTGGTACTGTATACACTAGGAAGTTTTGCTTACACAGGATTACCTGACAAGTTAACTGAGTGCATCTATGCAGCAGATGAAGTTCAAGCAGCTGGGGTTATTTACCTCTTTCATTCAATATTAGTAATAATAAAAACCAACAGAAACAAAGAAAAGGCACTCTGTATTTATTTATTGCTAGGACTATGAGTCCTAGCACTGTTAAAAATTATCTAGAAAATAAACTAAAATACTACTAAATCCATATAAATTACATTAAATAAATGCAAAATAGTAATGTAGGCTTCTAGATAGGTGCATGCAATTAACATGCATCCTGGCATTTCACAAGTAAAAAATTGTGAAACCATCTGACTTACAAGAAAACTTAGGAGAGATATACATCCCATCAAGGATATTTCTGTCAGATTTTTTGCTGTCTTTAAGTAAATTTTGACTAATGATTTGATTTGTGTACGATTTGCTATTTCTATGCTTTTCAGCAGACATTGGTTTTGTATATTGTATGTTAACATGGAATTTTATCACTGTAAACCAAAGTAATTCTACTTCAAATTTCAGCACTTCAACTGAAAGCTGTAGCCACCTGAAATCAATACAGCCCTCAGCAACATTTCTGTGTTCAGCAGTCCTGATAGATTAAGGCCCTTTACAAAATTATACGGCCCAGAATAAATGAAGTTTTTCTTAAACCAGAACTTCAAAAGAGAAATTCAATGTATTTGCATGTATCTGAATAACACACAGTATCTATAGGAGTAATGTATGATGATATTTTTTTAACTGTAGCACACAAGATTTTCTGTTTGAAGGTCAGATTATTTTAGGCTTTTTTTTTAGAGGGAGTGAAACAAATAATCTAGGAACTACCCAAACAAAATTTGTTCCTCAGCAATATTTTTGGATAAAGGGTAAATTTAGAGTAAGCTAGTGGAAATATTTTTTTACATCCTAAGTAGTTAATCAAAGGAGATTCTGGAATACTGGTTTCTTCTCATATTTTTTATAATAAAGAAAATCCAGAAAATACTTACTCTGGAAAAAAACAGTGCATCAACCAAAGTAATTCAATATTTATTCACCTCCTTACCAAAAATAATTTTGAGTGGTAATTCACCCCATCAATTAATTTTCACACATAAAATATTGACATTATTTATTTATTCATTTATTTGCTTACTTACTTATTTATTTTCCTGAGATTGATTAGAAGTTACTTCCTTTTATTTTCTGGAATCTTCATCAACATTAAAGTCAACCAGATTAAATCCCCATTCCAAAAAGAACCACCAACCTAAAACACTCCCTAAAAAGCAACATAGTAGTTTGAATGTCTTCTACCTTCCTGATCTAATATAAATTGCATCTTTTGTAATATGGATTATATCACGTTGCCTCTTTTCTGGCAGAAAGTACTCTACACCGTTCTGTTCTGCTGATCTACTTAGTGAAGTAAATTTCAAAGGCAATATTAAACACACTGCTGTAAAACTTTATTGTCCTACATATATTTGTATTTTGGATGAAGTCCTTAGTTCTAATAATTCTGTATTCAAATGTGTAAAATGTGTACCAGCAAGGCCTGACATAGGTGCCCCACCTCATGGTCTGACCACCAGGCTGGAGTTTAATCTCTCTCCCCCTCCTATGCTCTTGATATCTGTGACTATTAAAATGTTTTCTATAAAGTGGATTAATTTCAGCATAAGGAATGTGAGAGGAATTCTACTTCTGAATAGTCAATGGCTTTGTACATTTTAGGGTACTCACAAGAGGTAAGGGATGATATTTCCAATTTCCACTTTTAAATCCTACAGACATGGAATTTAAAGTTGTCTCTGCTACCTCTCCTGTGAATGCTTTAAGCACAAAGCTGCATTGTGTGTTGAGCTGAAGATCTGTAGAATAGCTCTGTCAAGAGAGATTAGACCATTTCTACAATATAATATATAAAATCATAAAACATGATGGCAATTATGAATATTTAGGCTGATGTTAAAGATTCAGTGTTTCAGTCTTCACTCTATTTAACACATATTTCTGTATTTTTTTAAGTAGATGGAATGCCCTCAATCATACTCTACATGATTCCATAGGATACAAATTGTGTACTCATGACTGCAGAAAGGGGATACCGAGACATTTCTCCCTCTTTATGAAAATACAGCTTGTGCCTTACAGACTTCATAAATTCCAATTTAAATTCACAAATAAATTTCCAATTAACACATCCATCAGTAATGACAGTGTTTTTTCTTTTTGCCTTTTTCTTTGTATTTATTTTCCTGTTCCCTTTCTCTTTCCTTTTTCCTTGTGAGTCAAATAATTAGTTTTGCAAATCATCCTAATGATTACTTCATCTTTCCTTTAGTTGTGGAAATTTGTTGGGTGCCTACTCTGTCTCCCAGTACTTTTGTCAAACACTATATATTCAAGTAGGATAAGACCATTACTGCTTTTTGGAGGAGAAAGAAGGACCAGTGAACTGAAAAGAACTGAAAGAGCAGCGTTACAGAGATAAGAACTCTGTACAAGTGAATATATTTACTTTTTGATTAATTTACAATTTACAAGATGTCTGATTTTAAGATTTACGGAAAAAATGCATCTAGAATTGTGACTTTAGTTTAAAAAAACCCCAACCACAAGCAACGTAACACTAAAAAGTCAAAGTTAGTGCTGGAATTTGTCATGCTTAGCTCTGGCAATCCTTGTGTGGATAAGCACTTTTCCAAAACTACGCCATTATTTATTTACTCATTACATAATTGTCTCAGCTGATTCTTCCTATGTGTGATGTCTACCCTAATTATCAACCATCAGCAAGACAAGTCATACAGAATCTTTTGAGATAACCTGGAAAGCTCAGCACTCTTTCTATGAGATAACCATCTTACCCACCCCACTCACTTTTGCCTTGCACATAGACTTACCCATTCATCTTGTACTTCTTCAGAGCATTTTGAAGCATCCACTACAACCATGTCAGAAGATAATCACATATCACAAAGTACAAAAATAAAGCATGTATTCAGCAGAGAAAATACAGCATACAAAAGACATAAGTCTGTATGTTTTCCCCAGGGGTTCAGAAAACTTCTCTCATCTACTTTCAGGCCATCAAGGAAAATATAAGTAGATAGATAGGTAAGTACTTAGATATGCAGGCATAGACAAAAAGAAGTCTTTCAGCAAATTGGGAAAAGAGACAAGAAAAGGGAGAAGATATGAATGCTTTCTCCACAGAACAGTTACAACAACTTTTAAAAGACACAAACAAGTCTAAACACTGAGCACAGTTTGATAATAATGAATTAAAAATGAGTTACTGTAACTTTTCCTATTATAGGTACAGAATAAATTTTCATTCAGATAATTGCTTTTCTTTTGCTAGCAGTATTTCTTGTTCATTTGTTTCTTTTCCTGTTTGGTTTGTTTTTTTTTTTTCTTTCCATCTATTTCTTTTTTAGGTTTATAGAAGCTGAGCCCATATTATTCTGTAGTATATATAACTCAGGTAGGAAGAGATCTAAATCCTGGCAGTGATATCTCCAGACAGATGTCTTTGATATAGGAGATGTTTAACAAGTAACCTAAGGAAAGATACTGGATATTTCAGTTATAAAGAAATGTCAGAGCAAACACAGAATATATGGGATTGGCAAACATACAGCCCAAAGAGCTTCACCCATATTTATATCAACACACATGTTATGTTACAAAATCAGTATCACAGAACAGATTATATTGGCAGGCACCTCTGAAGAAAACTTAGTCTGAATCCCTTCTCAAAGCACAGATATGCCTAAAGCAGATCTTCCAGGATTGTATCCATTCACATTGTAAACATCTTCAAGAAAGAAGATTTCACAACTTCTCTGGGGAAACTGTGCCAGTGCTCAGCCACCCACAGAGTAAAATAGTGCTTCCTGATTTTCAGAGGGAACCACAAGGGTATGCTGCTGGCCCACGATGAACTTGCTGCCCACCAGGATCCTCAGGTCGTTCTTCTGCCAAGCTGCTTTCTAGCTGGGTAGCCCCCAGCCTCTACCAGCGTCGTCTTGTTCCTTCCCAGGTGCAGGACTTTTCACTTCTCCTCACTCCATGAGATTCCTGTCAGCCCATTTCTCCAGGGTCTGGATGGTAATATGACCTTTGGGTGCATAAGCTACTCTCAATTTTGTATCATCTGCAAAATCCTTGAAGGTGCACTCTATGCTATCATCCAGATCCTTAATGAAAATGTTAACAGTATTCAAGGCAGAATAGATGAGGCTGCAGTTTTTCCACATTCTAATGATATATGAAGAAGAATATAAATAAAATAAATAAGAAGTTAGATATTTCCAAGGGAATCACAGAAATAAGATTCTGTGTTAGTTTAAAACAGTCTAATTTCTTTCAGTGGGCAGAGGAAGCCACAGGAGCAGCTTCTGAAAGATGAAACTACTTGAAGCTTCTACTATGTCCAGCACAGAGCCAATCACTGAAGGCTCTGACAATGGGCAGGTTAGTAGCCCAATTAGACAAGCTGGTAACGCCTCTGTGATGGCATATTTAAGAAGGGATAAAAACACAGGCACTCTCTTTCTTCTTGTGAGGGGTGGGTAGGCTGCATGGCTGGTCCCAAGGCCAGGACCACACAGCTGGGGATGTCTGTGTGGTACTAGCAGGGACCATGTGGCCAGCGACAAAAACGTGGTCAATAATTCCCCAACACGGAGCACAGACGAGATCAACCTTCTCAGCACTGCAAACTCTTTAAGAACTTTTCGATTGATGGAACTTGAGAACAATAATACCTACGGACAATAATTTTCTTCTGAGTCGGAGAAGAGGGAAAAGTGAGGGCACGTGAAGAGAACCAACATGGTGGCACCAAGGTTAGTGAAAAGGAGGAGAGGGAGAAGGTGCTCTGGGCATCGAAGCTGAAATTTTTCTACAAGCCGTGGTGAGGACTCTAATACAACAAACTATTTCCCTGTAACCCCTGTAATTCTGCATGGGGGGATGCAGAAATCCACTTGCAACCCGTGAAGAAAAGTGGCCACACTGGAGCAAGTGGATGCTGAAAAGTTGTAATCTAGTGAGAAACTCGAACAGAGATAGAAAGTCCTTGCTTCAAGAAATGGAGAAAGAGAACACTTGCTTTTAAACTAGAGCAACTTATCCTTGAAAGACTAAACCCCATGAACTAGAATGACCCACGCTATTCAGTTTTGGGAAGACTGCTTGGTTGTGGGAGAAACTCACATTACAGCAGGTGAGGCAGGACTGCTATTTGTGAAAATTGAGACCATGCTAGGAAATTGTCAGAGAACTATCTCCATGGGAAGGACCCCATGGCACAGAAGAAGAAGGAATCTCCTTTCCCTAAGTGTACTGAAGAAAGATTTTTAGAAAGTGAAATACTGACCAAAACCCCATGTTTTTGGCTCCTTGAGCTGTTGGTGGGAAAGAAGGAGGGGCTGGGAAGGAAATAAGTGTTCTAAAGGTTTATTTTACTTCTTAATACCCTTTTTACTTTTAACAATATATTAACAATAAATTTTCT
This sequence comes from Vireo altiloquus, assembly GCA_013396875.1. Classification (NCBI taxonomy): domain Eukaryota; kingdom Metazoa; phylum Chordata; class Aves; order Passeriformes; family Vireonidae; genus Vireo; species Vireo altiloquus. The sequence goes on from VZRF01001699.1 coordinate 137,401, forward strand.
TTGTACTGTTTGAATTTGGACCTGTTTTTCGTCAGAGTGTTTTTTCCCCTAATTCTTATCTCAATTCATGAAGCCTTCATTTTGTTTTCCACTCCTCTGTTCAGCTATAGCAGAGAAAAATGAGTGAATAGTTTTTGTGGGTGCCTGGCTTTTAGTCAGTGTCAAATTCTGACAGATTCTTACTTCGTATTTATTCATTCTGTGCTAGAGTAAGTATATCCTGCCAAATAATCTCATTGTTCTTCAGTAAAATTTTTGAGGATAAAATATGGCTTCAGATCCTGTTACACAGAATTTAAAAATATATCAACACACCCACCCCCCAAAAACCCTCCAAACACAAAAAACTCACAATATTTTTTAAGATTCCTTCAATATGCAACATATTTTTTTGACTCATGATGAATTTTTCATCTGTTGTTCTATATATGACAAAATACACAAGAGGCAAACAAAGAAAACATAGAAATAAACAAAACACATCATCAACAACAACAAAATTCCACACCTGCATTAAAATCTATTAACTCTGAAACCTGAAAGTTATCCATTTGAGGAGAAAGAAACAAGCAAAACCTACTAAATAAAGTGTTGTGTATGGAAGACAAACAACATACTATTTTGATCAATAGAGTGCTTATGAAAAGCGCCCTTAAGACCTCTGAAGAGCAGAATTTCCTTCCATCCATGTAAGCAGATGAAGCATGTTTTCTCATGATATCTGCCCAAAGGTCTCAACTCTGACATACCATATTCGCAGGTATGGCTCATTTAATGACTAAGAAAAGAGCCTTAACAAAAAAAACATTGTTTGTGTGGATCACTTTTCTGATGTAGAAGTCATATAGTCATCCTAATTACTTTTAGCTGGCTATAACAATAGCTGAATTTGAACTAGTGACCCACAGGTGAAAGGCTTATGTTACTCTTCTCTTCCCAGCTCATGTCTCAGCTACTGCTGTTGTTCCTTTGACCGTGCAGGAAACATTTTTTATGAGTTTTGAAAGTTGCTGGATGTCTGAGTCAAAGACTGAATTCTGAAAGTCATGTGCATTAGGCAGTGCTCCTGCTCTTACAGCAAGAAATGTTAACATTAAGAAATCTTTCTATCACATTGAATAAAAAATAACATTCATAAATTCCTTGAATTACAGAATCATTAAGGCTAGAAAAGACCTTTAAGATCATCAAGCCCAACCATCAACCCAGCACTATGACCATGTTCACCATGTCCTCAAGTGCCATACCCAGATATTTTTTCAACACTTCCAGGGATGGTGTCTCTACCACTTCCTTGGACAATCTCTTCCAATTCTTTACAGTCCTTTCCATGATTTTTTTTTTTTCCCTAAAACCTAATTTAAACCTTCCGTGTTGCAACTTGAGGCCATTTCCTCTCATCCTGTCACTTGTTTTTCAGGGAAAGAAGCTGTCCCCCACCTTACTACAACCTCCTTGCCATTCACTGTGGAGACCAATAAGGCCCCCTGTGATACTCCTTTTTTGCAGGCTAAACACCCCCAGCTCCCTCAGCTGTTTCTCGCAGGACTTGTGCTCCAGACCCTTCCCCAGCTCCATTTCCTTCTCTGGACACACTCCAGTACCTCACTGGCTGTTCATTTCCACTTAGAGGTCACTCTTCCAAGTCAGTAGCCCAAGCTGGGTTGGAAACTTTCTTCCAAAATGACCAGATACTTAACCTTAATTGCTTTGGCTTTTTTCCCATTCTAAAATGAAAACGACCTTATTCTTCAAAGCATTTCTCTTTAAGGAATATTCTACACTTTTCACATTTCCTGTTAGCTCAGCAACATGCCACTCTGCCATTCTTTCATGTGAGCACTAATTCACTGTGTCCTTGGAAATATCACAGTTGTATTCTTGCTGTGATGTCACAGACTGAATATTTGTTAAAAGGGGGAATGTCTGCAGCTAAGCATAAATGAAAGGTCTTTATATGGCTTAAAATCAGCATCTGAGCTATCATGGGTTCTTCTGGAGCTTTAACAGCCATAGAGGTTTCAGGTTTTTCAGACTTCTGAGTACTATCTTATATTTTATAGCAGCCAGACGTAACTGAAACGTTTGAGGTCCAACATTCTATTAATAATTTTGCATGTTAGACATCTGCCCACACAAACATCAGGAGCTATAGCCTATGTGTTCACACTTACTGAAAGACTTGATTGCAACCAGATGGCCCTTTAAAAGTTTGGGGGAGTCTCTAAAATAAGTGAGAATTCTGGTGGAGGGTGGTTTTCCTGCTGCTGATCACAGAGATAACACATTAAGGCTCTCAAACACCTGCTGTTTTTGTCACAGTTTTCAAAATAGCTGAGAAAATGAGCAAAATTCTTATTTTATGGTTTCATTATGAGTAGTTCTTTACAAAATGCGATTTGATATGATTTTAATTTTCTAGCATATGAAGTTTCATAGCAAATTTCAATTCAATTGGTACAACAATCACCAGTATGGGGAGTAACTTTTTTTTTTTTTCCTTTTAATTTACAACTTTAAAGGTTCTGTTTTGTCAGCATTGCCAAGTACATATTCCCCTGAACTTATCTTCCCATTTTTTTGTGATAACTTACTCATTCACAAGGAATTGAGGAGGATGCAACTCACTTTTTTTTATCCTTAACTTGGGTACAGTTATAAATTCAACTGTTTCTTTCATCTGGGATCTTTTCCACAGTATAATGCTAACCTGTCACACAGTCAAAAATCTTAATCACTAACTAGTATTAATCATGTGATTGCAAGGCTTCACAAATTCTTCTTCTTCTAAGGCTCATATTTTACCATGCTACAGGCAGCTACTGAGAAGTGAAAAACAGTGTTCCAAAACCACTCTCTCAAAATAACCATTTAGGCCACATTTCAGTCAGGTCACATGTTGGAAACGAAACGTGTTTGGCTTGGGACACAGTGACAAATCACTCATTTTTGTAAGACCCTGGCTGGAAAGTGGCCTAACATAAAAGGATCTGGGTGTGTTGGTCAGCTGAACACGACCCAGCTGTGCCCTGGTGGCTGAGGACAGCAGCACCTGTGTGGCAGCAGGAGCAGGACAGTGACTTTCCCCCTGTGCTGGGCACTTCTGAGGTCTCACCTTGAACTCTGTGTTCAGTTTTGGGCTCCTTATAACAACAAAGACATCGAGAGGCAGGAGCATGTCCAGAGAAGGGCAACAGAGCTGGTGAAAGGTCTGCAGCACAAGTCTGATGAGGAGCAGCTGAGGGAGCTGGGGGTGCTCAGCCTGGAGGAAAGGAGGCCTAGCAGGGACTGTATTGCTCTCTAGAAGAAGGTTGTAGCCAGGTGGGGGTTGGTCTCTTCTCCCAGGGAGCAATCAACAGGACAAGGGGACATAGCTGCTGCAGGGGAGGTTTAGGTGGGACATTTGGAAAGATTTCTTCACAGAAAGGGAGACTAGACCTTGGAATGAGTAGCCTGGGGAAGTGATGAAGTCACCATCCCTGGAAATGTTTAAGGAAAGGCTGGATGTGGCATTTAGAGCCATAGTCTATTTGATATGGTGGTGTTCAGTCATAGGTTGAACTCCATGATCTCAGAGGTCTTTTTTAACTTAATTGATTCTGTGATTCTGTGTTTGATTAAATTTGTCCATTTTGGGGTTGTTTTTTTTCTGAAAACTTTGTATTATGATTTCATAAGATCTCATAACTGACAGTTCAGCTTATTCTAAAGCTACACCATGCTTCTTGTCAACATATTGTGCCAACAATCATACCATTTTTCATTTCAGTTTTCCTTTCAGAGATCATGTCTGTTCAGCTCTGTGTATAGCATAGTTTTGGGAAGAATACATTAACTTGGAACAAAATCTTCAGTATAGTGCTAATCTGACCTGTTTAATTTAATTTTTTTAAAATGTCTATAAACACATGAAAGTAGAGATGTTGCAAGTTAAAAGTGAAAATTAACTGAATGACTGTTGTGCCAGCAGTGCCCAAGTTTTCTCTTGTTCTGAGATGTCACAGCAATGTGCTTTTTAAAAGTCATTTGGAAAACATAGGTATTTCTATGTTCCCATATTTTGATAATTCAATGGATATTATAACATCTCTATTTACAAAGTTAGATTTTTCTTTATTTAAATATTGGGGGTGGGGAGGGAGGGGAAGTAATTTTATAAATCCAAATGAAAGTGTTCTCTTTTCAAAAAGTCAAGAGAAATTCCAGGCAGTATTGTAACAATGTGCAGAAGACCAAAATAGAAAGCATGAGAGAATGGCAGATTAAGAATATTGTTTTCCTCCTCCACATGCAAAACAATCTGGGTGCTAATGACTGCCTTGACATATGACACATGTATATATCCATTTGAGGACAGCCATAAAAAAAGTGCTTTTAGCCTAAAAAAGTCTGATTTTGTGGTCTGGCTTGTTTATTACATTTAATTTGATAGTTCAATATGATAGCTAGAGAAAAAGACAAACAAAAATTATTCCATGTGGGGAATCTGATGTGCAGATTGATACCATAGAAAAGAAAATGAAAGTATTGTTAATTTAGTTGCACAGGGCAAAAATTTTATTTATTTATTTATCTATTAAATAAACACCTATTTAAATTTAACCTCTGCAGACTTGTTGACCTTTCTTGAAGTCATTTTTGTAAGACAGTGGACTATTGTTTCATAAAATATAAATTTAAAAAGATTATATGAGCTGAGAGATCCAAATATAAGTTTTTGATGCACAGCTTTCATACATATTTAAACCATTTAAAAGCAAACATCCTTCAGAATAAAGAAAGGCCCTACTCCACATAAACCATCCAAGGTTAACTCTAGATGATGCTTTGAATTATAAAAAGGTGATACTCTGATCTAAGCAAAAATTTCTCCATGCCAGATTGAAAAAAAAACCAAACCAAAAAACCCCATCTTCATATAATAGGAAACAGTATTTAAAACCACATGTTAATCACAACAGAACAGGAAAAGGAAAGAGGCACTTAGGGACAGTGAAGTGGAAAAAATGCAGGTAAGTGTTAGACGTATTTCAAGGGTTTAATTTATAAGATATATTACTAAATTTCATCATTAATTCTTCTCCAGTAGTAGCATTTGTTTATCATATGTTGTACATAATTAAGGAAGGCCCAAAATTTTAGTAGCTACAGAAATGTTGGAATTAAAAATATTAAAGATGTTTCACATCCAAACTGTAACATAGGAAGTCAAACCTGATGCAATGATTGGTGAAATGTACGGCTAGGCTGGATTTAAAAGTTATTTTTTAATTCACAAGAGTGATTACTTCTCCACTAAAGGGAGCTAATAATCCTTAACCTTAAATTCCCTTCCTGTGTCTCTCTTCTTCCATCACTGGGAAGATAGATGACAATGATAACTCCTCTGCATTCTTGTGTGCTATATTGTGCTCAGATGCTTGATTAGTTTTGTTTTTGATCTAATGCTCACTAAAAATGAAGATAAAATTGAGTTCAAACTTGTGTTTCAGACATCAAAAACCAGACCTTTTCCTACTGACTACTCAGTCCATTGTTTTTCTACCACAGGAGTAATGCTGCCTGCACTAGTTGGTTACAGAATTTTTAGGCAATCTCTGTAGAAAGCACAACCCTACAAAAAAGTTATGGGCTCTCAGTGTGCAGAATAAAACTGCATTTTTGAGGACTATTGCTAAAGCCTAGCATAGACTGATATTTCTAGTTGTATCTAGCAAATATTACGACAGCACCAGTATTGAAATGAAGAAAAGTAAAAAAATTGGCAGCATTTTCTAAAATAAAAAAAACAACAAGACCAAAACAAAAAGGATTTTCAGATAGCCCTTTAATGGATCAATTCAAGCTTAATGTGACCAAACCTGTGAAGAGAGTGCATTCCAGAAAATTTACATATTTGTTCTGCTCTACTATAAGGATGCACAACAAACCTCATTGGATATGTTTTTCACATTTCCTTCAGTAAAGTACTTGGTTATATTTTTCACAGCTTACATTTAGGCAACAGAATTTTCCAAGAAAGAAGTATAAATACCACATAAAATCTTAACTTTAAAAAAACAAATATGAGAAGAAAAGTCTTAGTGCGAGGATTCTGAGGCTGGAAATTACTGGGAAGAATGAAGTGCCAAGATGTTATAAAATAATTGAAGTGTTTAGGCTTGGAACGGAACCCAACGAAAAATTTCTTCTGCAATGCTAAAATGAAGTATTTTACCTCAGCTCACTTTTCAACAAATAACTTTACATGTTAAAAAAAGAAGGACTCAGAAAGGAAGACATATTTTGTCTTATAGAAAGTCAAAAGCTTTTTTTTTGCATAGGGAGTATTATGATTTCCTTGATAAATCTTCGTTATAAAGTGTTTATAAATAATTCTATAAAAATCAATTTTTCTTATAATAGTCTAAAACTGAATTACTAAAAAGTACAGTTAAAGAATTATCTGCTATGAATCATTGAAATCTTTTATACTGAAATTTTTGTATATTTACTTTTACCCTGAAACTCACTTTTGGTTGCCAGAAAATGCATCCTTTTTATTTATTTAAAGATAACACTGTTACTAATAATGGGATTTTGGTATTCTAAAATATTTTGACTTTCCTAAGGGCCTTGATTTTAAATGACAGATTAAAAAAAAAACAAAAAAAAAAAAATAACCCATCACACAGAAACTCAAAACAAAATCAACTAACCAACCAAACAAAAACAACAACAACAACAAAACAAAACAAAAAACCAGAAAACCAACCAACCAACCAAAAAAAAAAGCCCGACAAAACCCGCCCCCTCTTTGGTGTAAATTAAAATCTGCCTGTGTAGGGAAAACTTGGTTGCACAGTTATATGCTTTCTGGTACTAATATGATGGTTAAGGATGGATAACTCTTCATCAAAAGTTTAGATATGATTTTTATATCTGTGTAAAAATTAACCGTATATATAAAAATAAGGTTTTCAATCAAGGTTCACAAAGGAAAGTTCACATACATCCTTCAGCAGGTTTTTTTTTTTTTTATCTATTTAGGTAGATTCCAACTTACCAAAGTAGATCGACCAAAGATATACCAAAGTAGATTTACCAAAGTAAATCTCACTGGACTCTGAAATTAAAAAATAATTAAAAATTTTCAGTATAATATCATGAAGCCTAGTGCATTAAAACTTGTAAGAGAGATCACTTTGAAAAACCCAATGAAAAATAATAAAAAACCCATGCTTATGCCTGTCAGTGGAGAAAATTCAGATGAATATTTTGCGTTATATAAAATAGTGACATTTTCCTACATTGCGTTATAAAATAATCTTATATAAATTGCTGGCTTGCTGATGAAAATTTTACTGAATCCAATTTCATGAGATGGCATGCATTTAACTACTTTCCACTTTTTAACTAAAAACAATCACACACTGCTGGAATGTTCACACCCTGAGCACAGTTTAAAGTTATTATTCTTGGCTAAACATGAATCAAAATCAATTCAAGATTAGTAAATCACAAAACCTATAGGTGAGAGGCTTGTAATAACAATGCATCCCAACAGGAAATGAACCCCAATTTTTCTGAAGAATATTTTCATGCAAAGTTGGCAACATCACTTATGCCTTTGTTATATTTTAAATTGTTTAATTGACGTAAGCAAAAGTATTCCCAAGACAAAGAAGTTTTCTGAAGGAGATGCTGCTGAGAAGGAAATCTGGGAAGAGAGATGACACACAGTGTGATTGGCATTTCACTATAACTCAGCACAGGAAGATGGATCTGACCATAAGTGGGGTTTGCTTCCTGCAGGCCTATTGAGGAAATGAAAGAAAATTACATGCATATTTATCCCTCCCTGCCACTCAAGGTGTAAATAATGATGTGGGGGAGAGAAAGGGGAGAATTACTTCTTTGTGATCTGTGGATTTTGTATTCTTCTTCATACTCTTGCACTACATCACACAATCTTACATGATAGAAGCTCAGTTTTTCCTTCACTTGTCTGTGATATTTGGTGTACTGGCTTCTGGGACAGGATTGCGCTAACCAACTGCCAAAGTGGAAATCAGAAGGAATATTCTTTTTCTATAGTACTCATCAGGCAGAGCCAAAAAGTCATTCTCAGTTTCACAGAGCTGAGCTGTATGCAGGCAGAGCTGAGCTAACAGGACTAAGAATAGACTTGGGAGGTAATGAAGAACCTGTGGCTGTTATCTGGTGAAGAATACAAGACTCACTTTGGGAAGTCAGAATTTTTGTAGCATTTTGGGAACTGAACAAAAATGGGACTAAAGTCATCCAATTTGCGAACCTTCCTTGTAAGTTTTGTTTGTCCTTTCGGAAAGAGCCAACAAGTTGGAATGATGGCAGCCCTGGAAGCAGGCTGTGCAGTACCTCTACAAGAAATGATAACTCACCAGTACCACTCCCTAATGAGCATTAAATGGGAGTTCCTAAACTCTCACTTCCCTCCTCCATCGAGTTTCCTCCACAGTCTAATTCTGATACATACACATAGGCTGTGCTCAGTTGTAAGAGCTGTGAGAAATTCTGAAGACCTGTGCAAGGTAAGGATGGCAAAACAGCAGGCAGAAGTAAGATAGCTGAAACAGAGGTAATCAGAGTCAAGGATTCAGGAGGACGACCACTGACCTGATTATTTAGAAAATCTGAGGACCAAAAGCATGAGATGTCAACCAGAAACATCAAATATGTTCAGGAGCAGTGAAATCTGTCCCCTTCCCATTCCAGCTGAAAGATGCCTTGTCAACAGATGCTCAGTGGCAGTGATGGGCATGCTGACACTGAGCCCAGTAGCTTGTTCCTCCCTACCATCTCTTGCACACTTGTTGTTAATTGTTTTAATCTTCTGAGATTGTAAACTCTACCTGGTCGTGGCAAAAGCTGCATTAGCAAAGTAGCCTGGAGAGGGATGGGTGTGTGGATGACATATCTGCTGTTTGCTCAGTTTTAAGAACTGAAGTCAGGTCTGTAAGTTGATCCCTCTGGTCGTGCTTCATATGTACACACGTTCTAACTACTCTAGACTGGCCTCCAAGTCCCAAAATGCTTCAATGTTTTTTATCCTGTATGACTGTAGCCTTAAAAATACAGTTAGTATTTTCACTAGCCAGTAAAAATGACATCAATGTGTAAAGGGATAGATGCTGTGTCCTCAGCATTTCCAGAGTTTTGCATTTCGGTTTCCAAATGTCTTCAGTTAGATAAAATAAGTGTGGCAATAATTCAGCAACAAGCTGACAAAAACTTTGAATTATTTTACCAATTTTCTGTGCTTCTATGAACCTGATAATAAGGTTAATGAAAATTGTAAAACAACAGTTAGAGTTTCTGCTTAATTATAATGGATAATTTTCATATATTTTTCCTAAAAATATTGTGTATAAAAATATTCTCACATTAATGAGAAAAAATTAGTATATATTCTGGGATTTTTTTAAAGAAAGCATATCTGAATGGCTCATATTACATACTAAATGCAACCAGATATGAGATTCTCATGATTTTTTTTTCGAATAGTCACAGTAGGCTAATATAGTGAAACACTTTACTAAAATGAATTTGGATGTGTACAGTTACTAAATCTGAGTATAATAAATTAGTTTCATGATTTCAATAGCAGGGACAGATAGCTTAAGATAGAACACAGGTCCTAGTTACTTTTTATCCATGTGCTGTTTTCGGCAGACATAGAACTAATTTTATTCACGGTGGCTGGTATAGGTTTGTGTTTTGGATTTGTGCTGGAAAGAGTGTTGATAACACAGGAATGTTTGCTGAGCAGGGCTTGCATAGAACCAGCAGTGAGCAACTCTAATATGCAAAGTCTCTAAAAATACCTTAATAAGAAATATATAAGCTAGATGAGTCCTGGAAGAGACTAAATGACAGTCAAAACAAAGATAGATCCATTAAACCCCCAAAGGTTACAAACACATCACTTCACTTGTGTTATCTGTAATTTGGATTGCATCATTACCGTGTCCTATAATATCTGAAAATTAATGACTTGCTATATCACTGAAATCAAGGTGAAGGAAATCTGAAGAATTATTTAATCGGGAGATTGCCTAACCTTCCTTTGCTGGTACTGGAAGAAGATTTATTGGTTATTGGTAATTTTAAAGACTTCTTGCTGTGATATATCCTCCTTCCTTTTCAGAAGGAAAAAAAAAAGACCAGTATTTGAAAGAAGATGGAAGGTAGACCAATAATGTTGCAGGTGCTTGGCAGAGATGTGATTACATGCAGAGACAATACACACAGGTAATAAAGATGGAACATATAAACACTAGGTAAAGGAATTGGAAGATTTTTTAAATGATCCATCTTACACGTTCTACTGGGTGATGAGAATTATTGTAGAAAAAACTAACATGCAATGATGTGAGGATTTTGAATTTTCTTTCCTTCTTGCATTAAGAATCCAAAACCAAGATTTCTTTTAGTTAGATCTTGAATTGTAACACTAAGGAAAAAACATAAAATCAATGAAATATAATGAGATGATACCCTACAAAAAGGTAGTCTTTAAGGAAAACGTATAACTCTAAAAATAGAATAACTTTATTAATAAGAACCATCAACTAAATGTGAATTCAAGGAACACTTCTTTCTCCTAGGGAATCTGAAATAAAATGAGATCAGCAACTGATTTATAAAAATAATAAAAATATTATTTATAAAACATAGCACAATGCACCACTCTATCCAAGATTAAAGAAATTAAGTAATTTGTCATATAAATGGCAACATGGGAGTTTTTTGTTCTTAAAAGTTCTGTTACATGTTTCAATCCTATCTATGAAATATAATGCATAAAATGGGAAACACAGCAATCTTAAAACCAGTTCACTAATTTGCTAATATAGTAGCAGAATACAGATTTTCTAAAAATTATGTGTTAAAAAATGAAACTTAAAAATCTTATTTAAGGCAGAAATTACACAAAATGTGATATAGTCTATGATTATCTGTTTGTTTCTCCTGGATGTTGACCTCTGTGTATGTAATAAAGTATGTACTGTGCATTTGGAACACCAGAATTTATCCTGTCAGGCAAGTTTATCCATTCACTATATTGTCATGATATGGAAATAAATTGACCTTTCCTCCTTTTCTTTTTTAATAATAAGGCAAAGTTTTTTACCCATCAGCCTAAACTGAGACCAATTTAATACTGTTTTTGTGATTCCCTGGTGTTAAAGCCAGTAGGATAACACCCCATGTAGCCCAAAGGTCATGAGTCCTGCCCCAGCTGAGGGGACACTGAGCACAAGCTCACAATTTAGTCACAGAGAAGGATTCTGGGCTAATCAAAGCAGCTGAGCATGTGTCAGGTACAATGGAATTGTTATCAGTTTCGACTCTCACACTCTGCATAATGATGGAGGAAGGAGATCAGAGAAACAAATTACCCTATCTTGTCTCTGTAGGACCAATTCTTTTTCTGCCCTCAGGTATAAGTTCAGCCTGAAAAACACTAGATTACTGGTTTTGCATGTTTAAAACTAACAAATAGCAGATAATACTACACTGAATGGCCTGGTTGGCAAGTCTTTGTTAGTCTCAAAATCAGACCTGACTTTTCAACTTCTTATGGGTTTTTCTTGTTGTTTCTTTTCTCTCTTTCCATCAATGGATTTTTTTCTAAGCTGTGTTTCTTAGCTCATTACAAGTTTGACCTAACTCTGAAAGATGCAATAAAATTACATTTGAGACAGTTCTATTACTGTACCTGAAAAAGAGACAAGGAGGACTGATTGGTAGGTTCTAACTTCTATTATGAAAACAAGGTGTGATATTCCCTTTTCTGCAAGTCACTGGGAACTTCACTGACTGCCATGACTTCTCAAAAGACATCAAAGGTCTGCCAAATAAAATGAAAAAATTAAACAATTTCAAGTGTTCAGCCAGGAAAAAATTACTAGCTCTGTGTTGAAATTCATATACGGAGCAATATTAATTTTTGCCTTCAGATTATTTGAAGAATGCCACTTGCAGAAGTGGACAAAATTAGGACTTGAAATGAAGTGTTGAATTTTATGTATCTATTAAATTATTCCAAAAGTGTAAGATCTCTTCTGTTTTAATTTTAGTCCATCTTTAAAGGAAAAAAATATGCAGGTGTTGGGCTTCACTTCTCTTTTCATAAGGTGTGCAAAATCATTGGAGTAACACCAGGGACTAATTTGCTTCCTCTCACACCTACAAATCCTATAAATGAGTGAAAGAGAACTGCACTGTGGTGAACTAGCAGCTCCTGATAACTGAATAAAAAGATGAAGTCAGCTTTTCACCAGGAAGCCTCTCAAGGCAAGATAGCCTTGAGGCTGATATCAGTCACTCCTCAAAGCTATCAACATCATTCGCTTTTTCAAATTGAGACCTCTTTTCTCTCCTTAAACTACTTTAACCTCCTCTTAAAAGGAATATAATGAGGAGTTAATACAATATGACATGTTGGAAAGGCATACTGGAAAAGGGAAAATCAACATTTCCTGTGATAGAAACTTTTTTTTTCCTTTTTTTATTTAGATACTGAAAAAAAAAAGAGAGAAGAGATCACGAATAGTCAGGCTAAACATAACCTGAACAGAACATCCAAATGGCAGAGAAACAGGCCCTGTCAGAGGACTGAAAATGCAGTGAAGAAACACGTGTATGTACGAAGCTGTCAGGAAGTGTCAGGACAGGCTCTGGCTGATATGTATTATTTATCCTGGCTACTGACAATGACAGCACTCCATTCTCAGGCAGCATATAGCAAATTTACTGTTCTCCCAAGTAAAGTACAGACCACTCTCTGAACTCACAGTTCATGTTCTTAGATGCACAGACATGACTTTATTTTGAGCAAAGAGGGATATAAAATTTATAGGAGGGTTGAACACAAGAACATGAAAATGATTCTTCCTAAGTTTGTACAGCAACCAGTGCACAGCCTATTCTGTCACACTCTTTTTAAAACCAGAAATGGGATTAAAATACTGTTAAAGACTGTATGACTTTGTGGTAATGAGTTTACCAGAATAAACTTTCCTTTATGGTTCAACTATTTTCTCGTTTCTGTGTGACCCCTGTACAACAAGGAGGGCTTACAGTATTTCAGCATAGAGGAAGACATGCAAACACATCTAAGTTAAAAGACAAAGGTAATGCAAGAACATGTAAAAGTAGACTAATCACAGGCCAAAAGGGACTAGAAATGGGAAGAAAGCTGAACTCTCAAAAAAAGGCTGTTCTGAAACAGTCTTCTAGTAAAAATATGTGTTAGTTTAATGCAATCTGGTTTTTGGTGGGGGCGGGAGAAAAGCTGCTCGGAATTTCTGTCCAGGACAGAGCCAATCACTGAAGGCTCTGACAATGGGCAGGTTAGTAGCCCAATTAGACAAGTTGGTAACGCCTCTGTGATGACATATTTAAGAAAGGAAAAAACACAGGAAGTTCCCTTTTTTCTCCTGCCTTAGGGTGGCAAGGAGGACACCGTGAGCCTTCTCATGCAGCTGTGGCCCTCCGGAGGCCGGAGCAGCCTGTGCAGTGCTGGCAGGAGCCA